>SPJY01032824.1:1374647-1493803 GCA_005191435.1 Raddia distichophylla
ACACACACACACATTACAATAATACTGCTGAATTTAAGACAATAGTAACCTTTACAAAACATATCCTGCAATTGCACTCGTATTATTACCTCTGGCTTGACTTCTCCACACCACATCTCCAGTTGTGCCAATCCTTGTTTAACATATTCTCCATTGCTGAAAGAGCAGCATTCATGGCGTACAAGAAGGCTGCACAGCGGTGAATGGAAGAGTAAGCTTTATGCATCGCAAACAAAATGGAAAAGCTAATGCTAGAATCAGCAGGGAATTACCTATTGAAAAGTTGTGCATTGATAAATGAGAAAATCTGGGTAAATATCTTCCGAATGAAAATTGCAGGAACCTAAAATTTTAGTAGAATGTTTAGAACTCAACTAGGTGTACGCAGGCATATAAAGTAAGTAATTAATACTTACACAATTTTCTTGCAAGATTTTCAAGAGTTCATTCAAATTGTCGACTATCTTTTGCCAATAACTACCTTGATTTGAAAATGAGCGTCCCCTTGGTAAACTTGATGAGCCAAATGAACGCCCTCTTACCATACTGGCTTTCATGGTTCTTGGGACCTGCAGTTAACATAATCGAAAAATTATCACTCCAGTAAGGCATTGAAACAGCAAAAAGTTCGCAATAAAGGACAGACTAGCCAACAAATTGTGGCTGCTTATGATTTATGAGAACAAAGATGCACATAATGAACAAATAATCTTAATTCATTCACAGTAGCCTAACTAGTTTTTTTTTGTACGAACAATACTCTAATTAGTTGAAAACTTGAAATGTGTGATATCATGATTTCTGCGCTGCTAGTTCCAATTGACAAGAGTTTTGAGTGGTGGAGATCACATGAGAAGATACCTGAATAGCATGCGATAGCAGAGAAGATAGTTCTTTCTTCACATTGTCACGGATCATTCCATATAAACCTTCCACAAATGCGGTAAGTTGCTGCTTAAAAAGAAAAGCAGGATACTTGGCCTCGATTTGGCGCACAAGGTCCATATCAACAGTGATGTTTGAGGAACGAAATACCTGACCCCATAACACCAGCAAAACAATGCACCCATTAAGTACTGCACAACTTTCTGATGAAAGGAACAAGTAAAACAATAGTACAAACTATTTAATGCTTAAGAATCTACAGCCTGCCTTACTTTTATTTTTATAATAATATCAGCATAAAATAGTAAAAGCACGAAACACTTCTAAAATAAATAAATAACAATGCCAATGTGCTAAATATGGTTCCTCTTTATCGGTAGTTAAATTTGGAGGACCTTGACTGCATAGAACATTAAACATCGTTCATAGTAGCATTGAAGGAGTACTAACTATTTCATCGCGGACATCACATTGAAGAGCTTTCATGAACGATTATTTAAACCCCTTGCTTCTTCTAATATGAAAATCTTGTCTTCCTAGTTCCAAGCTAGATACAAATTTAACCACTGGCTTTCGTAATCACTTTTTGGCAAGAAGTGACAAGTCATAATATATCAATGAAGCCACTAACATCATTTTAACAAGGCCAATGTAGATATATTAGTAATAAAATTGTTAAATATAAGATAACAACAATTTAGAAAAGAACAGAGCGAGTAGAATTGATCTTAAAACACAAATCAACTCCACATTACAATTACTTGAAGGGAGATAATCGATGTATCACTGCAACCTCAACAAATTAAGTTAGTGGTGAAACATACCATCCTCCCAAGGAATGACGACTGAGTCTGTGGCCGTTTATGTGGAGTGGTTGTAGATGAGCCAGCAGCTTTTAGGCTCTTTTGCAACATAATTAATAAAGTAGATGAATTTGATAACCAGTATGCAAGATCCTCATTGCTATCATGTTGCTGGAACACATACACAAGGTGCCGTGTTTTTAAGAAGATCGGTTGAAGTTTGAACACAGAAATGCATTATGGAACAAAATGCTTGTAAACAAGAGTCCCTGAAATTGATAATATGCCACTCCAAAGAATGTAATTAATAATATGCCACTTTAAACAAATACTGATCGATATATTCGGAGCCTTTAATTGCAATTAACATATTGTTAACCCGTTTTCCCAATGCAATAACACTAAATCACTCTTGCACTGAAACTGTACAAATCCTCTTGCGGGAACAAATTTCCCTGGCTCTCCAGATTGCCTTTCACATGTCCAGGTTACCATCAGGAATAGGCTGCCGCTACCTACTTGGCCACCAGGGCTAATCATATAGGTTTGCCTTGATCCATCAATGCTTGTGCTTGCACGGTGATTTTGCCATTGGGAAAGGATCTACCTTGCGGTGATCATAAGTACTGGCATAAGATGAGGAGGCGAAGAGGAGAAAAGAAGAGCTGCTATTGCCCACGGTTGTTGATGATGGTTCAATGACCATGGTCTAGATGATCTTGGCAATGGGATGTTGCTAGAGATGGCAATCGGGTGGGTACCTCCGGGTACAACCATCTCAAACCCGAACCTGATACCCGAATTTTTAATCCAAACCTGAACCCGAATCAGTTCATGGGTACAAATTCAAACCCATACCCGAACCCGGTGGGTACCCGAACCTAAATGGATACCCATCGGGTCTAATAATGCAGCCGATGATTTACGTCTGCTTCGAACTAAAGACTTGCGGCACACAGGCTTCGTTTATATAGGAACTAGTCCCATTGTCTCTACCTCCAACTCCCGATGTGGTATTATTTCTTCCAAACCGATCAGCGCAGCAGCGCTGCACCTGCACGCCTGTATGCCTACTAGGCCATTGATTGGCCTATAGCTCGGCCCAACTGCTCTGCTCCTTGCTTCTATGGTTAAGGGACAAAGCCCAGTACGAGTAGGTGGCTAGGTGGGCTGCTAGACCAAAAATGTGTTGCGCTGGCTAGGTGGGAACAAACATTTCTATTTTTTGCTTAATTATGTCGGGTACCCATGGATACCCATGGATCCAAAATAAGACCCGAACCCGAACCCAGACCCGGACCCGGACCCGAACCCAAGATTTAATACCCATGGGTCCAAAATGAGACCCAAACCCATACCCATCGGGTCGGGTACCCACGGGTACCCGAACCCATGGGTATTTTTGCCATCCCTAGATGTTGCAGACCAATGAGCTGCTTCAGGTTGGTGTTCCAACCGTTCTTGACCCATGAGCTGCTTCAAATTGGTGTTCCAACAGTTCTTGTCTTCATGATGCGCAGTTGGTAAGCATTCCATGCACAAAAAGCAATTTATGTACTATGATGTTGTAGTTTAAACCCTTGATTAAGACCTAATATTATGTGCCTCCTGCATCATATTCTATGACTGTACGCTTGTTATGGGCAAGGACAATTTCGCCTTTTCATGTTAGGAAAGTGGTGAAAATATGTAAATTGCAATTAAAGGTTCAGCATGGCATAATGTTAATTAGTATTTGTTTGCAGTGGCGTATTGTCAATTACACTCTTTGAAGTGGCAAATGATGATATGCCAATCTTTGGAAACCATATCATCAGTTTTTAGAGCTAAAAAGAAGTCAAGAGTCAAAGCAGCAATGAATACCTGCAATGCGGAACCAAAAATTTGAATAAGACGATCAAAAACAGATGTTTTTTCTGTTTCAAAGATCTTCCAATGGATGAGACATTTGTATATGGTTATTGCAGCAACTGGTTTTCCTTGACTAAAGCCAATATTGTCTGAAACACAGTTTACAAGTGCATCAACACTCTCCTGCAAAAATATATGTGTGAAGCTAATCATCATATGTTCCATGTTTATCTTAACCAAATAATATCAAATATTTAAATATAAAAAATGCCATATACATGCTGCCTCTCAAAAAAGGATGGCCTTGGTTGTGCGAAGTTCCCATGGTCCTTGCGAGCTGGAGGTGTGCCATGAGGTGTCTGGAGAGAAACAATCTATTTAGATTCGGACATAAAAAACAGTAGGTAGTAATATAACATATTGTATAAGTCCAACCATCTGTTCATCACGTGGACTGCCATTAATTGAATTCTGCAATGGCGAAAAGACATAGAAGCAAGTCAGTACTTGAAACGTCTTAATAAAAGAAAAGGAATACCAATAGAATCTTTGTGCTCAAATGCTGGCATGTAAAGAACAGGGAAGAAGGGAGTATCAGGGTAGAGTTAAGAGTCTTGGAAGAAAGATAGCACACAGATTTTGGAGAAGCGCTTTCCGGTAATGGTAATGTTCTCACAGGAGAACGGAACAGCGCCTGCTGTCGGAGAACTTGATTTTCGGCTTCCATGGTAGTTAGTTTTTCATGAAGACTGCCAAATCACATAAAAGTAAAAAATGTGTAGTGTTAGGAATAGCACTTGTGTATTGATATGAGGCAAGAGGCCAGTATATATACAGAGTACAAGGAAACCCTAACAAAATAGGTAAGTGGGCCTAGTCCCATGTATATACAGCCCACCCATATGCACAACACATATCTAACATCCCCCTAAAACTCATGGTGGATTAACATCACTGAGTTTGGAGAGACAAAAATAATGATGTTGTCAAGTCTGTGCCTTTATGAAGAAATCTATAATTGATTTGCAGAAGACACATACTCAAGAGCCACAACTTGAACCTGAACTTGCGATCTCATAAAAGAAGCATCAATGCCAATATGTGGTAAGCTCATGCTCCAGTGGATCTTGAGCAATACCAATAACTGTTGTACTGTCAGAGAAAAGAGCAGTCGATGTAAAAACAGAAACACCAAAATCCTAAAGTAACCAACGTAGATAGGTAACCTCTATTGTCAAGATAGCCATATCATGTAACTCAGCCTTTGCACTCGAATGACAAACTGCATTCTGCTTTTTAGTCTTCCAAACAATCAGAGAATCACTAAGAAAATCACAATAGGAATAAACAGGGCAGCAATCAGAAGGAACCCCAGCTTAGGTAGCATCAGAGTAAGCATGAAGGTGTAAAGAGTTGGAACGAGAAAAGAAAAGACGACGAGAGATAGAGCAACGCAAGTAATGCAAGACACGAATGAGATGGTTATAGTGGAGCTGAGTAGGAGAGGAGAAAAACTGGCTCAAGATATGAAAATATAAGAGATATCGGAACAGGTGACACCAAGATAGACAAGACAGCCAACAAGATGACGATATTGAGTAGGATTCGAGAGAGGTTCCCCATCGGTGGGTCGAAGCTGAAGATAAAGCCCCATCAAGAAGATCACCAATATACTTCTCTTCGAGACAAAAAAAATACACTGTGACGTAGAGGTAACCTCAATCCCAAGGAATCGAGACAAAAAATACACTGTGACATAGAGGTAACCTCAATCCCAAGAAAATAACGAATAGGACCAAAATCTGACATGTGAAATTGCTCATTGTGACGAACCATGAAAAAAATCAATGGAGTCATCACAAGTAATGATCATGTCATCGACATAGAGCAGAAGAGTGCGACCACGGGACGAGGTGTGAACAAACAGCGCAGGGTCGTGATCGCTAACAGAAAAGCCAACAGCAGTGACTACTGAAGGAAAGCGCTGAAACCAAATCCGGGGAGCTTGTTTAAGCCCATATAAATCACGATAAAGGCGAATAAATATGTCATCAGAAACAAAATACCCTGGTGGAGGCTGCATGAAAACCTCTTCATGTTCTCCATTATGAAAATCATTTTGAACATCAAGCTAATAGATAGGCCACGTACGAATAGAGGCCACAACAAAAAGTCTTAATAGTTGTCATGTGAGTCACAGGAGCATAGGTCTATCATAATCAACACCAGGCTCCTGTTGAAAACCACAAGCCACAAGACGAGATTTGTAGCACTCAATAGGCTGTTTGGTTGCCTGCATCCAAGGAGTTTTGCATCCAAGATACAAAACTGGAGTGTTTGGTAGTCTTCTCACCCATCTGAACCTGGCTCTCCATATGCAATTACCCTCTACGGTCCAGGCTCTGGAGATACGACCAAATTGAGCGTTTCCCCAGAGCCAGGCTCCGCGGATGCAGCAACAACCACATGCGCGACACATTTGATTCATTTATTTGCTATATATCTTTTGATTAGTATTTTCGATTACCGAACCGATTTCAAAAATGGGTTATTGATATTTTTTCGAACAAAACGAGACCATACTTGCCATATAAATTTTAAAAGTTTAAAATTTTCATTTTTGAATTTATTTATTTATGAGGCTTTCTTTTGAATTTTTTTATTTTTGTAATTGATTTTTTGTTATTTTGATTTTCTAGAATTTATTTTTTAACATGTTTCATCCCTCTTTTGAATTTCTCCATGCCGTTCTCTCCTTAGGGCGGTCAACCAGACAACATCTCTACGCAGCCTGTACAATCTCACACACCTAACCAAACAACAACCATTTGCATCATGCCAGCTTGGCTCCAACCAGCCTGGCTCAACTCTTACAACCTGGTTCAACTGAGAAGGCAACCAAACAGCCTACAAGAGAATCATCAGAACAAATCTTAATCTTGTAGACCCACTTGAATGTGATGGCACGAACATGGGACGGAAGAGGCCCAATATCCCAAGTGTCATTATGCTCAAGCGCAAAAAGCTCCTCGACAATCGCATGCTCCCACCCAGAATGAATAACAACATCACGACAAGAGACCGGTTCAGTAGAGGCAACACCGACAAAACCAAAATGCTCAGTAGGTCGAATAGATCAACGATCATAGGATGTGAGGTAGAAGTTGACTCATCAGATGATGAATTAACAGGAGAAATCTCAACCGGATGCTGACGACGAGTATAGAAAAAGGATGAGGAACAAAATCAAGTGAAACCAATGGAGAAAAGATACTAGTCTGTAGGAGAAGGAACACTAGAGTCAGGAGGTACATAAGATGTGGACACAGGAGGTGGTGCAGACACAGGCACAGACGGTCGAATAGGAAGACCGGAAGGGTAGAAATGGGAGTACCTAGAAAAGGATGAGGACAGAGGGAACAAGACTCAAAAGTAACCCGAGAAATCCACATCCGACGAGCAGTAGGATCCCAATAACGATAGCCCTTATGCTTAGCACTATATCCTAGAAAACACACTCGACTAATTGGACAGTCAGCTTAGTGCGTTCACGTGGAGCGAGAAGAACATAGCAGACACAACCAAAAGATCAAAGATCAGAACAGTCTACGGTATCCAGAAAAACGATAACAAGCGGAATACCACCTTGAAGAGCAGAAGAAGGCCGAAAATTGATGAGATGACAAGCGGGGAAGACAGCATCGGCTCAGAAGTGAGGTGGAACAGAAGAGACAATCATAAGAGCACGAGCGGTTTCAAGAAGATGACGATGTTTACGCTCGGCCATACCACTATGAGCATCAGGACAAGAGAATTGAGACAAAGTGCTCTGCTCATCAAGAAAACCACAAAGATGCCCAAAAAGATTCTCCCCTGTAGAGTCAGCTCGAAAAACATTAATAGGAGTCAAACTGAGTATGAATACTATGAGCAGCCACAAAATACTATGAGATAGACAGAACCATACTATGAGAAGACAAAATATATCCAAGTGTGTCGAGAGAAGTCATCTATAAAAATGATAGTATTTATAACCACCTTTTCACACAAAAGGAGTTGGACCCCAGATAGTAATTAACAAGATCAAACGGACGAGCTGACACTAACTCACCATAAGGATAAGAGAGTTACACCTCCTTGATAAGATTGCAACCCGCACAATCTAAAAGAGCGTGACTAGGCAAAGACGATAAAAGACCACGACGAACAAATGATGATAGACGTGAACCGCATAGATGTCCCAAACAATAATGCCATTTTGCGAAAGACGTTGTGGAGACAGCAGATATATAGAGACTAGCAGAAGCAGTGGAAGGACGAAGCTAGTCAAGCTCCTAAACACGCTGCGAATCACGGCGTCGAGGGCCAGTACCAACCAAAGGACCTGTGCGATGATCCTAAACACAACATGAGTCAGCATCGAAAAAATCACACGGCAACCATGATCATTAAGCTGGCCAACAGAAATAAGCTACATGTTTAGTTTAGCAACATAAGAAACTGATGAAACGTTAATCGAAGATGACAAGGGTGCCTCGTCCTGTGACAAGAAAAGAGGTACCATGTGTCGTTTGCCGTCTGAATAGTCAACGGCGTGGTTAAAGGATGAACAAAAGTGAAACTTGTGGAATTAGGTGTTATATGAAAAGCACCTGTCTTAGTAGAAGACTGTGAAGCAGAAACAGCAGAACCTGAGGGTGAAGAGGTAGCAATGCGACGCAACAGTCTAACAATCTTAGTAGAGGTATTTGGACTGCGCTGGGAGTCCAAGTCTCCTGTGACGGGTGTTGCAGTACCCTTGGACGAACGATGATGAGCAATGTCCTTCTGTAGCAAAACTGCTCCACATGACTACTAGCCTTCGTCGTCACTCCAGAAGACGACGAGGCTGAGGAAGAAGATGACCAAGGACCAATAGAAATCAAAGCCGATGGCCGAAGAGCAAGAACTGCAAAGAGGTCCGCAGTCCCGCACCACGAAGACAAACCTCCTCGATACGAAGAGCAGTGAGATCCTCCAACATGGTGGCCTGAAGGGAGATGGGTAAGAAGCTGAGCATGAACTTGTTCAAACTCTAGCCGAAGACGTGTGACAAAGTCGTAGACACGACGAAGCTTCAGGTGAGATCGCTGACGCAGACAATAGGCACAAGTCTACGGGTCATGATCTTCCCCAGTATCTAGAGTAGCATCAAGAGAGTCCAACTGATGCCACACCGTGGAAAGCCGAGAATAAAACTCATCCACTATGGAGACTTCCCGTGACAAAGCGCAACAAGATACCGAGTTACCCGAGGGCTCGTACCGATCACGAAGATGTGACCACATCAGTTGAGTAGATGCCACGTAGACCACTTCTCCAGTAATATGCACCTCTATACTAGGCATCAAAATAGCAGATGCACGACCATCCTCATAACACTAGAATTTATAAGTGGTGTACTAAGAATTGTATGACTCCATAGCCTCTTTATAGTCATTGGAGGCCTTCTTAGCAGCGGCGGCAACATCAGTCTCGGAGAGCTTCCCGGTATCATCAGGCCATAAAGAAGACAGCTTCAGAGAATTAGGACGTGGCCGGCAAGGTAGCTCACCGGTAAGAAAATCCTAAAGACGTTGGCCACGCATATGAATGCGCATATGCTAGGCCAATCCTGAAAATTGAGCCCATCAAAAGGCATAGGACAACAAGGAATAAACAATTCGTGACGAACTTTTTTCTTTTTTATATTATTTTTGTTGCAAACTCAAAAGGCTAAACCGACCGACTCGACTCGGTCCCTACAGCCCAAACTACTCAAGTGCGCCGAAGTCCAACCCTAGTCAGGGTGGCGACAACACAACCAATCTGGTCTCGGCGGATAGAGAGGCGGTGGTGGAGATCCTGGCGGGCGCAATGGTGACAACAGATCAATCCGATCCCCACGGCGACTGGACAAACCGAGGAGGGGATTTGGTCCCGGCAGCCGAAGGCGCAGAGGCGACGTCAAATCGATCCGGTCCGGGCGGTGCCGGAGATCCCATGGCGGCTGGACAAACTGAGGCTGGGACTCGGTCCTGGCTGGCGAAGGCGCAGAGGCAACGACGGATCGACGACTCTGCGGCGTCGGAGGAGGAATATGGTCCACACGGAACTGCCTCAGGCCTGGCAGCAGTGGGAGAGATCCCAGCGGCAATGCCTCAGCCCTGGTAGCGGTAGATCGACGACTCAGGCAAAGAGCAACACCAAGACGGAGATAATACACACTAGCCGATCGTGGTAAGAAGAGAGACGCAAGTGCAATGCTAGGTAAAACTTAACCTTGGCTCTGATACCATGTTAGGAATAGCACTTGTGTATTGATACGAGGCCAAGTAAGTGGGCCTAGGCCCATATATACAGCCCACCCATATGTACATCACATACCTAAGATGTAGAAGAACATAAATTTGGCAAAAGATCACATGTAAAGGATTCATTAACATCGAGCATGTTATATCATGTAGACTATGCCATAGCAAAAACCTTAGCATCGTGTTGGTCAGTCCATTTATGTTTGACTCTGCATCTGTAGCTTTCTTCAGCAACTCTTCTCTGGCTTTCTTCATTTCTTCAAACTTCTGTTCTGTTTCATCGATTTTTATCTCAAGAGAAACCACCAATGTCTAACAGTAGAAATAAAAAGGATTTAGTCACTTGCTTAAATCAATACCTTTTGGTAAGACAATATAGATACGAAAGAGAGAAATGAATTGATGATGTCTAAATTCACTGAAAAAGACTGCGAAAACTTTGGAAGAACATCCAGTCATCTTTAGTCAGTTTTAAGTTAGCTTTCATTTGAGCAACAGCCGTAGGGTATGGATGTGTATTTTACCATGGGCATTAATTTTTTATTATTCAATATGTTAGGGCAGTTACTAAATATAAACTATGGATGCAGGAAGCCATGTTGAGGCAGCAAAAATAATTGGAGAATAAAAGCTCGTTCATACAAGAACACCTAGTAGAGGCTATTCTAACTTCTAAGAGATCATACAGAGTCAAACCACTATCAACTAATCAAAATTTGAAATTCATGTTCAGCATGTGTGACATGTTTATAAAAGCATCCAGAGATTATGTTCATTAACACCTGCTAAGCTACACTATAACCATACTGGAATATAATTTCGTGCACCTGCCAAAGTAACTGGAATAAAATTTCCTACACCTGTCAAAATAACAGCACCATTAACAGCTGGAAGAATGACATGCTTGGGGGCATATTACCATATAGCTCGTAAGCTCAAGGTCATAGTTAGGGCATTACATATTGCATTCTCTGAGAAACTATTTCTTATTGGAGTTTGAATAGTATTTGAACTCTGTATCACATAATGCGATACAAGATAGTAACTTTAATCCATTCCTCAGTGCAAAGGATGATATAGCATTATATACTTATAACCCTGAACCATCTTGACTGCCTATTGGCATGAAAGTGAATAAACTAACAAATATGATGAATTTACAAAATACATCATATTTACCTTAAGCTTCTCATTTTCAGCAGTGAGCTCATTAACTAGAGTAGTATCAACATGGACCTCAGGTATTAAAGCAGCTTTCTCCATTGCTGCTTTAGCAGTCTCCTGTTCCCTTTTTAATAGATCTTTTGTCTCTTTGCACTGGAATTGCAGTTCCTGCAATTGTTGTTGCAACTTCCTATTTTCTTGTGTCTTCACTTCTTCCATGTCAGTCTGCAGGTCAGCAGAACATGCATAAGCCCTTGCATAGACATCAGGGGGAAAAAAAAATGAAATGAATGTTTACTGTGACTTAAGTTGTGCATGTTACAAAGACAGCTTGTATTCATCTGAGGTCAATACGAGAGTATATATATAGATGTACAAGAGCGTAGATAAGGAAAGCCCATATTAGGTTCATAAAGCTATACATCTAACAGTCCCAGAGTTTTTGTCCGCATCCGAGATATCCGAGTTATCCGAATTAAATAGACAACATATTTTAAAAAAGTATTTAGACCGTTTTATTAACCTTCTTTCCAAAAACAAAAATATGAGTTGTATGGGAAAAAACTGTAATGTATATGTATCTATCCGAGCCAAAAACCTCTATCCGAATGATCCGAATAGGATCCGTTTCCATCCCTAGTCCCAACAGTAATTATCCATTTTGTATAGCTAAATATTTTTTAAAACGTTTATCTCAGAAATGTGGATTTTGTGCTACATGAAAGTAGTATAATTCATACAATAGACCAGCAGATTGACATTGTGGTTATGAGTTTGAAACCAAGAACAAACTTAAAAGTCCTGATGAAATGCACATCATACATAAATGATAAACATGATAAAGAATAATACATAAATAAATAACTGTAATCGAGTTCAAAATGGACCAGAAGAAAAAATATGTTTATTTTAGCAGTTCAAATGCATATAGCATGACAGATAAAAAAATACGAGAATGATCACAATTTGCATACACCTATTCTAATGATTTAGGCCCCATTCAGAACAGCTGTGGCTGGATGCCTGGATGACTACGATTAAACAACTGGGTTGAATGATTGAATTGTCCATGCTGAATGACTGGGCATGGATTGGTTGTGGCTAAATGGCTGGGCTGAAAGGCTAAGGTACTGTTCTTTTCAACTTAGCGGCTTAACACCTTGACGACTTATCTACATTGAAAAGACATATGATTTGAATTCTTTGAGTTCATTTTTTTGCTGTTTTGAAGATGTGTCCTAACGCTTTAAAAACCAAGTCAAACGAAATGAATTCGAATCTCGAGACTACCTCGAGAAGCTCTCGAAATTCAGTCATTTCAACCGTTCAGTCGTTCAGCTGTTCAGATCAGCTCCAAAGAATAGGGCCTAAACCTCACCGGACCTACACCATATTCAAGCGGCTTTCAGAGAAAGAACATTGGGGTTGGATTTGCCACAGTTCGTTGTTGTGAAGCCAAAAGTGGCTTCAAAAAGTCATTCCAGACAGGGAAGGAATCCGAATATGGTTGTCATGGCCCAGGAATTAGAGGGGAATAAGCTCCAGAGGTGATGGGTCTAGACCCAAGATCCTCAACTGCTCAAGCACAGTGATAGGAAACAAGGGAAAGGAAAGCATACGACTATTTTTTGCTTGATTAAAAGGATGGAAGTTCTTTGACTTTCATCTCATTTCGAGATCAGAATATATCCAAACATTTCTCTAGTCCTCAAAGGATTTAAACAGCTAAGGGCATGCCCAATGGGCACTATCTTAGGACGTCCTAATATTGTAGCAAATAAAATAGTAAAGAGAGACACAGATAAATAGTGGAAAGCATATGTGAATAGTGGTGTTGACGTCCCAAATTAGAACACCATTACTGATGGCCTAAGGACTTCCTAACAATAATATCCTTAAAGGGATTTCAACAGCTAAGGAGTTCCCTGAAAATAAAATCTAGGGAAATTTTGCTACAAGCCACTGCAAATAGGTGGTTTACGCCATGACACAATACCTTTTTGAGGCATAGCCAAATAACAGTACAATTTCACACCTATTTGCTCTATCACTATTCGTACACTGCCTTAACTCAAAGTATTCAAAATAAATACGAAGAAAATAAGAAATATAGAAAAGATCTTTGAGGTGCTAAATACAAATGTATTCAACTCCTCAAATTGTAAGGTCCATAATCTAGTTTATGAAATGACAGCAATGACAAAGTAAAATGAATTAATAAATATTCAAAATAACTAAAACTAAAATACAAAACCATCCCAAAAAAAACTGGAGATAAAAGTTGTGGTGCTAAATAAACTTTTATTCAACACAACAAATTTCAACCAAACAAATTAGCATTTGTAATACCAGATTCAAAAAATCATGATTTAAAATTTATTTGAATTCAGAGTAACATATAGTAAATTGTGGAGTTTAGAATTTGATGTGTTGAATAAAAGTGTATTTGACGCCTCAACTTTTTTTCCAAAATTTTATTACCTGATTTTGTATTTTATTTGAATTACTTTGAATATTTGTTAATTTGTTTTTTTTTTTGCATTTCATAATCTAGATTGTGATTTTTTGAAATTTCAGGAGTCAAATACACTTGTATTTACCACCTCAGAAAAAATTTGGATTTTTATGATATTCTTTGTATGTATTTATTTTTTTAGTTAAGACCTGTTAAGGGTATATCTAGGCCTATAGAGGCCCATATTGAACTGTATATATATGTATCCAAAGCTATTGTACAGATTATCTCCAGTACAAAGGTAACATGGTAACAAGGACGTGTATGAATAGTGTGATACAATAAATAGGCATCAAATTGTATTGTCATTTGGCCAAGCTAGTCACGGCATAGACACCAATTTGCAGTGCCCCTATAGCAAATTTTCCCTAAAACCTACAAGATCTGAACTTCATTTCATCAACTAAATAATATTGGCTACACTGGTGAGTTGCATCATGCAGACTAGCATCCTTGGTGTTGGAAAGTATAAGACCTTACCCAATCAGCTTAGGCATATGGGTGAACTGATCGGTACAAGCAATTTAAGACAAGAAAAAACTGAAAAAAAGGAAGAATATGTAAGATGATGAACATGCAAGTTGCTAGGCTGCCTCCCGACCTCCTTGGCTCCTCCGCCTCCATCCAGATTGAGTCATCGGCATTCGCGGCAGCGGTGTGGGTCTGTCGGCGGTCACAGCAGCGGCGTGGGACCCCTCGATGGTCGAGGGGGCAGCACCTTGCTATATATACACACTTAACCCGCCTCCACCCCCGTAATAACTTCGTATAGCATACATTATACGAAGTTATACGATACGAAGAGCCGGTAGCCTGATGTGTATTTATAAAATATGAATAAATAGGCCACTATCGGCGTAGAATAGATGGGCTTGGTATGGGCCTTGATATATATACTTAGCGGTGCAACCGACACTAGTAAGTGATATTGCTCATGACTACTAAATTGTTTGCACCAACTAGTTCATCCGAAAGCTTTAACTCATATGGAAGGTGTGCGCAATATATTTTAGCACCGCCCTCATGTCTAGGCACCAAGTCTAGGACATGGGCATGAAGTGGGGCCACAACTGTTTTCAACATGCATTAGCCAGGTCTCAAACTTGAGACCTCTTGGCTTTACCATATTGAATTGCATGTGTTCACCCAAAAGCTTGGGGTTAGGGAAAGGTGTGCAATGTACTTCAACAACAACAATGGCTGTGATGCACAATATTAAGGAGCAATCAAGGTGAAAAAGCTGTTTATGTATATAATATTTTTGGGATTCAGCAATGACAATGGCCATGATGCACAGTATTAAGGAGCCACCAAGATGAAAATAATGTTTATGTACATAATGTTTTTGGGATTCAGCAATGACAATGGCCATCATGTTATATTAAGGAGCCATCAAGGTGAAAATGATGTTTATGTACATAATGTTTTCGGGATTATTTTTAATAATATTGTATAGATAAAATTTATCATGCAAATGCACAAGTCATGAAATTCTATGTTCTTGGGAAAAAGAGATAAGATGCAATATTCTGCATCACATTAATAGATTTTAGCCACATAAATAAAAGAAATTATATCGTTCAACACATTGATACAGTAACATACCCTCATGCGTTTCTCCAGCTGCATACGCCAGGTGAGCTCCTCAACTTGCTTCTCTAATTTGTTCTTTGCAGCTTGCAAAGCGCCAGTTTCTTTCGCAGCCTGATAGTAAAAAAAAAAGTAGAAATCAATAGAAGCTTAGTAAATTAGCACTGTAAATTGTATTGAACTCTTATCTATACTGTTGCAAATCCTGAAAAGCAGGAGTATGCCAGCTGGCCGTTAGGTTAGCTTGAAGGTAAAGAGTTTCAGCAAAATCATAAAGCAAGCATGCTCATATTTTTCCATAAATAGGAACTATTTAATATATAAGTTGCAGTAGCATTACAAATTACTATATTCATGCAAACAACTTTTATGCAAAACTCCTGACATGCAACCGACACCAGTTCATCATGAGCAGGGACAGCAAAGTAATCTTGCTAGAGATAAATCTGGACCAGATTTTCATAGGACAAAAAAAAAACTGCTTTACATGCTTCATAATCATTTTAGTTATTTTTATGGATAAACATTATCAGCAAGCCTAGTTTCAACAGCTAACAGAGAAAAAAATTATAACACATGAACAGGGCAAAGGAAAAGAGTCAAGCCATTGGCACCTTACCATTTTAAGTTTTCGAAGTTCTCTTCTGGCTAACCTTCCTCTCCATAAACATTGGGTTGCGATTGCTGCCTTCTTCAAGCTCATGTACTGTGAGCGTGCTAAATAACTACGGCAGTAACTCTGTGGTTGATGAAATAATTACAGCTAAGGTTCAGTAATGTAACATGTATGAATAAAGAATTGTTAAGGACTCATGTGGCATATGCCTAGGCTTGAACCTTTCAAGAAATTAGATATGATGCATATTGAAGGACAAAATTAGAAATTTAGATATCTTGGAGTCCTAACTTATGAACATCCCTATTTTGGATTATTTTCTAAAAAATATAGTGTCCCTCAATGCAAATACAAACTTTTCTGGAGAATGTTAGGTGTACGGTAAAACAGTGGAGATTAATTCCCGAGTAAACATGATCAATTATGCTAAATAACTAATAGTGAAATACATGTCTAGCACAATGTTGCTACAGTTATTACAAATAGCACCATGGTTTAAATATTTTTTAACCAAATAAAAAGAATTGATATAATTTACAAGCTAATGAATTAATGATTATTTCACAAGAACTATGTGTAATATCATCATATATGGTACATTGGTACAATTAATTTTGGGTATATCATAAAATCAAATAATTGATAGAAGAGTTTGGACATATCATATGATGTGTTGTTCTCTTAATAGTTAATATAACAACTATCTGCACAGATTTTCTTTTGGGAGTATAAGTGCCACAAATACAGATTAAGCTAACAAATAATATAGCTACCTAAATAAACAAGCTGTGAATGTGCAGCTTAGACTGCAAATGGGTCAATGGGCTCTAGAAGCTACTATTAACACACTCAGCATCATATTTTGGCTCCATTAGCAGTATAATCTAAAAAAACATAGAAAACTAAAAGTTCACATGAATTTGATCATAAAGATATAAATCTTCGATCCTTCTGTTCTGCACACCGTGTTCCCAAATCCCAATTATTCTTTTGATAACATAAAGTGAGACCAGAAAACAAACCTGAATAATCACTGCAGCTTTTGTTTGCTGGCGGAAATGGAGCTCCTTGCGAGCAGCCATACCACGCAGACCAGACTGGATAGTAGTTGATGCACAAAAAAGAACTCTGTAGTTCTTCCTTGCAAAGTGCATGCGGTAGTAGTTCTGAATTGTCAATGAAGCAGCTTTCCTGCGGAGGTCTTCATAATAATGTCTTGCAATTTGTCCTTCAGTTATCAGATCTCAAGAGTCATTCTCTCCAAATAAATATCAGATAGAGCAGTTTTTTTTTCAATATCATTACAAGAAAATACCTCTGCATATTGCCTGAAGCTGAGTAGCAGACATTCGCAGCTGAATGAAACATTTACGAGCCAAATATGACCGAATTTTTCTCTGGATTTTGCTAGCAGAACCGCTCAAGACTTCAGTTCGCCGAGCATCTAACTCAGCCATCTGACCAGCACGCAGAAATACTTTCGTTTTCCCTATCTGTGATTGGACAGGAGACAAGATATATCAATGGGAATGATAACCAATCCATACACATATATCTAACAGTTAGAACTGCATAGAGATATTGCATTCAAGTTGGCATTCATGTTATTTCATAATTTCCAAGCTTTTTTTTACAAATATTGCAACTAGTTCAATATTTTTTAAAGAAATTGAAATCATCAAAACAAGGTCCTGTGATTGAATGGAATTTTCCCAGTCTTCTTAGCCATCGGAGAAATATACTGGAAGCTTGGCATGCATAAACAATGTAACTATAACTGCTTCTCAGCTGAAAAGGAGAAATATACTGGAAGCTTGGCATTTGAGAAAAGCACTAGAGAAGTCACACAAAGATAATGTAGTAGAACCTAAAAAGGATATGGATTCCATTAAACACATGACAGACACTTAATTCTGTACATAGTGATTACCTGATAACCTGCGAGATTGACTTTCTCTAGAAGCATGTGTGTAGCAGTAACTTCATCATAACTGCCAATCAATAATTAGTTTAGACTCCCTAACCAAAAGAAGGGTCCAATAGTTAGAATTAAAATATCTTAGATTTACCTTTCACCAAGAACTTCAGGTAGTAAAACACCAAATCGATCAACAAATTCATCAAATGGTCGCCTAGTTGGAAATCCTAGACAGCTTATCCTTATAGCCTCTAGAACACCCTGTTTATGAGATTAACAGTGTCACTGTCTCAAAAAATTAAATTCTTAAAAACAGTATAAAGCACACAACAATGACAGCATCAACCATGTCTCCCACCCGTGAGCACCCTCGAATCTCCCCAAAGAGCTCCCCCACCCACCCACTCTAACCCTAGGCCCCAGCGGCGCTGGCGGACCGGCCGACCAGCCTGCCGCCGTCGGCGATCCTCAAAGGCGCGGCCGCCAAATGTTGTCACCACCGAGGCAGAGGAGCAAGGCGGCGCCCTCCTCCCCGCTTCTTTTTCTTCCCCTTCTCCCCGCTTCTTGACAACATCTCGGGTGGCGTGCGTCCGGATCCAGCATGAGGCAGCCAAATCCAGTGAGACGGCGGCGCTGTGATGTAACGAGGCGCACGTCCCATGGCGAAGGACGGATCTGGTGTTTAGCCAAATATAGTGGTTCCGACACCTGGTGGCTGCGACGGTCCGAGGACGACGAGGCCACGACCGGCATGCGGCGCTCAGCAGCTGTCCTCCCATCTTTAGCAGCGTGGAGGCTGCTAGAAATGGTGGGAATGCAGTATGTCCATTACCATGTACCCAATGGGTTGTATATACAAGTATAAGGGAGAAGTAAAAATACAAATAAACCCTATAGAAGTATCTAATGTGACACCCATCTCAAACAAACTCTGGTGGACCAACAACGTTGAGTTTGAAGAGTTGTGAATCATGTCGCGCTCTATCCTATGCCTTGGTGAAGTCAGGAGCTAAAAATCCAAAGGAACATGACGTTGAGTAACCACCTAATCTTGCGCCTAGGACCAAACGTAGTGAGCATCAATGCCGATGTGCTTAGTAAGCTCATGCTTCACAGTATCATGAGTAGGGTGCTAATGGGTTGGGGTGAAATGGGTGAATGGGTTGGGTTTTAGAATGGGTTGCTTTGGATGGGTGGAAATGGTGTTGACGTAGCTAATGGGTTGGGTTGGGCTAGGTTTTAAGTTGAAATGGGTTGGGTTGGCGCGGGTTAGGTTGGGTTTGAAAAGGTTCAAATGGTTTCAACCCAAGGGTTCGCATTGAATGAGTTCATATGGGTTTTATAATATACCATAAATTTATACATGTGTACCCCACCTATTCGGTGCACAAAGTTGCTCTCAGTTATGTAGTGTCATAACAAAAAAATAGACAATTTTGATGATTTTTTTATAGTGTGAACGTGAGGTTTTAAAAAAAACTCAGTTGTTTTATACTCGCTCCGTTATGAAATAGTAGTCGTTTTGTACATTGACACGGTCTTTAAAATTAAACTTGGACCATAAAGAACTTTTAAAATTTAATTTATAATACATTCAAAATTATAGTACAACGAAAGTTCTTTTCAAAACAAATCTATATATACGATTTTTATGTTCTCAATCTAAATAGTTTAAAAGTTCTTGATGGACAAAGTTTTAAATCTTTGACTTTGGACAAGTCTAAAACGACTACTATTTCATAATGGAGTGAATAATAGACCTAGCCATGAGCAGCCCGAGCCAGGCCGATCTGACCAGTACACCAAAACCTAGCCCAGTCCGGCCTTTGGACAGTTCTAGACCTGATCTTGGGCAGCACGGCCCGACTAGTGCACAGGGCTGGGCTCAGGCCTCGATTTGAAGCGCGACCACCGGGCCGGGCTCGGGCCTGAGAAAAATGGAAACAGTCGTGGGTGGGTCTGGTTTTCGGGTTTCGGGCCGTGTCGGATTTCTAGTCAGGCTCGAGCCCGAATTTGAGGCCCGATGCACTGAACCGGCCCAAGCTCGGCCTTTGTCCTGCGAGACCAGGCTTTTCCAAGCCCGGCCCGAAACCCATCATGGCTCGACATTTGATCAAGTGTAGGCAGGTCTACTTTATAAGAAAGCACCAAATTCTACAGGTGGGCCCGATTCTGTTTGATCTGCGAATATACACAAAATTGTGTCGAGATGTATAGTCATGACAAAAAAAATTCAAATAATTTCAATGATTTTTTATAGTGTGAACGCGAGGTTTTTTAAAAAACTAAGGCATTTTTCTTCATAAATTATAACCTTCATATAGAATTGGGTTGAGAAATCGGGTTGAACCCATACGAGAGATGTGGGTTGCATTGGTTTGGGTATAGATAAGAAATGGGTTGGATTAGTTTGGGTTCTCATAAAAATGGGGTGAGGTAGGGTGGAAAAAATAGTTTTATTAAAAATTGGGTGGGTGGATATGGGTTGGGTTTGAACCCATTAGCAGCCCTAATCATTAGCAATGTTTATGTCACCAGTGTTGTCAAAGTAGACGATTGTTGGAGTAGAAATCGGCAAACTCAGGTCGGCAAGAAGCTATCAAAGCCAAGTCACCTAAGCCGTCACAGAGGCCAATGCACGAAGCTCAGCCTCAATACTAGAGCGAGAAAAAGCATTGTGGCGCTTAAGCTTCCAGGAGGTAAGAGAAGAGCCAAGGAAAACACGACAGGTCGAGACAGACTTGAGATCGAAGGGATCACTAGCCCAAATAGCATCCAAGCGGGCCTAAAGCTGTAGGGGACTAGAGTTGGAGAAAAACAGGCGACAGTCGGCCGTACCACGAAAGTAGCAAATAACACGAAGGAGACCATAGTGCACACTGTTTGGAGTTGTCATGAATTGGCGGAGGATGTGAACAACATGAGACATCCGGACGGGTGATGCTAAGGTAGACAAGGCTCCAAACAAGGTGACGGTAGTGAGTCGGATTAGCAAGGGAACCACATAAGTGGCCCAAAGCTAAAGTTGTACCTCCATCAGAGTGTCCGTAGTGCGCTCATTAGGGAGATAGGAACGAGTAAGAAACTCATGAATATACTTGCGCTGGAAGGGGTAGTAGCCCTTAGGAGTAAAATCAACCTCGGTCCCCAAGAAGTACCGAAGAGGGCTAGATCAGACATCTAGAATTGCTCACTAAAACTTTCCTTGACAAAGGCAGTAAACCGAGGATCATCACAAGTAATGAGCATGTCATCAACGTAGAGAAGTAAGGTCAAACCACGAGGAGAGGTGTGGATAGAGAAAGCATGCTCATGCTAACCAGGAACAAAACCAGGAGTGATAACCGAAACTAATCATTAAAACCAAGCTCCAAGGGCCTGCTTCAGACCGTTGAGGAAGCAGCGAAGGCGACAAACATGACAATGCGGAACACTGTAGCTAGGGGGTGCATGTAGACCTCACACAACTCACCATGAAGAAAAACATTCTTCACATTGAGCTAGGAGTTGGTCCACTAGGGAGCAAACGCAACAACGACAAGGGAGAGGAGTGTTGTCCGATGGGCGATTGGGGAGAAAGTCTAGCAATAATCACAGCCATACTCTTGGTGAAATATGTTAGGAATAACACTTGTTTATTGATTTCAAGAGACAAAAAGTAGTTTATTGATATCGAGACAAAGCCATCAGAAACAAAATACTAAGTGGCCGCGTGAAAACCTCTTCATGTAGTTCTCCATTAAAAAAAGGCATTTTGAACATCAAACTAATAGATAGGCCACGTACTAGCACAGGCCACAACAAAAAGTCTTGATAGTGATCATGTGAGCCACAGGAGCATATGTCTCATCATAATCAACACCAGACTCCTGCTAAAAACCACGACCCACAAGACGAGCTTTGAAACGCTCAAGAGAACAGGCAATTCAGACACCTCTTAACTCAAGTGCTTTTCATATAACATCTGATCCTACCTATCTTACTTCCATCTGCCCATTGACCACTCCTTTAACTGTTCAGCCAACACACAGTGCCTCTCTTCCTATCACAGGACGAGGCACTCTTCTATCTTCCTTTCATGTTCCCATAGTTTCTTATGCTTCTAAGATAACTATGTAGCTTATCTCCATTGGCCAGCTTACTGAACATTATGGCTGTCGCGTGATTCTCAATACTTATTCTTGTTCTGTTAAGGATCATCGCACGGGTCTATTGATTGTAATTGCCCCCGGCGCCGTGATTCGCAGTGTCTAGGAGTTTGACTGGCTTCATCTTCCTTCTGCTACTCCTGCCAATCTCTCTATCTCCACTGCATCCTACATGTCGTCGTTTGCTCAATGGCATTATTGTTTGGGACATCTCTGTGGTTCGCGTCTAACATCATTAGTTCGCCGTGGTCTGTTAGAGTCTGGGTTTGGTGATGCTTATTTGGGCTGTGCGGATTGCATGGCAAGCAAGTGCAACTCCCCTATGATTCAAGTGAGTCTGTATCAGCTCATCCTTGACAGCGCCGGCGGCCGTCCGTGGCAGCTTCTCTACGGTATCGTGTAGTCAAAGTGCGTGGTGGGCAACCTTTTTTACGCTTGTCTCCCCTCCTGCTCTTCTTCCTTCCCCATCCCACTATGCCTACCTTAGCAAGGTTGCTCAGGAGGGCTTGCTCTGGTGGAGTGGTGACAGGATCCGGTAGCTTGAGGCCCAGATCTAGTGGTGTGGCGCTCGGGCAGCACGAAAGCTGGAGTGATCGGAGCAGGTGTGCTCTAGGGGAGCGAGACCGACAACGACGATGTGGCCCCTCTACCTGCATTTCCTACACGATGGCACCACACCCCTCGACGTCACGAATGAGGACGGTTGTATCGCCATTCCTCCCTTCTCTACGAGGATATGTGATGTTCAGCGGTTCCCCCTCATTGGTGGAGTGATTCCCTCTCATTGGAGTCATGGCGGCATGGGTCGACGACCTTGGCTTCATATCCTCTTCCCGGTGGCCTTCGTTGGTGCGGTTTCAGGTGGATGTGTCGGGCAAAAGCCCTACCTATCTGAGTAGCAATGGTGGCGCCACCCGACGCCACTCTCCTCCTTGGAGGTATTGTCACGGACGCTTCCCTTCTTCGAAACTTCTTCGGGTGAAAACCTTGGATCCTCTTCCCGGTGGCCTCCGTTGGTGCGGTTTCAGGTGGATGTGTCGGGCGAAAGCCCTACCTATCTGAGTAGCAATGGTGGCGCCACCCGACGCCACTCTCCTCCTTGGAGGTATTGTCACGGGCGCTTCCCTTCTTCGAAACTTCTTCGAGTGAAAACCTAGTCCGTGTGGGTGGGTGGCGGCAGCGCGCTAGTTACTTCCTTGTTGAACACGTAGCCTTGATGATTGTCGGTTGGCTGCTTGTAGAGCTCTTTTTTGGTCGTTGTGTGTCGTTGTTGTATCAGAAGGCTAGTGTGAGTCAGGTGTGTCATCTTGTCAGGTTGCCCGCTGTGTCGGGCGTATTGTGCCCATGGTGGGAGCGGTTGCGTTGTGTTTGTATCCCCTGTTCCTCATATGGGGTTTTTATTTTTCCCGTGTTTTCTCCTGCTTAATGAAATTGGACGGTAGTTCTACCCTTTTTCAAAAACATCAACCAAATCTATATTGCAGGACATCTAATATACTTGTGTTTTCTCCAAAGATATAGGATTCACCTTATGAGCTCAAAAGAATTTAGTGACATAAGGTGGGGAATGTAGTGAAGATGCCAAATTGAGTGAGCAGGAAATAAGGTGATAGTGCTATAGTTTTGAATAGCTAGAGCAAGGATTACAATGGAAGCGAGCTGTGATGCTTAGTAGCAATATTAGTGACACGTCATCCATGGTCCACAAGGCATAACCACTATATAAACTGGAGTTGCATGATTAATTGTTTCTAGTTTGAAAGGGTTATTTAGACTTACAAAATGTCATTACATTTCTCGTGGACTTCGAATCCATCCAATTAAAATAACTCAGAAGTCAGAATGGTACAATTTCTTACCCCGCATCGTAGTTGCTGGAGAACATTACTGTTTTCAAAAATTGCTGGCTTCAGAACATTATTGGGCTTTATGCAGCGGATGTAATGTGGTTCTGTTGCACTCAGAGTTTCCAACAAAGCTTGTAATTGTTGCTGTTATGTTCCAGAAAAGGTAAACAAATTATGGTAAGAGAGCTATAACAATAATATCCAAAATATAGTGTGTTTGATTTTGAAGCCCACCATCTGGGTTCAAATCCCCATGGGAACAATAAAAATCCCGGTCTTACTCTGCGGTTGTGTTATAACTGTGGGACCGAATCGCCGGATCCACGCAATACTCAAAAAATATTATCCAAAATAAATCAGTAACTTAAATTCTTTTACCTTGAAGCTCGAGCCTATTGATGTAAACTTCGTGGATTTAGTTGATTCTTCCGGAGGAAAAAGACTCGAAACAAATGAACATCTGGAAGCATGTAGCAAGACCTGATGCTCGTTTACAGCATAATCTATGTTCTTATCTAAGAATAGATCTGTCTGATATGTAACCTGCAAAACAAGGTTCTGATGTCACAGATTCGACCAACAAACTAATTCACCTTGAGTTAAGATATGCAGATCATGAGTTTTTGATACTGTAGTTCAACAAAAGCAATTCAATAGATCAACCATTAAGATTTCGCTGTTCAATTTGACACATTTGAGATTAATTATTGCCTAAAATACATACTACTGTTACAGAACAGAAATATTTTTTATTTACTTCTATGTAATAATTATCAGCCTCCAATTATGATGCTCCAACCAATTTAGAGCTTTTTTGCAAAACATAATCAGCATTTAGCTAGCACAAAATGTTGTTTGTGGAACTTCACCATTTTACGAATGAGCAACATATCTAGTGCTAATGCCATTAGGTGTTAACATGCTAACATCAGATTTGAGGCATCAGATCCATGAGAATCAGGTCAGATGCGGAGAGGTGGAAACACCTTTCCCACTTAAAAAATCGGGGGGGGTTTCATGAAAGCGTTTAACTGAGAAAAGGGGCTTCCACTTCTACAGATCTGAGCCGCTTCTAATGGATCTGATGGCTCTAATCTGATTTTAGTTGTGTTACATATGACATCTGCTAAAAATTGTACTTGCTTTAACCTGTTACATGCTCTACAAAAAAAGGTTGACTAGTGTTGAGTTGACAACAAACACATGGTGTGGCATGCCATTTTCCTCTGGATGACAGTATGCTAAGATGTAGCCCACTGGCTAAAAGAAGCTTTGTTTGTTTAAACTGTATCCCCTGCACTATGGCATGCCGGCGTATGCCACTGTCAGGAATTGGTAACAAATAAATAATGCATCAGCACTTCACTAGTACAAAATCAAAATGTCCTCTACGAGATATTCTTTCAAGGGATAGTAGGGCAGGCATAAGAAGTATGCCACTTACATTGCCAGCGTAGTGATGAATAGTGAAATCAGACCTTGAAAACTTCGGCCTACTAAAATGTGGATTGCCCTTAAATATTTGATATAACTTTTCAGCAAATATTTCATGGGTTGAATTTCGTAGCATGCTGAAGAATAAAATAAGCCATTGTTAGAAAGGCTCGTGATTATAATCACAAGAAAAAGGAATTTCCATCATTACTTGTGCATACCAAGTCTCATCAAGGAGAGCAATTATTCCCCCTGGTTTCTGCAATGCAAGAAATAAGATATCAAACATGAAATTTCATAGCATGACTCATCCCCATTAGAAATTAATCAATGGTGTAGATGTGGTAAAAAGAATTGTACATGGAACTCAAAAGACTGTACAGTCTGGTCCTAATTTGGACAATTCCACATTCAATCCTGGGTTTCTAACATGAGTTTATCAATGTAAAAGAGGATAATAAACAGTTGGATGCACATGAAAATTTCAGGGCTTCAATGGAGGATTTGACATTTTTCAGATAGTTCGCTTATTTTATTTGTCACTCATCACTGACATATGATACCATTTGTGTCTATGACAGTGGAGAAACGTGGCAAAATAGCAAAGCCCACTCTAGAGAGTGCCAAAATTTCAAAATTCTGGTTTTTTTTCCACACTACTACTACATCCTGTTCTTAGAAAATTGACGATTTAGACATTGACACAGGTCTTCAGAGCATCCCCATGAGGGCCTGGGTTAGCGGCCGGCATCAGCGCCGCACGCGCAGCGCGCGCCCGCTCGCCCGCAGCAGCCCTCACACGATTCAAAATTTTCTCCCACCCAACACTGATGCCGGCCGAGCTGATGCCCCTGCTGGGGATGCTCTCAAAATGCAAGTTTAACCACTAATTACCATTGAAATTCATTTATAAAATCCACATAAATATTACGATATCATGGAAGTATTTTTTGAGACGAATTTAAAATGTATGATTTTCATGTGCCAAATCCAAATAGTTTGAAAGATTTTCTTACATAAAATTTTAAATTTTTGACTACGTCATGCGCTCAGGACAGAGTTTATCAATATGAAAAAGAACTAATATTGATAATAATTAAGGCCCCACAATAAACAATGGGTATTGTTCACCTTCTCAATGAGGTCAAGGATTTCTTGGTTGTCCACAAACTGTATGTAACTCCAATCAATTTCTTCCTTTGTATATTCTTCTTGTTCCATCTTAAACACATGCTTCTCACGAATAATATGTAAAATTAAAAAATATTGACGCAAATTGTAGTGGTTAAACCATAATTGATCAAAGAATGTACAAAATTTTCATGAATGCGATTTCTTTCCACTAACCTGATTAAAGTGTTGCTGCAGCTTCTCATTAGTTAAGTTGATACAAAACTGTTCAAAACTGCGCCATAGAAATATAACAATATATATAAGTTAGTACCGCTGTTATCATCATCTGATAAACACGTGCAGATTTAATGTAATGGGAAACAAGTTGAGCAAATATTATGGCCCATTGCGAGCTTGAGTTGTGAGATTACAAGTTGGCCAACTAAAACATATCTACAAGTAATTTACAATTTGAGTGTGGCACTGAATGTTTCCCAAGTAAAAAGATGTATTTTAGGGGGAAGAGTTTACATTTCCAAATGCACAAATAAGGCATCAAAAGCATAAGGACCACTGTTTTGTTCTACGCCCCTGTGGATCTTTCAGATTTTCGTTCTTCTCCATTTTTTATATCCTAAACTGTAGTATTATAAGAGGACATGCCTTAGTGCCTTGCTGCCAAAGGAATTTTTGCCTCATTGTACCTCACCTTAGTTCCTGAGAGGCTGAGACACACATGGTCATATTTGCCTACCTGTCCTGAGACATGTCCACTACGCATACAGTATTGGTAGTCCCTCTGTCACTGAACATAGGTTTTTTTATTTTTAACAGTCTTCAACGAAAACTTTTGGCCATGGTTTTATTTATAATAATGAACTAAAAAAACGCATTAACAAGTATCATCTAATGCAAATATGAGCATTATTTCATGTGGTATAATTCATTTTTACATATATTAAAGTTCCAATTTTCAAAAAATTGACCGCCCCCACAGTGACTTGTTTTTATTGATGGAGGGGGTATTGTAGTAGTACTGTATTACTAGTACAGACTATAAAGAGGTACGTATCTTTTTATGACATCAAGGGCAAAGCAGCAACATCATAGGCATAGCTCTGAGTCTGAGTGGTGTTTGAAGGAAAAATGATACATCTTAAACTGACAAATGGATAGACAAAGGCCCTCTTTGATTCGCGGTTGTGGTTTGGTTTTGGTTGTAGTTGAAAAAGTTGAGGACCTTTAAAAAGAGAGTTGAAAAGGCTAAAAAATTCATTTAAAAATATTTTTGATCTTTCAGAAAAAAAAACCCACAAAACCTCCAAAAATTATTACAAAATGTTAGTCAATGGTCTGTACAAAAATGACAAAGTGTACAAACCAAACTAGAACTATACCAAAACGGCGAACCAAAGGGGGCAAAAGAGTAAGTAACAAACTACTTGTACAGACTATAGAGAAGTGTCTTTTCATAAGACCTGGAACGAAGAGGCCACACCATAGGCATAGCTACAAGTTTCAAGTCATGCATCATTATCTTCTACATTGAATAGAGTTTGAAGGAAAAATGGTAAGTCTTAAACTGAGAATCGAAAAGACAGGGTCAGTGAAACTGATCATCTAGACATCTACCATCATACAGTTAAAAGCAATTCTTTCCCAAAACCCCTCAAACCAATAATGCCCATCTCTGATAAAGGATAACTGCAACAATTACCACATTCTCTGATCATGTACAAAACCACTCTTTATTAGCCTATTGGCTGCCAACACATTGAAGACTTCATGCCCATTAAAGGGCATTCAATAATGTTGAATAAACATGAATGCAAATGATTTAAGCTTCCTAATATAAGTAAACCAACATCATGTGATCAGTACAAAAAAAATCACAAATCATGCACATTCTTTTGCAGCAGCTGTGTGCTATCTGTGAAATTGGTTGTATAGACTATAGGGGCATGTTTGGCAATGGATGGGGAAGATGAGTGAGAAGTACGTGGGAAGAATCTTACCTAGGGTCCTGCAGGTAAGAAACGTCCCTCCATTTAAGTGAAAATTCGACTTCCCTCTCCCTACTTCCCTTCAACCAAACAAAGGAATCAACTTCCCTAAATCTAAACTTCCCCTTCCCTAATCTATCTTCCCTCCAACCAAATGCACCCTAGAAGCATGGTTGTTATCCAATGATGACATTTTGTTTGTCGCACATGTCCTAACAGGTTCAAATCCCATTAGGCTCAAAAAACGCTCATGGGTAATTATCGATTTCCCGCACGAAATAATCAATTTCCCTATTTTCACTAAAATTTGTAATTTGAAATTTAAATCAAATGGAGCGAGCCGAAAAAGGGAATTCACTAGGTTTAATGGGGATTTTCATGGAAAATTGTTCGCCTTTTTTATCAGGAAATGACTGAGATAATTAGAAAATTGAACTGTATTTGTGGAAATTGACCAAATCTAAATGGAGAAATCGTTAGGTGTTGACAAAATACAGAAAATTGCTGGAAAATTTAGCAAAATAAAAAAAATCAATACCATAATTCCACACATTACATAAAACCATAAGTCCACCAAGTCTAATCATATCACACATTGTGATACATCCGGCCCAGGTGGGGTTGGCCGAGGCCCAACAAATTAAGGTTGCCCGGACCCCAACAGTTGTAGTCGGGCAGCGGGTAATGATGAGGACATCCTCTACCAATACCCGCTTGCAAAGACGCAACGGCCCAGTTGTAGTCGGGCGGCGACCGTGGAGCCTCTGAATAATACCACCTTGCTTAATTTGGGAGGAGGAAGCCACCTTAAAAGGGAAAGCAACCCTTTCCCCATTGGACTAGTCTTTTGGGGCAATTGGGCCTTCCCCCGAGTGGGTGTGCTGAGGAACTGTTGGTGTCCGGGCAACCTTAATTTGTTGGGCCTCGGCCAACCCCACCTGGGCCGGATGTATCACATTGCATGACAGTTTTCCATATTTTCTTATTTTTTGGCTGAGTTCAAATCGAAAATTTTGCTTGATTAAAGCGTCAGTTCCAAAAAAAATCTACTATAGTATTCCTACACATTAGTACCATTCTTAGGAATTTTTCATTTCTCCCCCCAAATTCAAAATTCAAATTTAGGTTTCAATTTTCAGACCGGGATCCCAATTCCATCCCACGTCGATTTCACAATTTACGGAAGGAAATCAATTTCCAGCATGAAATTGGTCCGAAAATTGGATGCTACCGCCACAGAGCCATTTGCTACTAAAAATTCATGTAACGGTGAAAATGAGTTCAAATAACTTCCAGACTAGATTTATACACATCATGTACTCATTCATGTCCACAACATGATGTTTAATTTCCATCAAACTTTCATTATAGGGGGGGTGATTGCTGAGAGTCAAGACCATCCCTCAAAACTCAAATCTTAAATATGCTATTTTTCCATGTGCGCGGTCACTATGTTTTCATTATTTGGTAATGTTGGTTCACAAAAATAATGATTCATTCAGATAGAAGTACATATATATATATCAATATCTAGTGCAACAGAAAGATTTGAAGGGAAAAACATGGGTACATACTGAAACAAATAACCATATTTGTAACAGCAGATAATATGGCTTTGTCTTCTAACTACGTTAAGATAAACAAAAGACATGCAAAAGCATACCAGTTAAGCACCTGTTAATCTTAAAACTTTCAAACCCATAAATATCTAGCACGCCGATCAAAAGCTTTGAGTCAGGATCTTGCCCTATTGAAGTATTGATCTTATTAACAAGCCTGAAAGATCAGGAGACATATTAGTTGTCAGTTATCTTTCTATGCAATGGAAGTGATACAGTACACAGCACCATGACAATTATCTTCTATACTGATGTTCGACACATACCAATCAAACAAACGGGAGTAAACAATTCTGGCCAATGCATCTCTACTGAGGGCTGCTGCTCGTGGGTCTAAATTTTTTACGATGCTTTCACCACGTGTTACCATAACACGCTTACATAAAGATTCTTCGAGAGCCTTTTTGTCACACCTGCAAAGTGTTACCAAATGGAAGTCATGTCAAAATATGCCCACAATATATTTTGGATAGAACCCAGGAAAGGACAGGTACATGAAAAGTTCTGCAGCTGTCTGGAGATGGAACTGGGATTTATCATCTTTAGGCACAGAAGAATCCGCTTCGCTCCCTTCTGAAAATTCCACATTACCCAAATGAAGAATAGCAGCCACAACTCTGAATATTGCATCCTGCAAAAAAATGCAAACAGAACTCCTCAGCAAAGATGCTCTTTCAGATGAGGAATAAAATTAGTTTCCATGATGACCTTGGACTTTGCATTTACCTGCTCATCAGAGCTAATGCCCACAATATCCATTGCTCTCCTAGTTGCGACATACTCTGAAGAGTCATCCATTTCATCAAGCTTAATGCAATTAGATTGATTGAGATAGTGAAATGATGAGGGATCACCCAAATTATATCTCTCACGGTCCTGCACGGCAGCATTTCAGTTTATATTGAAAATTGTGCATAACACATTTAGAGTTCACAAATAGGTAAGTGTTAAGGAAAAAACTCGAGGATTTCACAGAAGACAGAACACACCTTACAATGGTCAACTAGTGTGAATAACTAAAGCAAACAAGAGGTAATAGCACTTGTATTACATCTTCTGTTCGTAGCATCTAGTTCTACACCTGAAGCAGCTAATGGCAAATAACTATTTTGTGCAGAGCAAGTAATTTGGAGATGTGGAATCTTGACCACAAAACTATTAGCTACCAGTAATATGTAACTTAATATTCTCTGACTTATTATAAATAAGAATAGTATGTTTATACATATTTTTCTTTTAAAAAGGCTGTACAGATGATATATGCCGTATATCTGTATTGTTTTAAAATACAAATTCCACGATTTGTTGTCTTTAAGACATCCCAAATTTACTCATTTTTACAGAATATGTGAAAACATGCATACATCATAAAAGCTCTCCTTTGGATGGCATGTAAAAGGCTAACAAACATAGTACTTCCGAAAATATTATTTACAGCATTAAATTTAAGAAATTAATTTGTAATTGCCAGGTTGATACCTCTGGTGGTGCAGCACATAGCATGTAAAAGCAATGATAGTTTCTTTCTGGATCAGATATTTGACAGACACGAGACCTTTCTAAAAGGTAAGTCCTTATAGCAGCTCCTGATATTTTGCCACTCCGATCAAACTGAATCTCAACAAATTTGCCAAAACGACTGCACTATGAAATAAGAAATATATAAAGCCATATTGCTAAGAAGAAAATGACAGATTGTGATAAGTGAGCAAAAATTAAATAAATAAAAGAAAAAAATAGAATTGCAATACTATTGAAGTTCATCACCTGGAATTATTATTCCTGACTGTTTTTGCATTTCCAAATGCCTCAAGAACAGGATTGGACTGTGTCAATCAAATGAGTAAATTGTAAAACATTAGATGAACTAAAAACTTGGTGCAGTCCAGCAGAATTAATTTCCTGTTTTACAAACAATCCCAGATGATATCTCATAATCTACATATCAACTATGCCATAGATGTTTAAGATGTCTGAAAGTAACATAGTAGGAGCAGAAAGCACAATGGAGACCTCACCTCCAGTACTTGCTGTTGCACTGACCTTCCTCCAGATTCAGCTTTGCCACCCATAAAAGCAAGATATTGCATAAGCATTTTAGTGCTTTCTGTCTTGCCAGCTCCACTTTCGCCACTCACCAGAATGGCTTGGCTGACGCCATAATTCATCATAAGCCTGCGCAGTGGATATTAAGATGCATATACATATACAAACATAATATACCACGAAGCTCTTTCTTAGCTCAAAACACACCTATATGCACGGTCCGCAATGGCAAAAGGGTGAGGGCTGAGCTCACCAAATTCTGCTCCTTTGTAAATTCCCATCATGTGATTGCTATAAAGATGAGAAAGTCTTTGAAAAGGATTCACAGCAATTAATATGTTGCCTGTATAAGTCTGGAAGGACAGTTTGGTCCATTAGAACAGGTTAGAAAACATGATCACTGTTGCAAAATTTAAAACTCATGTAATATAGAAATTAGAAACAAAACACAAGTAACATAACATACACTATGAAACATAAGAATTGTACAGGTGGTGTAAATTGGTGAAATAATTCTACTATCAGCCAGTTTGCCTAGAGAGCATGTGTGCATGATGCCAGTGAGATGCAATCTAGAGACATTCATAGGAGTAAAGAATGGATATTGCTCTAAGAGGTAGAATAAAGGAATAGATGCGTTGGACAACTCAACCTACATATATTTCATTCATTCCATATCTAGATTTTAAGTTGTGGAGAACTCCTGGTTCATGCAGATAAGCTAGCCTTGTCATATCCTCAACACCACAGCGCTTTGCTTCTGCATCCTTAGGATAGACACTTGATGCATGGGCAGTAACCTGGAACAAAAAATTTGCCATTAAATGCATGAGTTTTTCAATTTGAGTCATTAATCACATCCAGTAAAATATTTACAATTACAAGCTACAGCATTGGATTTTGGCAACAAAAAAAATTCAGAATTGTGAGCTAGCTTAAAATAATTAACCAGGGATATAAAACAATCTCACAAGAAAAACGGTGTAACAGCGCCAGCAAAAGCATGGACAGAAATGGGACAAAAATTGACTTCATGCATTCTTTTTTTCTAGAAAACTTCGTGCATTCTAAAGTGTTGTGCGTGTGTTAGGGGCGCGGGGTAAGATATCATGAAATCAAGAAACTGACCTTCTTCCCAGAAGTGCAGTTTATAATTAACTCATCCCCATTGACTTCCTCCACAAGCCCATCAATCCAAGCAACATCAGTGTCCTCCACCCAAACATGAGAACTGACTGTAAAGCGCACTTGAGATGCCTACGATAAAATATTCATAAGCACATAGCAATGGATAACGGCAGGGGCAAACACCATATATTAACTGAAATAAAATCTGAGAGGACCAACATAGTGATATTAACAAAATTTCAGTTCACAATCACAGCCACTAGGCATTATAGTCACATTTACTGAAGAAAGAATGGTTAAGCAGTTACAAAATGCTAAGTACTACAGTTTTACTGTGTGTGAACTTACAAGTAAAAATTCAAGATTATTAATTAAAAAATAAATAGTGACTATAGGAAGTGCACCAGTAAAGTGTGTTTATAACAACAGGAGATAGCTGCATAAAGTGTATTTATAGCGGCAGCAGATAGTGGCAATATACTCCTTGTTCTTTTCAGCTTAAATTTAATTTAATTTAGTTAAAAAATATTGTCATTTTTTAAAAACCAAATGGTGTAGTACTTTATAATCATTTTTGTTAGGTTTTAAGTAGTTCTTCTTAGAGTTCCTACAATAATTTTTTCATAATTTTTTGGACTCTCCAAGACGTCACAACTTTTCAGATTAAAATTTTCTGCAACTTTCAGCTTACAAGAACAAGGCCTATAGTCAAACAGCAGCCACAATATGTGTGTCAACATCAATAGAAATACAAGGTTAAATAAATCAGTTTTGAAGTAAAATACTTTTTGTATTAGGATTATTTGTCGATGTGCATATATCTAGTTTTTGGGTAATGATTTATAGTGGAAATGGCAAGACTCACGTGTATGCAACAAATGGATCTCATGGAAACTGTTAACCACTACCCTATATCCACATCCCACAATAGCGCTAGAGTGGCCCAAGATTAGGCTATATAAAACAGTACCAACTGTAACTACAAATACATGGCATAAGGCATCAGGCTTTGTTCTTTTCTGCTTAAAATAATTAAAATTAAAAACTACTGTTGGAAATTTGTCATTTTTGTATAAGCCAAATGATGTTGTACTTCGTATCCATTTTTGTGGGGTTTTAAATAGTTGTTCTTAGAGTCTCAAAAATAATTTTAAAAATTTTGTGGACACTGTAAGGCCTCTCTCAATGTGTCAAACTTTTTCAGATTAAATTTTCAGCTGTTCTCAATGACCAAATATTAAAATATAAAGCAAAAAAATTACAGAAATCATCATTACATATTATCCCAAAATTAAAAATCCAATTGCCCATTATGCACATCAATTCAAAACATGGAACAACAAAAGGAGAAGTAGATAACCTGATTTTCTCGTGTAATGCTAAGTCAATGATATCTCATAAGCCCTATAATTTTGAGCTGTTGTTGCATCACATGGTCGGAAAGGCACTTTGTCATTCTAAGTCAGTTCACTATAAATGTTTATGATTGATGAGTTTGCAGCTATACTTTCATAGTTTGCTAGCTCCTGCTATTCTCCCATTTATATATTATTGAAGACTTCAAAATGTTATTGGACCAGTGGCATCGAAATGTCCAAAATTGTGTTAAAACCAGCTAAGGAAATTAATTGCATAACTGACTTAATTACGACATCGCGATGGCAAATTCTATGCTGAAACAGAAACACCGAACATAGGTCTTCATTACTATAACCTACTCGAATTTTGATTAACTGACTTAATTATAAATTATGCCGTATTAAAATGACACCAAAATGCAAGAAAGAATGACATTCCAGCTTAAAAATTTAGCTCCAGCCTAAGCTCATTGCTTACCACATTGCACACATCAGACGAAAGAACACGGACAACAATGCACAACAGCACTCCTGATACGAGATCACAAAAGTTCATCTCTAGATAGATCCTAGCTAACATTTGCACTGGTTTCGTCAGCTCAACGACGCCCAGATACGAACCCCAGAACGCACTTAAATCAATTGGGCCCCCAGCTACTACAGCTTACAGCAGATCACAAGTGCCAAGTCAACAGAAGCAAAATGCAGAATAACCAAAACACCGGCAATAAAGCTGGCATTCCGGCAACCACGTCAATGGACTAACAATCCCCAGCACGCACACGCATGCGGTACTAGCCTACTACTCGGGGCACACGGAACAGAGACAAATCCGATCAGAAAGCGTAGACGGCAATACCATTCCGGCGGAGCAGCCGGATTGAGGTCAGCGGTGTCCAGGGAAGAAGCGACAGGCTCCGCCCGAGCGGTCCCAGCCGCCGCCCACCAGCCTTCCTTCGAGTGGGGGAGGGCAATCGGCCCGGCCGCGTGAGCCCTCGACGGAGTCGCCGCCGTCGTCGTCAGATTGAAGATCGCGGCTCGCGAGTCGCGAGATTGGAGAGTTGGGGCCTCGGGGAGGTTTTTTTTAGCACATGTTCTTTTCAGCTTAAGGCCTTGTTTTTTTTCTGATTAGAATAAATTAAATTATATAATTAATTAATTTTGTAGTTATTTTTGTGGGGTTTTACATAGTTCTTCTTAAAGTTCGCAAAATAATTTGTCTTAATTTGTTGAAATTTTTAAAAGGTCTTTCAAGTCACAAATTTGCTACGGTAAGCCTTCTTGGCGGTTGTAATATTTTGGACCTGCGGGAAAAAAAGATGCCTTATTTAAAATATCGTATTTTACCTTTTACATAGAATTGATAGTTCATGCTCCACTGCCAAAAGCCATAGAATTGATAGTTCATGCTCCACTGCCAAAAGCCATAGAATTGATAGTTCATGCTCCACTGCCAAAAGCGCTCCTAAAAATGGTTACATTGAACACTACCATAATACAAGAAAATCTAAATATATGTATTACAAAAGGTAGGATAGAATCCTTGTCCATATGATAAGGCAACTTATTGATATTTTGCGTAATTATCACAAGTAATTAGCGTGAAAAAAAAAGGAAAGGTATAGGCACAAGTAATTAGCAAGGTTATCGCAATGACTGTGGGTAGGACATTGCGTTCGTATTTTGCGGTGGTTGCGCGGTTTCCATAATGCTTGAGCAAGTGAATAACCAGCAAGATTACCATAGTGATTGTGTGAAGCTCAGTATTATCGAGGTTATTTCTCTATATCTGCGTAATGTGCGAGATATTGCAAACATTGGGTCATGCTGAATACAAATGACACATTAACATCCATACATAAAGAAGCTATTGTATGAGTAAAGTTGGATAGGTTCTGGAGTGCTAATTGCGAATACATTAATGATGGACCTAACTTTGGATGTGTGTCAACTGGGTGATACCTCTGCTATTCTTATAACTCACGTTTTTTAGAAAAAAAAACATATGAAAGAAGATGAGATAAGGATTGGATGAAAGGAGGCAATATTTATTAATAATCTCTTAAATTTTTTTGAAATATGGTTTAAATAATATAGGATCTTAACATTGAAAAATTGCATTAAAATTTGCTTAAATACATCCAACACCTTTATTTGACAACAATTGTATTTAGTTACTTTTATTATTCATATTGGAAACTGCAAGTACATTAAATGTACTTACCCGTATATTTGAGAACTATTCATTTTAAATGAACCAATCCAATTCCGTTGCAAGTTTTGAATTTACCGAGGAGAAAATAAATATTTTCAGCCAAGATTTCTATGACTTCCCTACAAACAAGCTTTAGTAGTTTGGATAGTAAATTATACCATATTTTGGTGTCGTAAACACCCTATTTAATATTTTGTATAATAAAGTGGTTATAATGAGACAATTCTAGAATTAGTTAATGTAATCTTCAGGAGAGCAATTTCTAATATTTATTATTGGAAATTAGTCATCCACATTGTGATATCCTAATAAAATTATTAGGTGTCCCAAGTTTTATTTAAAAAGGAAAAATTAAAATTTATTTAGTATAATTTTTAGGTGAAAACCCCTAAAATTTCAAACAATTAATTTCCGTATCAAAAGTATATATTATTATTACAATTTACAAAGGTCCAAAATTTACAAATTCAAATACTTTCCCTTCTCTTCTCTCTATCTTCCCCATCCTTCTAATTTTGTCTCTCAACCAAAAACCCTAACCCCTAGCCTACCTCTCTTGTAACGCTGGCCAAGCTAGCCACTCTTAGCCCCTTGTCGGCGATTCTTATGCTTCTTAGAAATAATCTAGAAGCACATGGATATCATTGTAGCTTTCACTTGGAAGTACTACAAAGGTATTGATTTCCCACTAAGAATGAGAAGTGTCTAGTTTAGAAACCTAGCTCAACCAAATGGGTATGAGGATAATGACGGAAGTGGAATAAGATAATTTCGGGCTGAGAGGTTCTACAAATCAGATTTCACTTATCTAAGGTACAAACTAACCCCAACACAAAAGGACTCTGAATTGGAGCTCGGTCGATTCACTACCACCCGCTATCAATTATGAACACCCGAAGATTATGATTACCCTTGACTGGGCTGAGACTAACCGGCCGGACTTCGCAAAAGCTAATACTACTTGGATAGCATGGTTGTCACCACCTTTACTTACCGCACCACCATTAAATCAAATGTCTATTGCCTATTGGGGTACTAACTAGTGTACACACCACATCTATACCTAGAAGCACTATGCACCAATTTGTCACTTGATATGCACTCAATCAAGATAACACAACAAGATAATAAAAGTTATCAAGCACAAGCTAAGTACCAACAGAGTAACTTATGTATGGAATAACTTTTCTTTATAAAGTAAAGATAGGTTAAGTGTTACCGAACAGCAGAGCGAAGCTGAACTCACACCCGAGTTCGACTCCAAAGCATGAAGTGGAACAGAGCTGACATGTCTACTGCTCTTCAGCAGTAGCTCTCCTCTTTTTCTCTCCTACTCTACTTTCTATTTGGGCAGCGTAACGCTGCTTTCTTCTTCTTTGTCTCACTTCTTCGTGTTTTGCAAATGAAGAGGGGAGCTCTATTTATAGTGCACCGGAGCCTATGGTGTCTTGCCACGTATAAGGACAAGTGTCATCTTCTCACCTCTCTCTCTCCCCTACTCTACTTTCTATTTGGGTAGCGTAACGCTGCTTTCTTCTTCTTTGTCTCACTTATTCGTGCTTTGCAAATGAAGAGGGGAGCTCTATTTATAGTGCACCGGACTACCGGAACCTATGGGGTCTTGCCATGTATAGGGACAAGTGTCATCTTCTCACCAGCCGAAGGGGAATCCGAGAGAGCATCCAAGGGGGTTGGCCGACCTAGGGTCGGTCAACCGATGCACTTTCGGCACATCTTAGCCTCCCATTTCTTTGTGATGCTCTTTAAACGTGTAGGATGCTCCCCCCAAGGTGGATACGAAAGTTAGAGATGGATAAAACCGATTTAGTTGTTGACATGTGGGCCATTTGATCCTCCTTGGTGTTTAACTGGCCTTCAGATCAAACCGACAATTGTGGATGGTGGGGATGGTCTCCTTGTGTGCTTTTGGAGCCGTGGGAGAAAACTTAACTAGTTCGGAGCCAGAAGTGGGTCGGCGGCCTAGGGTAGGTCGGCCGATCGGGCTTTTTCTCCGGTTTGGTCCCACTTTTTCTCCATTTATTTTTAAAGACACAAAATCACCAAAACTTGTAACATGTGGAACTTTATTAATTTGCAAAAATTATGTCCATATCCCTTTATTTTAGAGGTATGTTAACTGTCAATAGCATATAAAAAGTTGTAAGTAGTGACTGTCAACACTCATGTCATGCCAATCTAACCCCTCTAGCTTGGACTCCATGTCCGATTGAAACCCAAATCATCTCCTTGCCATATCTCGACCGAATCTCTCTCTCTCTCCTGGTCAAATCCTACATCTAACCTCGACCCTAGCGCTATATAGATCTTGGTTTTGATCTAACCCTAATCTAAACCTAACTAGTCGAACTCCATAACCACTTAGTTTCGATCGATCCTAACACTAACTCTGGATGGCTACCCCAAACCCCTAGCACTGGTCGATCCTCCGTCTCTCTCGGCCGAAGCCCTAACCTGACTGACCTACATCTAGCTATCTTTGCCGGAAAAAAGTTTGTCGCAACTCATTGGCCGACCCTCCGTGCCACATCCTTGTCAAGACGGCGATCCATCCACCTTTCTTGTTGAAACCCTCCAACTTGGACACCGACTCCATGTCCAATTGGACTAGACTCAATGCCCAAATTGGATTTGTACGCACACCAAGATTCTTGCCAATTTGTATCTAAGCACTAATCCAAACCGACCATCTTCTTTCTTTATCCCTCTTTCTATCTCCAATAAAACATGAGATCAAGTTCGACTCTCAAATACTATCTTTTAATCCCAATTGTCCTGGTCGCTATTTAAGCTCTCGAAGTCCTCGTGAATTGCATCCAAACCCCAAAAATATTTAACCCAATCTCATCGCCCGACCTCATTGCAACCCCAATTGCAATCTGTTAAGCACCGGCATCAACTCAAAATAAATCGTCATCGTCCTGGTAGCCTTGAGCCGACGTAGCATGCCTCACGTTGGTTCAGCATTGCCACCGCCGCAAGCCAACCGCCAACGCAGCCATGTTTCCCACGCCAGAGCTGCACCCTTGTCGGAGTGTGCACCACTAGCCGGAAGCCTCCACCTCGCCAACACCGTCCTTGCCCAGCTGCCAACCGCTAGGAATCCCCCTCCTCTGCCCATGCCAGAGTCGCCACCGTCGCCGCGAGCCGCTGCAGCTTAATCACTGCGCTGAGCCATCTCATTAACACCGGAGCGCCGCCGCCTCTACGCCCTGCCAGGAGCCACTAACCTGCTCACGCCGTTGTCCGCTCTGAACTGCGTGTTCAAACATCGTGTCTCCTGATGTCCTTCATGATCTTGCGTTAGCGTAAATCCTAACAAGTGGTTTTAGAGTTTGGTTGGCGAGATTGGCCATGCAGAAGATATAGGGGGAGACACAAGGTTCATGCATACACGGGCACCGTGGAAAACGCCTCATTGGTGCAAGGTGGATCATGGCAACGATTGATGAGTCAATCGGTGGTGTTGGACACTTCGTTTAGGAGGCTCGAACTGTTCGATGGGCTATTGTTGACAGTGATTAACCAGATGTGGCGATTAGGCCGACAAAGTAGCCGACAAGGTTTGCAGGCAACGGCGACGACCTCGGCATTCATGATCAGACCGGCAGGCGCAGAAAGATGCTGTAGTGATCGGAACGGTGAGAATAGTGATGTAAACGAATGTTTCACAGGATGCGCTGCATCACGACACTGGAGGCGAAGGTGTGTCGTGGATGTAGATGGCCAGTGTGTGGCATGTTTTGCGGTGCACGGACGACATGGTGTGCGGTGGCGGGTTGTGAAGCTTGCTCGAGGGCTCAAAGATTGGATCCGGAGGTGGAGGATATTTTTCTTGATTTTTCAGCAGCGCTGGATGTCCTTGGTGGGTCCCACAATGTATAAGGTCATTGTGCATGTGGTGAATGACCAAGGATGAGTTGCACGAGCTGGACAGGCGGGGTGGCGCACGGTGCTAGCCTAGGCAGGGCATGGCGCATCGAGGCGTGGGGCGCCCCAAGTGGAGGCATGGCCCAGCCGGGCACGCGTTGCGTGGCATGCCTAGGCAGGGCGGTGCACGACGACTCGAGGCACATGGCACAAATTAGAAAGTTGCATCCTCACGAAATAAAGCATCCAAAGGGAGTCAAACAAATTTCCAAAGGAGGAGTAGAAGATTTTTCTTCAGGATGAGAAGAACTCCGATCTGTCGAACAAAAAGACTGCCGATGTGAGCATGGTGTTCGGGACTGGACAGCCGGGTCGGTTCTGAAGTTAAGGCGTTCAGGAATGCTGTGAGGTGGTATGATCGGAGAAGTTAGACTGGATGATGGTGAAGTCAAAGGCAATCTGTGCCTAGAGGTGAACAGATCAAGCGGTCATGACGGTAATTTGTTCAAGATGGGGAACGAATTACGAAGATGAGACTAAGGATATATTCTAGATGATGGACGGATCAGGACGATGCAAATCATGGTTGGCGAGATGATGCTGACAAAAGAAAGAAACTAATGCAATTGTGGTAGTAGTTGAAAGTGGCTTGGAAGGCAATGGTGATGATGTCATCTCAAGAATTAAATATGCAGTCGAGCATGGATCATTGGATTCAATTGGTCTTTTTCATGTGGCACAATAAGAAGTGGTTCTCTCCATAAGTTGATGATAATTTTTGATTGGTCTACTTGAATTAGGAGCCTTCAAAATAAAAATACAAAGCAGAGTTGACCTGATACATTAGGACGTGAAGCATGTGTTGACACTAAAGAGGAATCTATTTGGCAACGGACCTTACATGATGGGATGATATTCTAAGTTGATGATAAGAAGACCGTCGACATCATAAAAAGGTGGAAAGGTTGTGATGATCGAGGAGAGGACGACATCACATGTGTGTACATGCTGCCAAGGGAGCTGTGAATTTCAGGAGCAGGGAGTACCATTGTAGGTGGAACTGCTAAGCCAGATGTGACCAAGTCAGCATTTGTTTTAGAATGTGGTGGGTCCAAGGAGGTGGACTCGTCATGCGGTTTGACGTGAGCTGTTAAGGAAGCAACCAGAGTTTGGATACAGGGTGAAAGGAACTTTATGTCCTAGAGGGGGTGGATAGGCAATTTTAAACTTTTCTTAATCTTCAATTAAACATCAATGTTTAGAATCACCCAATCCTAGGTTCTAGTGTGCTAGCAAGCGGAAGCAAAAGACCTAATTAACACTAACGAGTCTAATCCATCATCACAAGCAAGCAATTACAATTTATCAAAAAGTAAATACGATAGGAAACAAGTGAGAGAAGATACGGTATTTGTTTCACCGAAATTCGGAGTTGCAACTCCTACTCTACGTTGAGGCTAGACCTTCCGCACAAGGACCGGCTCCAACTCGAGCCACACGCCTCACTTACTCCCCGGTAGTCATTCCGCCACTTCGGCGAGGTGGACTCCGTCACCCGTACACCGACTCGAGAGTAGCCACACGCCAAGGCCTACTCCCAAGCCCATACCACTGAGAAGAATGCCGTTTTCAAAGGTAATAAACCCGAACTGCCCCGATCTTGCTGGATCGAAGGACTTCCATGAAGCTCAAGTGGGAAAAGTGTGTGGAGATCGAAATTCAATGGAGGAATGGCTCTAGAACACCCCTAAGTTGAGAATGTGATGCAGCATGGTGAAATGGAGCAACAAACCTCAAGAAGTCAGTGTACCAAACTCTATTTATACCCCCACAAAGCGAAACTAGCCGTTAGAGCTCGGGACAGCTAAAAAAACTAGCCGTTACATCTAGGCAACGTAAAGGCGGGAACATAACGAAGTAGGTTTAGATGTTCTAACCGTATGCGTCCGTTACCGACCGGACGCGTCCGGTGGACGCTAAGGCATACCAGTCTGGCCGGCACCAGACGCACTGGCAATAACCCTAACCTAGAGCAATGATCTGGCAAGATCGACATAGTTCAAACTCACTTTGAAGCATGGGCAAATAAACCGAAAAACAACCTAGCTACTACTAATCTAGACATGGCCTCAACACACGCCCAGCCATGCCTTTAACCTGTTTGGAGCAAATTCGAAGCTTGCCGACACCTCGTTAGGGTTCCATGAACCTCCGAGAACACCCTAGCCCCTTGATCAATTTTAAGACCCCGTCATCAGTACCACTAATACTCTAAGGCTCATATTGAGCTTACAATATCCCCCTTTGTGGTACTTGATGACAACCGAGTAATTAAGTGGCTGCATAAAAGGTTAGCTGATAGAACATGCCATTGCTATGTCCCACGAGATGTGCACATTGAAAATATGAACAATAGCTCAAAGGATTGAACAAAATAACAAAATACCACATCTCAACATAAGTAGTGCATTAACAGGCGAAAGTCCCCCTAAATCGATGCAAACAGGTTCAACCACAAATGAAGCGAGTAGCAACACACAAACAATAAGATAGATAGAGAGAATTGAAAGTATAACACATGGATAAAAGATAGCACTCTAGATAGCACTCTTCTTTCAACTATCTGTTTCACTCTCTCTCCCCCTTTGTCGGCAAGAACCAACAAAGAGGAAAAGACTTTTAATCTTGGTGCTCGCCATCGCCGCCTGGAGAAGACCTCTGGCGCTTGGACGCAGACCTGTCGGAATGAGCAGGGGAACCACAGGGAGGAGGACGAGCTGTAGTGTGCCAAGTAGGAGCAACTGGTGGATGAGGCGGGTAGATCACTGATGGGTGACTGTAGAGTGGAGGCCGAGGATGATGCTGATGCTGAGTCTGCTGGTAGTCGGTAGTCATCATCGGCAAATGGATACCAAGAGTAGGGGTTGACCCCTTGCTGATACGTCATAAAATATGTCCCCTTGTACACCATCCCTGCATTCATCTCACCCAGCTCATCTCGAACATGTGTACTCACAAGAGAGAGTCTGCATATGTCCCTACAGAGTAGTGACATCTGCCCAAAGCGCATCTTGACCAGTACGAATGCCCTGCATCTCAGTAAGAATAGTACGCTAATCAGACCGGATACCCTGCAGCTCTGTCATCATCGGAGTCCAACCCCAAGGGGGTGGAGCTACACAGGTGCCGGCTCCAACAACTGGTGGAGGGACAACATCTGGCTCAGGAAAGGCTAGAGCTCATGAGCAGGAGGAGGAACAACCACTCTTTGTTTCTTACCAAAAGAGGTTCAAAAGCTAGTGAAGTTTTGCTTTCTAATCCTCGACTGCTGAGCATCAATCTCCTTATCATTTAGTATTGCCAATCATACCAATATAAGGTGCCATTGGGAGAGACCGGTTGACTTTCCTGTAAAGAGCATCATCCAATTCAGCCAAAAAGAGAGAGCCCCAGTCAATAGTCTTTCCTTATACATGAACATCATAGCCCAACTAATCACAGGCGAAATATTATCTCGATAACCCCCTCGAATGAAGAATGTTGCTCTGAGTATCACATTTATAAGAGCTGGCTCTACCTTTAAAAACTTCGTCTTCTCATGACTAAACCCAGGAGTGGAGGGATCCAAATATATGAAGCTAATGTCAGAGAATGGTGGATAAGAGCTGGTCCAAAATGACTGAGAGTAAGCACTGGACCCAACATCTTCCCATCCATCAAAAGTGCCAAAAGCCTCATTGATCTCTGCCAGAGAAATGATATATGCCTCCATCAATAGTAAAGTGCAGGACGTGACCTTCCTTTGTGTCCTTATGCAATACTGTAGCAAAAAACTCACAAATCCGAGTCTTGTCCCAACAGAGAACCCAACAAGTTTGTGAGGCCTGGAGTGGTGTTACAAAGATTGAACATTTCCTCCCCAGCCTTAGCTGACACCTCTGTCCAATCGATGTAGTGAGGTTCTTGAAAAGTATCTTTCCCCCCAAAAATAGAGTACAGTTTCTTCTGTTGATGGGTGGAGAAACTGAAAGGGATATGCCCTAGATCAATCATAGTGATGATTGTACCACATCTTTGTTCATGTACATATGATAACGTTGTTTATCGGTTCCCTGAATAAATGTCATGACTTTGTCCATTGGGTATGACTTGATTGTGAAACATATTGTTATATGACATTATTCTAAACGGGTCCCTGATCCATATCATTACGAGCAGCGGTTATGATTTGATCAGTATACGTATTGGTTGATGCTAATGTTTCACATACCATAGATATAGAGATATCAAACCAATAGTATGGACGCATGTTAGAGAACTTGAGCAGTCGGACAGACCTACTCCAAGACGCTGTGAGTTGCTATCTCTTATAGCGCCATCAGCGTATAGTCTCGAATGGTATACCTATATGGTCCTTAGACCTGAGATGTCATGTATGCCCAGCATGTTGACTCGTGTACTTTGGTATCATCAAACGCTACACCGTAACAGGGTAGTTATAAAGGTGCCTACTGGGTATAACATGATGCATAGTCAGGGGTGTGATAATCAAGATGGAATTTGCCCCTCCTCAATAACAGAAGAGATACCTCTGGGCCTCTCGTGTGGATGGATAAGGAAAGCGCATGGCCGTGCTAATATGACTAAGGAGTTAGTCATGGTATGTATCCATCCACTGCCGAGTGAATTGGTCGAGCTATCAACAAGGGTGGCGCGCATCTCGCCTTGAGCTTGACTGGTATCGGGTGGCAAAGGGATCGGTATGTGAGTGTATCAAGGTTCAGCCAAATATTGATTCTGTGCATTCGGGGGGTCAATACGTACTGCTAGGTGCCGCTGTTGATCGGTGGATTGGAAACAGGTTTTCGGATCCACGGCCAACTTGCATTGAACCTAACGGGTCACACACTTAATGAGTTAGAACTATTTAACGGGTTTGTATGTGGATATGATCTACGTACGAGATAGAAACCCTAGCGGGCCGAAGCCCACTGGCGTGACTATATAAGGGGAGGCATAGGGGCGGTGTTACAATAAGTTAAGCCTTCACCACGCCTAGCCGTCGCGCGCCCCTCCTGCTCTCCAAAAACCCTAGCCGCACGGCGAGGTGCTAGCACACCTCGTGAGGCGTTCCTGCTCGGTACGTATGGATATCGCTAGAGGTGCTGCCGTACACAGATGCGTTGTTCGGTTGGATCATCAGCGAGCACAGGTGAGCACTCAGCAATCACTCGGCGAACACCGGCGACCACTCGGCGACCACTTGGCAAGCACAGGCGAGCACTCGGTGGTGATATGGGCAAGTACGTCTACTTCCTCTACGCGCGAGAAACTGCTTCTGCTGCATCTGCTTGTCAAGGGTAATGATCTGTGATCCTCTACTTGCATGTGCTCTTGGGTGATTCGTGGTCGAAAGATTGTTTTTGTGCTCGCGTAGCCTACCCGTTTCCCAACAGAAACGGTGATGCCCAGTGTCCTCAGGAATGTGAGGGAAGCATGCCTTGTATTTCACAGTGCACTTACGCCTCAAAGCATCACCAGACAAAGCAAGTACTTGTGCATCAATCTCGCCAATCTCAGGAATCAAACTCTCATCTGCTTCAGAGTCCTCACTATCTCCACCCTCCTAAACATATGTCTCATCAACATCATCGTCATATGAGTCTGCTATCTCCTGAACAATTGCCTCTGCCCAGTCCACAAAAGTTGTCGGATGGTGATCCCTCCTATTCGGAGGAGGAGGTGCTATGCTGCCCACGGAAGCCGAGTCATCCCCACGGCCTTGACTCCCCTGACCCTAATCCCCTCGGCTAAGTCCCATTGCTCTTCCAACACTGCCTACTACCCTTCGCAAATTTTGCATTCTCGGACCCGTCATTTTCAATCAGAAGCCTACCACATAGACACACTGCAACTCGAGGCACACAAGCACGAAAAAATGAGGATTTGAACTAGATCTCAGAGTTATATGACAGAATCGAAGGGAAAAGACTTGGAGAAGTCTTAATGAGCATTGGAAGGTGTGGAAGACCGACCGTGCGCGAAGAGCAAGCCCTCAAGGCTTCTCCTGGAGAGGGAGAAGAGAGGGACACCAACAAAGCAAATGCGCATGGATCGGGGCGTCTGCTCGCAATCCCAGCGGTGGGAATTGAAGAGGAGGATTATAGGAGGCCCTAGGTAGAGGGGCCCGGTCGCCGAGACTCCGGAGGAGGCACGCTGGCTAGAGAAGAGGAGGACGGCTCAGGGGCAGCACGAGTAGAGAGAGAGGAAGAGAAGAAATGAGGGGAGAGGGAAGCAGCTTGGATAAGTTAAAGCAAGAAATCAGGGTTTACGGCATGACCAGACGTGTCCAGTGGACCTAGAACCGTTTCTGGATCCACTCTGGCATGAAATAAAAAGCTCCACCGGATGCGTCCGGTGGTCAGATGGGCATGCCAGCCACCGCAGAGGAATTTCTAACGACCGAACGCGTCTGGTGGAGCTGAAACTGCTCCATAGAGGACTATCGAAGTCCCTACCGTCGCAGTCCATTCGAAAAGAATTCCTCCCCTTTTTAAGATTTTGAAATTAGCATTTTGGAATTGAGAGACTCCTAATTTTCTCAAAATCGAAAGAAAACAAAATCTTGTGAGCAAATGAGGAAATTTGGGAGTTTTCCAACAATAATTTCGAAGAGATGAGATATAAAAGATAAAAACCAAAATAAAGAACAAGAAAATCTAAAATGTGATCTTTGAGACCAAGAGATGTATGAACCCGAATTTTGCCATGATAGAACAATTTGGCATGTAAAATCAAGCATAGGGGTTCTTTTTAGAGTTTTAGCACATATTTTGGATTTTGGTTCCGTTCATAATCTTTTTAAAGGATTTTGATGCACATATGATTTTTCAAAGGAATAACATGCATTTGAAGCACATTTTCTTAAAGAGATGAGATTTTTCAAATTTGGAGGATTGAAGTGGTCAGAAGATATGAGATATATTAAACGATTCAAAATTGGTTTTGGCTTTAAGTATGGGATAAGATTGTGCTAACTCAAAACAAATTTATCTTTCCACCACTAGAGGAGTCTCAAGATATTGAAATGAATCATAACTACCCGTCAATGTGACAAGGGTCAAATGACAAATGAAAGAATTCAAATAAGACCCAAAAACCACTCGCAAACACTTCAATACACATTTGAGCTATCTAGTATGTTTAGTTCATTTCTTAATTTACAAAACCATGCATCGTCCAATGGTTTGGTGAAGATATCCGCCAATTGATCCTTACATAGGCAAGCACAACGTCACCCTTGGCAACTGTTGGCAGTCGTTAAAGTCCAATTTCATATCCCGACATACGCCAACATTCCGGTAATTTGGGGGAAATAAAGATTTATCTTTGCATTTTATTTGAACTAATAAATTTCCACAAGTTTTGGTGAGATTTTGTCCTCAGGAATAATGTGGAGAAAAACAGGAGCTGAGCCGAACACAGGAACTGGTCGGGCGACCTACCCTAGGTTGACCGACCTGGCCTCTGCACCGAACCAGTTCCAACTTCTCTCAGTCGCTAAGAAATGCATCAAGGAGTAATCTCAGTCGTCCATATGCTTCGGTTTGATCAAATGGCTGCAGTTGCTTCACACTTGGGTGACTTTGGCTCTTAAGAAAGCCAATTCTACAGGCACTAACTGCCATAACCAACGTGGGGGATTGATCTACACCATCAAAAAAGCATCCCAGACTAAAATGAGGGCCAGGATCAACCGAAGGTGGGTCGACCGACCCACCTAGGTCGGCTGACCGCCTTGGATCCCCTCTCGGATTCTCCGTCAGCTGGTGTGGAGGTGACACCGTCCCATGACGTGGAAGCACCCCATTGGCTGCGAATGGCTATAAAAGGAACCCCCCTCACCTCACAGCACACCACACCACAACACATCCCTCTCATTTGGAGTCACTCTTCACTTGTTAGAGTAGTTAGTTTGGGAGTTAGAGTTGAGTCGAGCTGAAGCTTGGAAGTTTCGGAATCGTCTTCAGGAATTTGTGTAATAGCTATTGTATCCTTTCCCTTTTGCAAGACTTTACTTTTATAATACATGTGCTTTTCATTATATGAGCTGAGCATATTTACACTAAGTGGGAAGTGTGAATTATTAGAGCGGTTGAATAAGTTCATCTGGTTCCGATTCTGGGTTCATTCTCATATGCTTGGAATAGCCTAAGTATGAACTTGGATCACGTTCCTAGGATCCGGGGAGGAGTGATCGGATTTAATAGCAGACGTGGTGTCTGAGATTATCTCTGACTTGGTTTACACCCATTCCAACGTACTTTGTGGTAGGTGGTAGGTGGTGACAGCCTTATCCATCCAGGATTTATCTCACGTGTAATCCACTGCGTTAGGAATTGGACTAGTAGGGTCCAATAGAGGGTGGTCATAACCATTCGGTGTTCTTAACTGATAGCGGGTGATAGTGAATCGACCGAGCTCCGACAAAGTTCTTAAAACAAACCTCCAAATTCATATCCGCTAGCTCAACCTGATAATTGATTACACTATTAAGGGACTTTATACTCTTCTCATTGTCCTCTCAACTAACTGCCTAATTTATCTTTTTATACTCCTTTGTGTGTGTGTCACTGGTCTTATTATCTTATTATATTATTATCTTATCTTTACCCCCGTTAACTAGCTGGCTGGTATCTTAAATAATATAGATATTAGAATTATCCTTCTCCCTTGTTCCCTGTGGATTCGATACTCTGGAATACTCCCGGGGTGAAAACTACAAGCGATATCCATCCATTTGCAGATTATTTCTAATAGCGTAAGAAACGCCAACAAGTTTTCTGGCGCCGTTGCCGAGGAACACAGCGGTTAAAGATAATTCAAAAGAAAAGAAATATTTCCAAATATATATAAAAAATATCTTTGTTATTTAACATACCAGCCTAACTTAACGGGCTTACCCCTGCTCTGTCTTTGTTTGTTGAAACTAGCAAAGCTGTGTATGACCGGGTTCGACCTTCCGAAAAACATCCACCAAAATCCAGAGCTACTCGTATGGAGGACAAGACCCCGAGTCCTACCTCCGCAAGTTCGAGTCTCTGATATGCAAATCCTCAAAAGCAATCCTTTCCTCTCTACCGAAACACCGTCATCTGAGATGGCTGCCGAGAAGACCATTCTTGAGTTTTCAGCCCTGTCTAGCACAAACGTCCCCACTGGACCTACCACCAATGTAGGCGACAGAGGCTTCGAATTGAAGCCGGCTCTTATCAACATGGTTCAGGCTAGCCCTTTCTGCGACAAGCAATCGAAGGATGCCAACGCATATCTCTAGCATTTCATGGAGATCTGCAGCACTTTCACCATGAAAGGAGCACCTCTCGATGCTGTCTGGCTACGCCTATTTCCATTCTCATTGGTCAGGATGGCAAAACAATGGTTTTATGCTAATAAGGATGCAGTTTTAACTTGGGAGAAGTGCTCGAATGCCTTCCTCGCCAAGTACTTTCCTTTGGGAATGCCCTCTGGAACAAGATCTCTGGCTTTCAGCAAAACACTGATAAGTCCATTTCGGAAACCTGGGAGCGACTCTAGGAGTACAGATCGGCTTGCCCCCACCACGGGATGCAAGACTGGTTTATCATCTAAAGTTTCTACCATGGGCTAAACTGGTGCTGCCTTTGGCGGAGCTTTCTTTTCATTCAGTGTGAGTGCCACACGTACTCTCATTGAGAAGATGGTTTCAAACCAAGGCTGGAGCGATGAATGCCTTCAGCCCTGCACACGAGGAGTCCACCAAATCGATAATAAGGATATGCTCGCGCCCAAGATGGACCTTTTGATGAAGAAGCTGGAGTCACCACCGCAGACTATCCTGGCCCTTGAACCTCGCATGACCTACGAGGTTTGTGAGAGTCTTGGGCACTCGGGAGACACCTGAGGATGCCAACTTCATCAGCAATGGATTCCGTCCGCAATAGAACTACACTCTGGGATGGAACTCCAAGCCCAACTTCTTGTTCGATAACCGTCAACAAGGAGGTAATGCTGGTAGCTTCAATCGTAATAAGTCAACTCTAGATGAATTTATGAATGCTCAACAAAAGGTGAATGATAGCATTAGTAGGAAGTTTCTTGCTAATGGTAAAATTCTAGAAAGCATAGATTCAAAATTGGAGGGATTTTCAACTGCCATGCATATCCAAATGAGTTTGAACAAAATGCTAGAAACCCAAATAGCTCAATTGGCTGCTTCAATTCCCACATCCACTCCGGGTAAACTTCTGGGGCAACCGGAACCACGCCCAATGGAGAATGTTAGTGCAGTTGCGACTCGGTCGGGAAAAACGACTCGAGACCCGCCGCAGCCTAACCCTGCAAGAAAGTAGCATGACAACCCCGACAAGATCAATGAAGAGAAGGAAGGGTATGACAAATAACCGCATGATGAGCCAGAAAAGACGTTGCGACTCGGTCGGGAAAAACGACTCGAGACCCGCCGTAGCCTAACCCTGCAGGGAAGTAGAATGACACCCCTGACGAGATCAATGAAGAGAAGGAAGGGTATGACAAATAACCGCATGATGAGCCAGAAAAGACGATTGGAGAAGATGCGAGTCCCGCAGAATTTACGGATACACAAGTGCTATCCTTCCCGCATCGCCAACACAAATTTACTGCAGACGTGCAGTTCGGCAAGTTTGTCAAGGGAATCAAGCTATTATATGTCAATATTCCATTGCTAGATGCAATGCAGGTGCCGACGTACGCAAAGTGCCTGAAGGACATTCTCAACAACATGCATACGTTGCCGACCGCGGAAGTCATAAAGTTGACCGAATAGTGCAGCGCTGCAATCTTGAATACTATCCCCTAGAAAAAGAAGGACCCTGGTTATCCAAACATCTCATGTTCTATGGGTGCACAACACTTTGATCGTGCTCTGTGCGACCTAGGAGCAAGCGTCAGTATTATGCCCAAGGTAATTTCTAAAAAGTTAAATCATTCTACCTTGTCCCCTACTGCCATGACCCTGCAGTTTGCGGATCAATCTATTCGCCGTCCTGTCGGAGTCGCTCAGGATATATCGGTGAAAGTTTAGAATTTCCTGGTGCCTGTGGACTCTGTGGTACTCGACATGGAGGTGGACACAAGGATGCCTCTCATTCGTGGGAGAAATTTCTTGAGCACGGCAAATGCGACCATAGATGCTGGTGCAGGAGAAATTCAACTCAACATAAACGGCCGAAACAAAATTTTCAACTTCAAGCCAGGAGTTGAGCAATGGTCACAGGTACGCACTTTTTATGGTAAAAATTCTAAAACTATGCAGAGGAAAGCGGAGGCTATAACAAAACCTCAAGTGCATAGTCTCATTTGAACCATGAGGAGAAGCCTTTACGGCGTCTATATTGGAAGGAAAGCAGCAACAAAGGGATGAAAAGTCCCAAACCAAGGAAGGAAGCAATCTGCGGTCAAAAATTCAGAGCCACAAGCGAAGGTCGACGCCACTCAAAAATCTGGAACAACACAAGTGTGGCGTAAGAAAGAAATAAAACCAGTTGCAACAACAACTCCGGTTACAGAGATTCTTCATGAAAAATGAGTATGCAAACGGTCCGACTTGAGGACCACGAAAAATTTCGTCCTCACCGGCAGGTAAGCCGGAACTTATCTTTGCATTCATATTTATTTTCCTGCATCTTCCACTGCATATTTGACTTTTACCCATGCATTTACCATTCACACACACACACACACACACACACACACACACACACACACTACCTCTGTTTTTTTTGTTTGACACCATTGACTTTTTGATACGCTTTTGACCATTCGTCTTACTCAAATTATTTTTGTAAATATCATATATTTTGTTGTGATTTGCTTTATCAATAGAGGTACTTAAATATGTCTTTTTTTTTTACATCTTTGCACTAAATTTTTTAATAAGACGAATGGTCAAAGACGTACCAAAAAGTCAAAGGCGTCAAACAAAAAAATACATGCTTTGCTAGGTATCTAGCCACTCAAAGTACTGTAGATAGCTAGGTTTTTGCTGCATCTTGCATAAATTCATCGCCTATAAATTGAGGAGGCAGCAGCTGAGATCAATACACACTCAGGCAGTGATTGCATGATCTCACGTCTGCTCTCTTCTCTCTTTGCATTAGCTCTTTAATATTTGCATTCATACTAATAACTTTGTGACTTAAACAAAATAATATTTTTGTGAAGGCAATTAAGTAAGCTCCGCAACGACTACTAATCTTCGGATGACTAACTGCTAACTGTTGGACCGCTATCCTTTAATCCTCACTCTTTATTTCCTTCGTGTATTTGTGGTCTAACCCCTTCTACAGAAATGTCGTGGTACGGTAAGATTGGCAAAACCATGTCTAAGGGTGCCAAGGGCGTTCACAAAAGATTTAGCTCTTCCAGCTCGGATTGGACTTACACTCCGACTGAGGTCCTGGATAGCAGCTCAAAGGAAGACATGTCAATGGACTTCCATTTTGTCTAGGCATCACGGTTGGCAACCTGACTCAGCTGAACCATCTGGGGCTGATCAAAGTCTCAGGATCAGAGTGTTAACGTCGGAAGAGCAGATCATCCTCCAAAGCGACCATGAGCAACATATATTTGAGGAGCTCCGGAACCAAACTTTTCAGCATACACGGTCTTATGACCCGATGTTGCTAATTAAGACCGGGCTTCTGGACAACTTTTCTGACGCCTTTTAAGTTGTCGGCTGGAACAATTTTGTTCCCATCACGAAAAAAGGTTCGTGCCTTCTGACCCTTAAGTTTCTCAGTACTCTTCGCATTCTTGATAATGGAACTAGATACTCGTTTGGATTTTTCAATGAAACCTTTGAGTGCTCATTGCAAGATCTAACTAGACATCTAGGTTTCTCCATGAGATGTAGAGTCACTCCTAATAGGCTAAAAGGCTTTAACCATGATGATTTTTGGTTAGCCATTTCTGGCAAGGCTTACACAATCATACCTCGCATGAATGTAATTCATAATCCTACTCTTAGATTCATGCATCGGTGGCTGGCTATGGTTATTAATTCTAGACATGATATGCGTACTGTGCGCTTGGATGAACTGCAATACCTATTTGCTATGGTTAATAAGAAACCTGTAAATCCAACAACAAATATGGTATTACACTGGCTAGAAATGAGAAACTTGAGAGGTGACATAGACTGCACTTCTCTTGTCACCCGCATTGCGGAAAGATTGGGGATTTTAGATAATGCCGAAGTGGCCTTCTTAGAAGAGCCATTCCCATTAGTAGGGAAGGACCACTTCACCCGAGGGAACATACTGAGGGTAGATGAGTTCGAAGCCTAATACATGAGATTTATGGGGACCACGGTTGAGGTCCGTTTGCCTAATCCAAGGCTTGGCCTCTACACCGCCCGAAATCTGACCCTCAACTTTAGTGCCTTAGAGCCCCCGCATCACAGCATTTATGGACTAGTAACTCGTAGTCGTGCACGCCGCCAGCGTTAGTTTGAATAGCCCGAGCAAAGCGAGCCCTACCACGATCCGTGGATGGGGGCCGCACACCTCACCAGTTTTACCCTAGTGCCGGGTGGGATCAATGGAACCCACGTACCCATGAGTACGCACCACAAAGTTTCGAGAGATGGGGCACCCATCATCACGAAGTTGGGAGCTCGTGGCAACATGAAGCCGGAGGGTCACACTACCAGCATGATCAAGGTCCCTCTGTAGGACGGGAAGGGCCATCATCGGCCCGACACCCTTCCTATTTTGAGCCATTTGCACGAGATCTCCGCACAGTAGGAGAGAGAGTAGACACATTGGTAGATGACATGGGCAACCACTACAAGGGATTATACCTATTGCCACATAGTGATTGCAACAAAATAAATTTTGTTGCTATAACCAATGCTATTGCCACATAATATTTTTTGTGGTAATAAGTTTCATATATCGCAACAATCGTGAATTGTTGCATTATTTATTATTTTTGTTGCAATAAATTGAATGTATTGCAACGAAAAAGAAATTGTTGCATTAACTAGCTACTATTGCAATGAAAAACAAACTATTGCAATAACTAACTTCTATCACAACAAAATTATATTGTTGCAAAAAAATTTCGCCTATTGCAACGATTACAGGTGGTTGACTATTGCACAGCTTGGTTCTAGCACATGGGTTTTGACCCACCGGCCCAATAAGGTATGCCGCATCTACTCTCAGACTTGCTTCGTTGTTACCACTGTTGTTGCTGCTATGCTGCCTGAAGCCTTGCCAAATTTCTTTGCTTTGCCCCGCCTTACCTGCCTTTCCCTGTCTTACCTGTCAACCTGCCATAAAAAAATTGAGTTTCCTTAGTGCACTTGTCATATGCATGAAATAAAAAAATTCTATAAAAATTTGCGAAAACTAAAAAGACCAAAAAAATTTCCCTTCAAATAAAAGTATAAATGTTGATCTTTACCCATGGAGATGATGAAAAACTGCTCTATCTTATTCTCTAAATATTGTGTTCACAATTTAGTACTCTTGTTTAGTTTAACATTTATTGGTATGAGTTGTAATTCTGCCTAGTCTTTATCTATTAGGTGCTGACATTCTTTATCCAAGTCTAAGTTGTTGTGAGATATGATACAACTAAGACTAGAGCTTAGTTGCTCATACCATTAGTAAGGAAAAGTCTCGGAAAGATTTTATTTTGAAAAAATATATAAATACTTTGAGGAAATGTTCCTCATTGGGATTTTCTTCCTACCAAAGCCAAAAGTACTTAAAAAGATTAAAGCTTATAATTTAGCCACTTATGATTGTGTTGAGTTTTGTCAAATCTTGTGACCTTAAGGAGTAGTGACTCTTCAAAACTGCTCATTTCCTTTTGCGTATCCCTTTTATTGCTAGCCTTATTCATATCTGGCAGTGCTAAATTCCATAAGAAAGCCAATTCTACCGGCTCTAATTGCCATAACGGACGTAGGGGATTGATCTACCGCCTTGGATCCCCTCTCGGATTCTCCTTCGGCTGGTGTGGATGTGACACTTGTCCTATGACGTGCAAGCCCCCCATTGGCTGCGGATGGCTATAAAAGGTCCCCCTCACCTCACACCACACCACACCACAACACATCCCTCTCATTTGGAGTCACTCTTCACTTGTTAGATTAGTTAGTTTAGGATATAGAGTTGAGTCGAGCTGAAGCTCGAAAGTTCCGAAATTGTATACGGAATTCGGGTAATAGCTCTTGTATCCTTTCCCTTCTGTGAGACTTTACTTTTATAATACAAGTGCTTTTCATTATCTGAGCTGAGCATATTTACACTAAGTAGGAAGTGTGAATTATTAGAGCGGTTGATTAAGATAATCTGGTTCCGAATCTAGGTTCATTCTTATATGCTTAGAATAGCCTAAGAATTGAACTTTGATCGCCTTCCTAGGATCCGGGGAGGTGTGATCGGATTTAATAGTAGACGTGGTGTCTGAGACTATCTCTAACTTGGTTTACACCCATTCCAACGTACTTTGTGGTAGGTGGTGACAACCCTATCCATCCGAGATTTATCTCACATGTAATCCACTGCGTTAGGAATTGGACCAGTGGGGCCCAATCGGGGGTGGTCATAACCATTTGGTGTTCTTTACTGATAGCGGGTGGTAGTGAGTCGGCCGATCTTCGAAGAAGTTCTTAAAACAAACCACCAAATTCATATCTGCTAGCTCAACCTAATAATTGATTACACTATTAAGGGACTTTATACTCTTCTAGTTGTCCTCCCAACTAACTGCCTACTTTATCTTTTGTACTCCTTTGTGTGTGTGTCACCGGTCTTATTATCTTATCCTTACCCCCGTTAACTAGCTGACTAGTATTTTAAATAATATAGATATTAAAATTATCATTCTCCCTCGTTCCCTGTGGATTCGATACTCTGGAATACTGCAAGGTAAAAACTACAAGCGATATCCTTGCGCTTGCGGATTATTTCTAATAGCGTAATAATCGCCAAGCAACATGATCACATATGAAGTGATGACGGATGTTGATGTGCTTGGTACGGGAATGTTGAACCGGATTGTTAGCTATTTTCACCGCACTTTAATTATCACAAAGAAAAGACACCTTTTCAAATTTTAGCCCAAAGTCACTAAGCATCCGTGTCATGTACAAGAGTTGAATGCAACGAACGACTCCTCGCCGCTACATATTCCGCTTCCGCGGTAGACAGCGCCATGGAGTTTTGCTTACTCGAGGCACATGACATGAGTGAACGTCCTAGTAAGTGACAACCCCCGAGGTGATTTTGCGGTCAGTTTTGCTACCGGCATAATCCGAGTCGGAGTCCCTTAGGGTACTAAAGTTCTAGAATAGGAGTGAATTTTAAGTTCATAGCAACAAGACACTTCTTTAGGGGAAGCTTGAAAGCGAGCATACATGTACACACTAAACATAATATTGGGTCGAGATGCGGTTAGATAAAGAAGCGAACGGATCATAAAGCGATATAACTTTTGGTCCACGGGCTTCCCTCCCTCATTCATATCTAGATGCCCATTTGTGGCTGTTGGTGTCTTGATCAGCTTGCAATCAATCATGGAGAAACGCTTGAGAAGGTCCTTGGTGTATTTCTCTTGACAAACAAAAGTTCCTTCGCGAAGTTGTTTAATTTGAAATCAAAGAAAGAATGTGAGTTCTCCAATCATCGACGTCTCGAACTCCTTTGACATCATATCTCCAAAGTCTTTGTAAAGAGCTTGGTTAGTGCATCCAAATGTAATATCAGGCACATAAATTTGACAAATCAACAAATCATTGCCAATAGATTTAAGAAATAAAGTGGAATCAATCGCTTTGATTTTGAATCCTTTCGCAAGAAGAAAGTCCCTAAGGTTCTCATACCACGCACTAGAAGCTTGCTTGAGACCGTATAGAGCCTTAGTGAGCTTGTAAACGTGGTTTGGAAAATTGAGATCCTCAAAACTGGGCGGTTGCTCAACAAAGAAAAGTTCATTGATATAACTATTAAGAAAAGCACATTTACATCCATTTGATAGAGAACAATGTTATAGAAAGAGACAAATGTCAAGAGTAACCGTATAGCTTCAAGTCGAGCGACCAGTGCGTATGTTTCTCCATAGTCGATGCCTTCAACTTGAGTGAAGCCTTGAGCCACCAATCTTGCCTTGTTGCGAACAATCTCACCATTCTCATCTTGCTTGTTGCGAAAGACCCATTTGATGCCAATCACGTTATTGTCCCTTGGTCTCTCCACAATCTCCCAAACTTCATTGCGGGTGAAGTTGTTCAATTCTTTGTTTATGGTGTTTACCCAATCAACATTCGTCAATACCTCATCAATAGTTCTAGGTGTTGGCGATTCTTATGCCTATTAGAATTAATCCGCAAGCGCACGGATATCATAGTAGCTTTCACCCTGGAGTATTCCAAATGTATCGATTTCCCACGAAGAACGAGAAGAGTCTAGTTTCTAGTCTTGACTTGGCCGGATGGATATGGTGGAATGACAAAAGTGGGGTAGGATATTTCGGATCGAGAGGTTCTACTAAAGGTTTACACTAGTCAAGGGTATAAGGATAATCCACATACAATTTCTACTCTGTATCGGAGCTCCGCCGATTCACTACCACCCGCTATCAGTTAAGAACACCGAATGGTTATGATCACGCCCGATTGGGCTCGACTGGGCTGAGACTAACGGGGTGGATTCCACAAACTGCTGCGCGGATAGCCGTACTATCACCACCTACTACCTACCGGTCAGCTATTGAATCAGGTGTCTCCCGGGTACTAACTAGTCTAGACACCATGTCTATTCCTAACAGTACTACGTACCAAGGACGTCACTCGATACTCACTCCCACTAAACCTGGCACTAATATCTATTGTGTCACCCAAGCATTGAGATTTAGCACTCAAGATCTAGCACGAGCCTAATACCAACAGATAATGTATAACTTGCTTAATAAATAAAGGATGGGACTAAGTGTTACCAATAGAAGACGAAGCATAACTCACACCCGAGTTTAGCTCCGGAGCTCTAGTGCAGGGATGCCAACACGCCGGCTTCTCCTCAACACTAACTCTCCTCTCTCACCTACTCTACTTGATAATTGGGCAGCATAACGCTGCTTTGTGTGCTTCCCACACTTCTTCGTGCCTCACCTCCTGTATGCGCCCTAAGGTCTAGCCGCCGCCGCCTTCCTGGCCGGCGCGCCGCCTCCCAGGTCAAGGCCGCCTTCTTCCTCATTCTCGTACTCTCTCCCTTCCTCTCTCTCATGCAGGTGGCCGGCGGCTAGGGAGATGAACCCTAGCCGGCCACTTCTCCATCTCTCTCTCTCTCTCATCCTCACTCACTCTATCGATCTGGCCCCTCTCTATTACTCCCATGAGGTGGCCGGCGGCTAGAGGGAGGAACCCTAGCCGGCCTTCTCTCTTCTTCCGATCTGCTCTCACTCTCTCTCCTCTCTCTCTCTCACTCCAATGGACTCCCTCACCATCTCTCTGCTCTCTCTCATGGAGGTGGCCGGCGGCTAGGGGAGGACCCTCTTCTTCGAAACCTTAACTTAAGGCAATAAAGCCAGGAAGAGCAGAACCTCGAAGACAGGTTGCCAGTGAGTTCACAAACCCTAGCCGGCCTCCTCTCTTCTTCCGATCTGCTCTCTCTCTCTCTCTCTCTCTCTCTCTCTCTCTCTCTCTCTCTCTCTCTCTCACTCCAGTGGACTCCCTCACCATCTCTCTGCTCTCTCTCATGGAGGTGGCCGGCGGCTAGGGGAGGAACCCTAGCCGGCCACTCCTCCCTTCCGTTTTTTCTCTATTTTCTTTCTCTCTCATTATCCCAAAAACTAAAACAAAAGACACACAAAATATTTGGGAATTCTGATATTTTATTTCAGGAATTTTGTTCCACCATACACTCCATGGGGAGACCCCTTTCCTCACACCTCTCACCTAGGGCTACAAGGTGGATGGATTGCATCCCAATCCTCCACCTCCTCTCCTTGTATAGCCTATGCCCTAAGCATATTCCCCCAAATATTCTAACATCCCGAGAATATCTGGCACCGAGCCACACAGGGCCTGCATCCGGGTTTTCTCACAGAGGCTAACCCGTAACCTCCAGGGTTTTAACCACACCGGCTAACCCAGAACCGAACCAGGGTTTTCCATCGGCTAACCCAGAACCTGACCAGAGTTTTGATACCGGCTGACCTATAACTTATCAGTGGTTTTCACAAAGGCTGACACCACAACCAGACAGGGTTTCTCACACACCGGATAACCCAGAACCGACCAAGGTTTTACCACCGGGTAACCCATAACCAAACCAGGGTTTTACAACGGGATAACCCAGAACCTTCCGCGCAACTTCCTCGGTCTCCAGCCCATGCCTAGGCCCACCGAACTGAACAGTTTCGCCACCATGGTTACCGACGCCACAGCCTCCAGCTGCCTCGGATCCCTTACCATGGCTAAGCTTCTCGAGTACGACACCTCATGTGACCGCCATCTCATTGAACCCGATCGCCTGCACGCCTTCGGATGCACCAGCCTCCAACTGTCCCCGCGAAGAGTCAGCCACAAACCCGCCGATACCTGCATCACAGAGGTGAACACATACTAAAACCATATGCCTTACCTCTCCTGCAAGGTTAGCACATCACAAGATCAACAAAAGCGAAGCTCAACATCAACACAAGCATACAACGATGAACACGTGCCACCTTGACACGACCCACCGAACACCGTTCGCTCGCGCTCAAGATAGCGCAAACACAACACCACCGGACACCGTCTGATCTAAACTCTCGCGAAAACCCGTCACTACTCGATGTGTCCAGTCGACATCGGACACCGTCCATTAGACACTCAACTTGTGTCTGTTTCACAAATGCAACTCTAAGCACATCAAAATCACATCAAATTCAAAACCTGTCGCAAATATTCATCACTACACCAGGGGACCCACCACATGGGTCTCAACATCGGCGTTGGCTTCCTGATCCGCCATGGTGAACATTGCCTTGAGTGTCCTCGGGGGGTCTTGGATCATCTGCCTAATCAGCTCTTCGTATTTACATCCCGCAAAAAAAGGCATCGATGATGGTTTGATCTGAAACGTCCCGAATCTCGTTCTTTTTCTTTGTGAAACGCTTGATGAACTCGTGGAGAGTCTCGTTCTTCCGGCGATGTAATTGGTCTATCTCCCTGATGTGAACATGTCCATCATAGTTATGACCAACAATACGTCATTATGGTGGTCATCAAGATTTCCGTCGACTACTTCACCAGCATCAATGATAGCATCATCAACTACGTGGCATTACTGACATATGCATGTCTCATTATGGTTTAGATAAAACTGATAAAGAAAAGGAGGGTAGATTCTTATGTGTACTTAATGAGAAAGTATACAATATTATTGTTGATAAAGAATATGTTTCTCTGTTTGGAAACCTTTGCTATTGCTTGTGCAGCTGAAAATAAATGAAAATATAAGAAAGTTGTACGAAAAACCAAACCATCTGTTTGTAAGAATGGTGTGTATTCTTACACGACTAGCATTTTGCAGGTAAGGGCAAATAATAAAATTGAGAATGAGAAGAATGAAGAGACGCTTGTTTCTGCACCTGTACTTTCAACACCTACAACTGAGGATGTACCTACATCAACTGAAAAGGAAAATAAAAGTAATGAAAAACGTACTGCACTCATTCAAGTTGACAACAATATTGATGTGCTGAAACTTTCCACGAATCATGCTTCGTTAGAGTAACAAATTGTGGAAACAGTTACTGATTTAACTCTGTCACAAGAAGATTTGCTTGTTGCTTCTTGTGATAAAAAAGAGTTGTGCGTTAATGCTTCACTTATATTTATGCCGCAACTAGTGAATGAACAGGTTACTTTTGCCTCAGAACCAAACACTCGTGCTGAAAATAAACATGTTATTCACCTTGCTAATGAAAATGATGAGCTAAAATTGTTATCTTCTTTACATATCTTAGGTTACATTGAGTTTGATATTTTGTGTGACCTAAATAATTTAGTGAAGAGACTTTTGATTTTCCAAGTTTATATAGAAACACTTTTCATGTTATGGGAAAATATAATGATAAAGGAACTACATGGTGAATCGAGTGTACATTTGTTCAAATATAAATTTGCCTATGATGCGCAACCATGTGATCAACTAGAGAGCAAAATTATCAATAATCAGGAGATATCAAGTGCCTCTAGCTTTATTTTCAAAATACAAGAAGGAGAGGATTTGGATCCTAATCAATTTGGTTCTAATAATTTGATTACAAATGATATGCTTGTTGCTTTGCCTTCCTTTGGAGCTAACATTTTGCAGACGAATGAGGATGCGTCGAGTATGACTCACAATTAAGAAGGGGAGAATTATGTGACCATGTCAATCATAGATATGACCAACATTACATCATTATGGTGGTCATCAAGATTTCCGTCGACTACTTCACCAGCATCAATGATGGCATTATAAACTACGTGGCATTGTCAACCCCCACCATGGCAAGGTCAATCATGTCGCCAGCTTCGTCGACCTTCGGATAAGGTGTCATCGCCGCCTGCAGTTTGGCCTCCACCGTGGCCACCTCCCCAAGTTCAAGACATATTTAAGTAAAGCCGCATCTCCATCACTTTGACGCTCTCTGGTCCCACAAGCCACGTCGCTACAAGGCCGGCCAAACGAAGAGTCCAGTTTGTCCATGAGTCCAGTTCGGATATCTCTGCACAATAAACTTAAAAGGGATTCCCCGATCTCATACGAACTCCATTTTGGACATTCTTGATATGCATGGACAAGCTCTCGACGAGGTCTTTCCAAGGGATCCGGTCTCACCTACATGTTCCTTATGTATCAACGGGAATCGTCGAAATAAAATTATGACAAGAATCTAACAGACGCTGTGATGCTCCACTTTGGGCCCATGACCCATATACTTCCTACGGCTGCGCCCCAAACCCTAGCCGTTGCTATAAATTCAGTAGCCATCGCTAGTTTAGACTTGGGTTTTGTTTAGATTGTCCTGCTGTTGCAGCTTCGCCGTTTATCGGTTTGCAGAACCCCAACTCGTGTGCTTAATCGGTAATATGTAATATTGAGATTGCATCTACCGTGTTCTTCCTTGTGTTCTCGATTCGCTTGCAGGAACTAGCCTTCATGGTAAGGTCAACCGTGCGCTTGCATGGTTGATAACGAACGAAGATGGTGGTGTGGCGATTACAGGCCTAGATCAATTCTGGTTAAGGTCGGATCGTCTGCGTCGAGTTCTCCACCAATCAAGTTTATCTTACCTGTCGGAAGATCAGGACCACGTTGCCCATCAGACCTGTAGCGAGTTCTTCGGGTCTCTCTTACCATCAAACTTGTCGATTTCTTTGAGGTTGAATCCATCCGGCCAGACCACTGGATAGAGATCTGGCGTGACTATTGGCGCCGTGGAGACCTGTCGCTGCGTTCGTGGCGTTAGCCTTTACGTGGATGCCCGCCATGATGGTCATGCCGACTGGCGGTGCTTTCGGCGTGGTCGTCGTCGTTCCGACTACGATGGCTGCGTGACGCTAGCTCGCTAGCTGTCGGCACGCTTCCACCTCCTTGATTCTATGTCGTGGCGGAGGTCATGGCCCGCCGATCGATGTGATCCTACAGCGGCAGACGCATGCGCCTTGCTCTGGTTACGAGCGGACCGGCTATTTGCCGTCACAGACGTAGTTGGAGCCGGGTGCACATCGTATTGTTGGATCGTGGCCATCTCAACCATGGCCATTGCCTGGGCCAAGGTTTGGATGAGTGGGCTGCCTTCTGGGAATTGTGGAGCCATGGTTTCCAAGAGAGTCTTCGAAGCAACGATATTGGCTTGCGGGGTCGTGTAGACTTCATGATCACTTAGCTTCACCGCCCACAATTCATTCTAGACGTTGCAGCCTCAGATTCGAAGCTGGCGCATTCGTACTTGATCTTTTGCATGGCACTGCTCGACTTCGGCCACCTTCGTGGCGGCCGCTTCATCCCCAGCGCAGTGAGAAGTCGTGCGAGGGTCGCCGGCACTGAGGACAAAAACTTCGTTGTAGTTGCAGACCTCCGTGCTACCTTCCGACTTGGATCCGAGTGGAAGAAGCTGACCTGCTCACTCTGTCTGAGAGGTTGGCCACCGTTGATGACACCAACGAACTGAGTTGGAGCTGATCGGATTGCTTCGATTGGCATTTGGAATTGATTCTCAACTCGGTCATCTCCTGGCCCGAGTTCGGGAAAGATCTACGGAAAGGTAGCGGCAGAGTTCTTGAACTCGAAGAGAAATCCGAGATGGGACGCGGAGACTCCCCTAGATTGTCATCCATGTCCGGGGAAGCATTGGCGCCAAGTCCTTCTCTACACGTTCGAGAAGTGGATGCGAGATGGTATTGCTGGCTCATCAAGTCTGAGAAAGTGGCCGCAAAATTCACCAATCCGAATGGGAATAAGGATGGTAAAGCGCAGGTATCTTCTTGAGATCAGGTCTTTCTAGGATCGGAGAGACAAAGGTTGCCGATGCCGTCGGCAATGAAATCTAGGGATCCGAAGCACAATGCTTGCCCTAGCATGAAGACGGCTCCCGAAAATTTTGACGATGCCATCAGGCTTGACGATGATATTGACACACCCCTACCTGGCGCGCCAACTGTCGACGGGTGTTCAACCGGGAGATGTCGTCGGCAATAGAATTTGTGCGGGTCACGTAAGATCTTAAGCCTGATGATAACACAAGACAGGAGAACTTTTTTTGTCAGGTTCAGGCCCTTAGGGATGAGGTAATATCCTAGTCCTGTGTTCTTGGGATTATGAGGATCTTGATTACAATAGGAGTCTATCCTCCTCCAGCCGGCTCAGACCGCCCTAGTTCATCACTTTATGGGCATTCTTTGAAGATACCTGAGGCTCATGTAGTTCACACTGCCAGTTGTTATCACCAACCAGTAGTAGAGGCCTTCACAATATCGCAGGAGCTCAAAGTATTTACAACATGTTTTACCAACCAATAGTGTTAATCTTAACTTGAAAAGGTTTGTGCACACGTGATGTTTGAAGAAACAATCAACTGTACACATGGCTAGAAGTCCTTATTTCCAACACGGGCTCCCCGTGAGGTCGCAAGTTCATGCCTACTCGTGCGACCCTACACTTAATTTTTCCTTTACTACTTGCTATTAACACTAACCGGTAGAACCGTAGAAGAGGCCACTTGGACTACCAAATTTTATTTATTTGTTCATATGGTTTGCAAAAAATATTTTTACATATTGGTAATTTAAAATACTTTGAAATAATTTTTACATACTATTAAATATTTATAACACACTTGAAATACTTTTAAATACTTTTACATATTGATAATTCATTTGAAAATACTATTAAATACATTTACATGCTATTAAATATTTATAACCCATTTAAAAAATACTTTAAATATCTTTAATTACATATTGATAATTCATTTGAAAATACTATTAAATATGCTTACATATTGGTAGTTCATTTGAAATTACCATTAAATATCTATTGTTCATTCTCAATTGGAACTCTAGCTCCTAGCTTCCAGATTATTCGCTATATATGGAGTAACATCTTAATGGAAGAAAACACCAAATTTATATGCACAAATATTTTTTTTGCAATCTATTTAAAAAAATTTGATCGGCTGCTAGATTCAAAATAATTCATCGATCGTAGATCCATGACCTAAATTTGAGCTAGATCCACACGGTTAAATGGGAAGTACAGCATAATTGCATAGTAACTTATATGACAGATGCACTAGGTAGATCTGTCTACTTTTCTTTGCATTTTAGTAGCAATTACTTATGATATATGGTCCAGCGAAGAACCCGCGATATATAGTACGTTCTTAACACAAAAATTTTATACAGAAATAGCTAGCTGCCTAGCTGACTTCTCTTTGTGTATCGTGACATGCAGTCCTCCCATGTACGTACAAATTATATAAAAAATAGTGCACTTTTCCCCATTCAATTATTCGTGTACGTGTAGGTCAAAGAAATACTAGTGCATGTTCGCACCGCGCGGTAGACTTCACCAAACTGCTATCAGCCTATATAATAGTAGAATTTAAAGTCAACTTCTATAAGCAGACGTGGCTAGGACACGTAATTACATGCATGAATAAATAATACATTTTTTATGCATGCATGCAAGCAAACACTAATGCATGGACACCTCGTCCTCTTCCCCTCGCATGATCTCTTCATCTCAACGTACAGCGTATACATCCGCTCGAGTGTACGCTATAAATACCTCACCCAGTTCACGTAAACTCCACACCCGAGCTGCAAACAGTAGACGCACAGCTTCCAAAACATCACGGTGCATACATACCTAGCTAGCATTTTCACAGCCAATATGGCTCCCAAGTCCACGGCTTATAATTACCTCGCCGTTGTCACCACCCTGGGCCTTGTGTTCGTTGTTGCCGTCCATGGCAGCGAGCCCAACTGCCCTAACCCTGTCCCATCGCCGCCGGTGGGCGCTACATGCCCAATCAACGTGCTTGACCTCCAGGTGTGCGCGGACGTGCTGGAATACGTCCTCAAAATCCGCTTGAATGTTCCTTCCTCACAGCAATGCTGCACGCTGCTTCAAGGGCTTGCCGATCTTGATGCTGCCCTTTGCTTATGCACGGCCATCGAGGCGAACGTTCTAGGTGTGATCAACCTCAATCTTGCAGTTGATGTCACACTCCTTCTCAATTATTGTCACAAGACGTGCCCCGCTGGATTCACCTGCCCGTCCTAAGTTTGTGTACGTACTCCATGGAATTCACATACAAATATCAGCGTGTTGTGTGTATGTGGTTTGTCTTATCAAACCTATAGCTATGTCTCGTGCTAGCGAAAGGTCGTTATGCTTATGGTCATGGTCTCTTACCCTTTAATTTGTCCGTGTTATATGTATGATGTTGTAATGCTGTTTGGCAGCTTTCTTTTTGTGTAAGATCAACTATGCTTTTCTATGCATTAATAAAATTATGAGTGTTGTATGTAACATATTGCGTATAACATGAGTCGTGAATGATTAATTTGGTTATAGTGACAAGGACAGGAAATAGCATAACATGTTCGAGGTGGTAAGTACCCTTAAATTGTCGACAACATAACAAGATTCTAAGTCATTCAAATATTAGGTTTTCTATGTGTTTTGATGGAAATATAGCTAGTATTTTTCTTCTGAATTAACAAACTCAAATAAATTAAATAGAAATATATCTATGCTAGCATATTACACTAAAAATTTTTTTATCGCTAATAGAGAGATATCGGCTCATTAGTATCGGTAAGGTATGAATCGGGACTGATGGTGACATCAGTCTCGGTTAATACAACGGCTACACTGCCGCAGGGCATTTAGTATCGGTTGGAGGCATCAACCGGTATTGATATGCTCACATTACTATTTTTGATATATGAACCGGTACTAATGAGCCTACTAATAGTCGGGTGCAAGCTAGCTGGCACGGAGGCTCATTAATTAGTATCGATTTGTAATACGAACCCGTATCATCTGAGCACGTTAGTACCAGTCAGTGCTTCCAACTGCTACTGGATGGCCAACTTTGAATTTCTTCTTCCTCCCCACACTTCTTAAAAACCGAGCAGTAGTAGGTGGCGCTGGCCAAGAGTTTCAAGAGCGGTGGTGCTGAACAAATTTCTAAAAATTGGTCATTTTATTTAATCCATATGCTCCAAGGTTTGTAACATTATTTATCACTTCATTTGGTGTTGAACGTAGAAATCTAACTCGATCTTTTCAAGTAGGGTGCAAAAGAGTTGTCGTGTAAGCTTGGAATTTGCTTAGATTGTGATGTAGCTCGTATTGCAGGTGGGGACCTAGGTCAATTTTGGTTTTGGATCCATCGATCGATGAACAATTTTTAATCTACACTTTGATCGAGCAATTCTTTTAGTTGTGGTTTCAAAAACTTGTTCTATAAGCTTAGATTTTGGCTGGATTATGATGTAGCTTTCATGGAAGGTATGGATCTAAGCTCAAATTTAGGTTTTGTTCCCATCAATTGATGAAGAATTTTGAATCTACACTTTGATCAAGCAATTTTTTAGTTGGTTGCGTAAACTTGTTGTGTAATCTTGGAATTTGCTTAGAAGATGATGTAGCTCGCATTGAAGGTGTTCATCTAGAACAAATTTAGGTTTTGGTTCCATCGATCAATGAAGACTTCGATTGATCAATTCTTTTAGTAGATTGCAAAAACAAGATATAATAGTGATTTTGTCATTTCTAATTTGAACAAGTCCATTTCACCCCCTTTAAATGCTCAGTCTCAGAATAAAAGCCCTAGCCACCAAACACTAACCTTTTTGAAGCTAAATCAAGGTAAAGCTCACCATCTATTACCCGAACCCTAGATTAGATGACATCAAGTTGTGTTGTCGAGGAATAAAAGCCCTAGCCATCATCAGTGAAGAAACGAAGAAGATTTATGTTGTCGAAGGTTCGGGCGATTAGGAGGCCACCGTCGCGTCGACATCATTGTCGGCGTCTCGCCGTCCGTGCACCGCTCCAACCAGCAGCCCCTTGCGCTTGCGCCCACCAGTACCCTCGCCCGCGACCGCGTTCCCACCAGCACTGCCGCCGCTACATGTCGATGCCCCATTTACTCGCTGCTGCCGCTGGCTGCCGCTCTTCGCATGTCCCCGTTGCCTCCTGCATACGCGTCGCCGCTGCCACGCGTCGTCGCTGCGTTTGCTCCTTCCTACACCAGCCACATCATGATGTGTGCCCCTCATTTCGGCACGTGGCACCAACACCGCTGTTCGCTGCAAACCCACGCGAACCGTCAGTTTTCATGGTTTTCTTTTGGTTAACCCAATTAAACTATTTATTTATTTTAGGGGATTTCTGATTTATCCGAAACATACCCGAATTGTTCAAGGAGCATCCGAAGTCCAAATTAGACTGAGGAAGCTACGAAGATACTTTTCGAATGAATATGTAGAGAATATTCTCTCTCGGGAGTGTGTCCTGTAATGTGTAAGTTGTACACCCCTCATCCTCAAATGAAGGGTGGAGATGGGCTCTAGGGTTTAGGGCATCTCACCCTTGGGCTATAAATAGAGGGGGAGGGGAGCACCTCCTCGGCTCCTCCTCATCCCCTTAGAGCTGAAAATTTCAGAAATAGAGACGGTGAGTTGGGAGTGTTTTGGGTGGCACTTACAGTGTTTGTAACCACGTGGATTGTAGTTTGTAATCCCCCAACTTCTATGCAATGAAATCATTCTTCTCCATAAATATCTTGTGTTGATTTCTTCCAAGTTCTTTCTGTTTTCATTTTCCTTTTTGGAGCTCTTGTTTTGAGTTGAACTTGGATATTTCATGCTGGTTATTGGTGGTCTATGATGCCTTGAGGTTGCTAATATGATTTGATACACACTTTGCAACCATATGAGAGGCAAGAGATCAAGTTCTTGACTTGTTTCTAATATGTCCGGAAGCTTTCATCCGCACAACAGCCAGTAAAAGATTTTTAGACAAATCTAGAATAATCATTTTGGGATGATTCCAGTTGGAAAAGATGCGTGACTCATATACCCATTTGTGGTAAAAACTTTGATGTCCACTGGTTTCTCCATTTGGGAGCTATGAAATGAAAACCGAGCCCCAAACTTTCTGCTCGAAGTTCTTAACAGCTCGTGGTGTTTGATTTTTCATATTTTCTGTGCATGGAATGTTGAGGGAATTTTTGGTGGAGTGCTTCAAGCCTCATGGTTACATTGGGAGCAAAATTCACACAATTTTTAGAGCAACAGAAAGCCACCATCTCTCTGCTCCAAGTGAGAACAAATTCTGAAGAATCTGCTTTTGTGTTTCGAAAAGTAGCTTTGATCATTTGGCTTGGTCTTCCTTTATAAAGCAAAATTTGAATTGATTGCTCTCTTTTAGAAACTTTACAGTCAGGATTGTGAATGAAAAATTCTCACTTATTCCATGACTCTTAGTCATGCATGCTATGGGTACACATAATTGTCATGTTGTCTGGGTTTTTGTGAAAGCGGTAGCGTTGAAAATTTATGGCGTCTATTCACCTCCTCTAGCCTCCTAGCTCAGGTCTTCAACTGGTATTAGAGCATTTGGTTTGGTGCTTATTTGCAATTATTGACTGATTTTTGAAACTGATCCTTATTGCCATTTGACCTATGGCGGACAAGTATTCGACCGAACCCCCGTGTTCTCCGGAGCCGATTTTTCTTATTGGAAGGCTAGGATGGAGACATATGTGATGGCTCAGGGTTACAATGTTTGGCTTATGATCAAGGACCCATATGAGTTTCCCAAGGAGGTGACGGCCGCGAATCAAGCCGATGTGGAGCGTAATGCAAAAGCTCGAAATTTTCTGATTCAAGGCCTTAGCCAAGGGGAGTACGAGCCGGTGTCGGACATCACCACAGCCCACAAAATCTGGACGACCCTTCAAGCTTACCATGAGGGTACGGCTCAGGTTAAGGTGGTGAGACAAGATCAACACAAAATAGAGTACAATCGATTTACCCAGAAGCCGGGTGAAACGCTTGACTCATGTTTCTCCCGCTTCACCAAAATTCTTGCCGATCTCCGTTCGGTTGAAGTCAAATATACCGATTCGGAGATCGCCAGGCACTTTCTCTCTACTTTGGATCTTAAGGTCTGGGATGTGAAGGTGACTGCAATCCAACAGGCAATCGATTTCTCGATGCTGACCTTGGAAGTGCTCTTTGTTATTCTCAAGACGCACGAACTTGAGCATCTCCCGAAAGAGCCCAGTTCCTCATCCATTGCCTTGATATCTGACCCCTCTGGTCGTGCTTCTTCTGATGTTGCCGGTTTCTCCTTCTCTGCCCTCTGTGAGCTGTCCAACGATCAGATGGACAGGATTCCTGAGGAGCAGCTTGTCTTGTTAGCCAGAAAGTTCCCACATGCTTACATGCGGTGGCCAATCGAAGGAGTGGCATCATGAGGTGCTTCGGTTGTGGTGGTCTCAACCACATGAAGCGTGATTATCCAAAGTCCAGAGGAGAGGAGAAGAACGACTACGTCGCGCCGGCACAGAACACCTACATCAACAAGAACCACAACATCAAGGCCCGTGGATGTGACAAGAAGAAGCCACCTAAGCAGCTGATGATGGCACGCCGTATGGTCGAGAAAGTGCTGTCCGCTCTGGAAGAAGCCGTCATCTCCGACAAGGAGGATGGACACTCGGATGATGGTGAGGATGAGCCGCCGGAGAACGACAACGACTACACTGGCATGTGCTTCATGCACACGGCTATAGCGGCGGCAGCGACTCAGACATCTAGTTCACCGACGACAATGAGGTAACTGATGAACAAGGTCCCTCCTATTCTAAACTCTTGAAAGCATTAGTTAAAATTCATGACAAGTACACTAGGAACTTGACCAAGAAAAATGCATTTGAAGTTCAATTAAAAAATGTTAAACCTGCTGCTTGCTCTGATTATGGGAAGCTCACTCTAGAATTGGATGAACTGAAAATGCATTTTAAGATTGTCACTATCCAACTAGAGAATGAAAAATGTAGGATTGTTCCCAAGCTTGTTGACTCTGATAGGTGGTTAGAGTTTGATAGTGTCATGACTGATTTCAATGAATTAAGGACAACTCATGATAGGGTGCTTGATTTGAATGAAAAACTTAGCAAAGTTAATGTTAAACTTGTATCAGAACTAGATGATACTAGGAAGAATTTGTTCCTTGTCACTTCTGAACTATAGTCTGTCTGTTTAATAAACCCTAGCATGCTTTGTCTTGATCCCCCTGCACACTCATCTAAGGATCTAGTCAATCCAGTTGCAGGTTGTAGCGATCATGCTCCACCTAAGGACCCAATCAGCTCAGATGAGAGTTGTAGCTTCCACTCACTTAATTCTACATGTCGTGATTGCACACTATTGAAGCTTGGGAATTTGAACTTGCAAGCTAAGATTTTGGAGCTTAATGATACTGTTCGTTATGCCTCTGTGTGTGATCGATGTCTTGATCTTGACGGGGAGATGGGTATGATCTACCAAGACATGAATGATAGATTTGAGGGTAGGTTGACCAAAGCCCAAAATGTTGAATGTCTTTCTTATCAGGCTCTCAAGAAGGAGGTTAAGATCCTAGGTGAGAAGTGTCGCCAAGCCTTGGGAAAGGGTACAACTGATAGCCAGGACTCTTTGGACTCTTTCTCTTCTTGCGGGTTTTGTCCCCAACTCCGTCAGAGCACTCTTGAGAAGTTTGTCGAGGGCAAACGGAAGCCAAACTTGATAATTGACAAAAGCAAGATATGAAGGGGTAGAGGTCTAGGTTACAATTGGCTAGAACACATCAAGATACCCACCTAGAGTGCTTGGAAGGGATGAGAACGGGCAAATAGTTGTTCTAAGGGACAGTGTTCCTGAGACTACTGTTTTCATACTCGCAGGGATCGTTAGGGAAAGTCCTACCACACAGTCTATTCAGTCTCAGAAGAAAGGTCCACAAAGTCCACCTACGAAGTGAGTTCCTTTTACCACTCCTGCCCTCAGAAATGGCAGAGTAGTAGTTTGCACCTTCTGCGATAGGATAGGACACACTGAGCAGAACTGCTTCCTTCGAGCTAAGGAAGCACGTGAGGCGCATTGAAAACAGGCTAGAATTCAAGGACCTCCTAATAAACCTGCACCTAGGTTTGTTCCTCCTCAGACTAGACCGATGATTAGATGGCCAGGATTTGGAGCACAGCCTTCTGTTGTTCATCCTGTTGCCGGTCTGAGGTGTGAGCAGCGTCGTCCTCAGGATGTACCTCCTGTAGGTTACAGAGGTGAGCGTCTGCGATGTGAGATGCCAACTCCATGGTGGAGGAATGGCAAGAAGGATAGGAAACACGGACAGGATGCACCGCCTCAGCTGAACGGTAGGTTGCTCCTAATCCATTGTCAAGATATTTCGGTGCTAGAAGGGATGGCCTAGTCCGAGTAGAGTCGGTTTGGTATGGTCGTGTGACTCAGTTTTGGGTGCCAAAAGATGCACTAGTATTTCCCAATGCTGAGCCACGTTTCTTCACTCGTCGACTCAGCCGTGTCGGGGTGGGAAGGGGGCAATGTGGATCATCGATTCCGTGTATTGTCGCCATATGACCGAAAAGTCTCAGTGGTTCTCCTCCTTAGTCCGTGAGCTCCAGGGTGAGAAAATCACCTTTGAGATGCTTCGTCAGGTCGTGTGCTCGCATGAGGCTCTATTCAGGTTATTGACCAGGTTGGACTTATGGATGTGGCCCTTGTCAGGAAGTTTTGCTATAATTTGCTTTCGGTTTATCAGCTGACTGATGAGGTTTTGAGGTTCGATTTAAGCAGAATGAAAGTTGCATTCCTGATTCTTCTAGGAGTTTTGTTTGTGGGATTCACAGATTTGAGAGAGTTTTTCGTGTTGATTTCCGATCTTCAGTTGGCTCTTCTCATTGCTTGATTCCTTCAGAGTGCCGTGGCACCTCCTTTTGGCGTAGGAGACTGGTTCACATTGATTTTGATCACTTGACCAGAGTTAGCAGGCAGGATCAGATTCGTGGTTTGCCCAAACTCAAGATGGTCAACGATATAATGTGTGCTCCTTGCTGGCATGGGATGATGGTAGCCGTTGCTCACCCACTAGTCACCTTCGTGATGACTGATGCACCTGGACAGTTGCTTCACATGGACGCTGTTGGTCCCTCCCGTGTGCAGTCTGTGGGTGACAAGTGGTATGTGCTCGTTGTTATCGATGACTATTCCCGATACTTTTGGGTCTATTTCATGGTGAACACGGACGAAACATTTGGTCATTTTTGTTCCTTGTTTTGTAAGCTTTCTGCTGAGTTCCCAGGGGCGCTTGTTTACCCATAAGGTTGGCTCTGATTTCCTTCTGGTGCAAGTGTATGTCGATGACATTATTGTTGATGATTCCTCCTCTGCTCTCGTTTCTGAGTTCTCGGAGGTGATGAGCTCGGAATTTGAGATGAGCATGATGGGGGAGCTCAACTTCTTTCTCGGCTTTCAGTTCAAGCAATCACCAGAGGGGACCTTCCTTCACTAGAGTAAGTACACAAAAGACCTGCTTAGTAGATTTGCCATGTCAGATAGCAAGCCGGTCTCTAGTCCGATGGCAACTACTGTTGCCTTAGAGCCTGATGAGAATGGTGAGCCAGTTGACCAGAAGGAGTATCTTAGCATGATAGGCTCCCTGCTTCATCTCACCTCTTTTCGGCCGGACATCCAGTTCGCTGTGTGTCTTTGTGCCGCTTTCAGGCCTCACCTAGAGTGTCTCACCTTCAGACGGTGAAGCGGATCTTCCGCTATCTCCAAAATACTGTAGACTTTGGCCTTTGGTTCTCTGCTGCCTCTTGTCTATCTCTTAGAGCCTTCCCATATGTAGACTTTGCTGGCTGTAGGATAGATAGGAAGAGCACTTCTAGCACCTGCCAATTTCTTGTCACTTCTCTTGTCTCTTGGTCCTCTAGGAAGCAGTCGAGTGTTGCGCAGTCCATCGCTGAGGCAGAGTACGTTGCCGCTGCTGCATGTTGTAGTCAGGTTGATTGGATCTGCTCTACCTTGAAGGACTTTGGGTTGGCTCAAGCAAGTGTGCTATTTCTCTGTGACAACACCTCTGCCATCAACATTACCAAAAACCTAGTGCAGCACTCTAGGACAAAGTACATTGACATGAGATATCACTTTCTTAGAGACCATGTGGAGAAGGGTGACATAGTCTTGCAGTTTGTTGAGACCGACCGTCAGTTGGCTAATATCTTCACCAAGCCACTGGACAAGGCTAGGTTTGTGGCTATCAGGGGAGAGCTGGGGGAGCTTGGGCTACTTGTAATATATGTAATATAGTCTTTTCGCTTTCCCTACATTGCATTCGGGTTGCATTCGAGCTTGGTTATATTGTGTAGGCTGTCAGCACTCTTCACTTAGACTTCTGGCGTGCTGTGGTACGGACCTCTCATCTTGTGCTTAGGTTGCTATAATGTGTAATAGGCTTCCTTCTCTCCTCTGACTAGGTTGATCCCACACAGTCTTATAGGTTTCTGGGTAGACAGGGTCCGTGTCGTATCTCTAGTAATCGAGGTATAGAGTTGTCTTTCCTTCAAAGTCGTAGGCGGCAGATGAGAGCGGGTTTGACGGGTTTGAGCTTGAGTTTTTTCTGTTCTTGCCTAATTCTTTGTGTTTTGCCCAGTTCCATTTCCTTAGTTTTTCGGCTCCTTATTCGTTGTTGTTGTTTTTAATGCCCATTATTTTGGGATGAAACTTGTTGACTCACTTGTTGAGGGGGAGTTTTGGGAAACTTTTCATCGGCATATAGACTTTTTTTTGTTTTTCAAGCTTTGCATATTATACTTTTGAATTTAGGCTTTGCAAGATTTCGAGACTACTCACATTTCAGCTTGTGCTAGCTCGTTCAATTGGTGTGTAGTCCAAAAATGACATTGTTTTTGGTTTTTCCAAAAAATTTGATGTGGCATCAGATTTTCACTTTTTGGATATTGTTGGTTGATGAGGCGTTTGCAATCTTCTTTCAGTCATGCTTGCAACTTGGTGAAATCTTTTGTTGGTCAAATCTGGCTCCTGTAAATTGAAAAACCAAAAATATGCAATTTTAAGTTTTGGAGAGTTTTCATCGGTTATCCTTTACGAGATGGTTTGCCATTGCACACAAGAGGCATGAACTTGAAAGGGAATTGGATAGCCAAGACGAGTGATTCCTTCAGTGTAAAGCTAGGCACTGTCGGTCATTTGTATTCGGCTAGATCTCTCCCGTCTGAATTCAATCAAAAAAATGCAAAACACACACAAGAGGAGAGTAATCTAGGAGGCCATTTCCAGTGATCCTCAGTATGTGCCTTGCTAGCAATTGCTCGCTTTAAACCTGTGTTATGCATTCAAAAGTGTTTCAAAAAATAAAAAAAATTGAAATGCTAGTTAGTTGAGTTGTATATTTGAAGTTACTTGGATTTCAAAAGATTGCATGTGGTGTTCTATTGAAGCCGTCTTTATGTCTTGTCATGCCACGATATTTGATTATGATTTTCTCAGCCACATCTTCCAATATGAAAAATCGATTTACTAGCATCTCTTGAACTTGTGAGCACCGAACTAAAATTGCATTGCTTCGAACATCTTTGCCATGTGATTCACGTTCAAATGGATAATTTTCAATGCTCCCTAGGACTAGGGATGGTAATCGGACAGGTATCTCCGGGTATGCTTGTGTCCTACCTGAACCCGAAACCCGAAAATACTACCTACCCGAACCCAAAAGCATCTGTGGGTATAAACCCGTACCCATACCCGATACCCGTACCATATATATGCACTTATGCAGCAAACCAGCAACCATCCAAATATAGATAGCATCAGAGCAACCATCCATGGTCCATCCCATATATATGCAGTATAATTTAACAATGCTACTGGTCATACACACACACATAACAAATTAACAATGCTACTGCGTGCAATTTACCAAATACAGTAGCCTATCACATACAGCCTTCCACTTCCCATTGATGACATTTGATAGTCTGCTGAAAATGGCAATAACAATTCACCAAATACACAAATAGTTCACCAAATACACAAATGTTTTGCTGAATCGAATCATCCAAATTTTTATTACAAGTTTACAACACAAAGAAATTTAAATGGGGCAGCCAAGCATATTAGATGGTAGTGACAGATTCATGATCCATCATTTCCTCTTCATCTTCAAAGATTGATTCAAGTGTAGCAAAGTTAGAAGTTTTATCCCCTGGTGAAAGATAACAAAATTTGTCAAGTAAACAAATAAAAAATGTAAAAACTGGATATTAGTAATTTACCTAGCACATTTGCACGAGACCAAGCTTGCATGCACATAAGAGCTTCAACCATATTAGGTGCAAGTCGGCTTCGATGTGGACTAAGCACTCTACCACTAGTGATAAATGCAGATTCAGATGCAACAGTTGTTACAGGAATAGGCAATATATCATGGGTAATCCTTTGCAAGGTAGAATATTTAATACCACCACATTTCCACCAAGTGATGATATCTAATTCTTGTGTTTTATGGAGAGGAGGTTCTTCCAAATACAAATCTAACTCAGAGCGCACCTGAGCCGCACAACCAGAAGGTTGGGAAGACATATATGCATCAAATATATCAAAAACTTCATCTACCCCAGTTGGGGCAGCAACTGTGGCAGTAGCATCTGATGCATTTAGGGCGTGTTTGCTTCGGGCCGCATGCCGCCACGCCCCAGCTGCGGCCGCGCCGCAGTTGCGGCGCTCAAATCCAGCGCCGCAAGTGAGGCGGCCTCACGCGCGATTTTGAACTGGGGGCGAGGCAGCGCGGGGCGAGGCGAGGCGCGATGCTGCGCGAGCCAAACGCGCGCCGGCGCGGGCGTGGCGGCCGCAAGTGCGGCGTGGCGCGGTGAGGCAGTGAACCAAACAAGCCCTAATACTTTGAGAAGAGTCTTGATACTCGAACAACAATTCCAGCATGAGCTTCTTTATACCATCAACCTCTTGAGTTGCACGATTATAACCATATAGCAAGCCATACAAAGCTTGAAGCATATGGGTCTTATATCTCGGATCTAAGACGGTTGCAATTGACATAAGGCCATGTACATCTGTCCAATAATTATCAAATTTACTTTTCATTCCCTCAGACATCTTCTGCATTAGTTCGTTATCACTCAAGTGCCATTTCCTTATTGCTAAACGAATGCCACATATCTTTGGAAAGAAAAGGTTTGATGTAACATATTTAGTACCGGACAGCAATTCAATTATCTCATAGAAAATTTTTAGCCTATCACACACTTCTCTTGCAAACTCCCAATCTTCTATAGTTGGACAACAAGTAAACAATTTTACTTGTAGCTTTATGCGCTGAAAAATATCTTGGTATTGTAATGCAACACCAAGTAAACAATTTTACTTGTAGCTTTAGGCGCTGAAAAATATCTTGGTATTGTAATGCAACACTAAGCATCAAATAGGTTGAATTCCATCTAGTTTTACAATCAAGAGACAATTTTTTGTTGTATGGAATGTTCATAGTGCGCGCCATCTTTTCAAATTTTTCATGTCTCTTAGGTGTTGCCGACCAAAATGCAACGCTATCACGCACCCTCTCTATTCCTTTTTCCATAATACTCATGCCATCTTACACAATTAGATTCAAGATATGGGCACAACATCTCATATGGATTAAGGTACCATTCAATAGAAGAGAGGTAGAATCCAACTTATCTTTCAATTCTTTGATGGCTCAATCATTTGATGAGCAATTGTCCAAAGTGACAGTAGATATCTTCCTCTCAAGATGCCATACAACGATACAATTATGTAACTCCTCACATATTACCTCAGTTGTATGTAGACAAGGAACATACATAAACCTAAAGACAGTAAGAAAGAAATATTTCAGATTGTATGACAAAAATATTTTAGATTGAATGAAAAAATATTTCAGATATATACCTCAGAAGAAACTCTTTAGGGTCCAATCAGAATCAATATAATGAGGAGTAATGGCTATGTATAATCTCTTTTGGTGGCCGGCTGTCCACAAATCAGTAGTAATGGCTACTCGATGTTTGAAATTTGCAAAATACTTCACCATTGCATTCTTTTGAACTTCAAATAGATCTAAGATGTCCTTTCTAATAGTGTTTCTGGAGACCATCCTAAATAATGGTTGTAAGGAAGAGCAAAACTTTCAAAAACCCTCATGACCTACCATAGATAAAGGGTATTCATGAACACAAATCATCAACGAAAGTTCTTTTCTAGCAACTTCTTGGTCAAATATATAGTTCTCTACATTCACTCTCCCTTCATCTACCTTTGTCAATCTAAGCTTTTGCTGTTTTGGACCCAATGCATTCTTAGCGGGGCAGTTCTTAAAGTGCGAAGTCCCATGAGTAGTGTTTCCACTAAGTTTAGTGCTACAATATCCACATACGGCCTTCAACTTCCCATTGATCAACACTGGTTCAAACTCTTGCCGTACCTTAGATTTGTGCTTCCTCTTTATAGTCTTCTCATTTGCACCGACTCCCTCTCCCTCATTCTCATTTGCACCCACATCTGAGCTTTGCGTTGCACTTGCATCTACAGCTGAGCTTTGTGCTGCCCTTGCACTTTGTGCTGCCTCCGAGCCTGAGCTTTGTGCTGCCCTTGCACTTTGCGCTGCCCCCGAGCTTTGCGCTGCTTGTGAATTCGGAGAAGACATTTAATAGCCTGCATCAAGCCAGGAAATGTTAAAAGCAGTCATCAAGGGGAGAAGAGAGAAAAGGGGAGTGGCCAGGGGCGGATCGGGGACGGCAGGGGGCAGTGTGGCAGGGGCCAGGGGCAGATCGGGGGCGGCAGGGGCAGGGGCAGGGGGCGGATCGGCAAGGGCAAGGGGGCGGATTGGCAAGGGCCAGGGCGGTAGGGGGGTGGATCGAAGGCGGCAAGGGGTGGCTCGGCGACGGCGTGGCAGGGGACAGGGGGCGGATCAGGGCGGTAGGGGCTAGGGCCAGGGGGTGGATCGACAAGGGCAATGGGACGGATTGGCAAGGGCCAGGGTGGCGGTAGGGGGTGGATCGACACGGCAGGGGGTGGCTCAGCGGCGGCGCGGCAGGGGGTGGCTCGATGGCAGAGAGAGCCGAGGCCCGAGGGAGAGGGAGACAGACCGATAGAGAGAGAGAGAGAGAGAAGAGGGAGAGAGAACCTCACGGCGGCAGGCAGTTGGCGGCGAACGACGAGTGTCGGCGGCAGCTGTCGGACGGTCGGCGGAGTGGCGACGCCACAGCGGGGGAGGCCGTGACTGCGGGGCGCTCCTGCTGGCTGCTACTTGCTGGTTGCTGCTAGGGTTTTACCGTTTTAGGGAATGGGGATTGGCCTTGGGTACTTCAGTTCCGCCGTGCGGGTGCCGCACTGGGTTGTAGGCTGTGGGCCTGGGCCGTGGGAGCATGGGTTGTGGGCGGTGTAAGCCTGTGACATTTCAGGTTACCCATGGGTACAGAATTGTACCCATACCCAAACGCGACCCATTCGGGTCCCCGAAGCCGAAATACCCATGGGTATAGGTTCCAACCCATACCCATGCCCATCGGGCCAAATACCCATGGGTTTTTCTGCCATCCCGATCTAGGACTTGCATTTGCATTTACATCATTTTTTGTGCTTGTTCCCTCAAATTTCTTGATGTCTATATTACCAAAAGGGGGAGAATTGAAAAAGACATCAACATTCATTTCTTGAAAAAAGGGTATAATTTCTTGGGAAGTTTTGACTTTCACGACTTGAAGATTTTGAACACATGTATTCCTATCTTTTGCTACAAGTGTAATTCGACATTTCCAACATGCCTTGTTCGACAAATCCAAAACCTTCAAAATATTTTTTGAGGGTTTGTCAATATATTCATCAGGGGGAGTGTTGAGACCCATGTGGAGGGCACCCCAGGTTTGATGATGAATATAAGTGACAAGATGAAATTTTAAGTGTTTTGAAGTATGTTAAATGGTGCATTTGTGGAAATTGCTGTGGAATTGGAACCGAACCATTATGCTGAGCTTGGGCTAGGTAATAGTTTGATCGGACGTGGTCCGATGGAATTTGTTAAGTTGACATGCACAAAGGGATTATGATGTAGGCAATTTTGTGATGAACTAACCATGCAGTTGAGGTAAGGTGTGTTGGTTTCGTGTGTATTCACCTTAGTGATGCGGTATCGGCGGGTACGTGGCTGACGCTTCGCTGGGACATCTGGAGGCTGGTGCGTTTGGAGGCGTGTAGGTGACTGGGTTCGATGACCTGGCGGTCACATGAGGTGGTGTACTTGAGAAGTTTAGCCATGGCGGGACTGATATTGGGCTCTGCGTCCATGAGAAGAGCTAGCCACGCTAACTGAGAGAGAGAGTCGCCACATGGCGCTGTGGAAGGAGCAGAGAACGGAGCCATTTGTGGCCGCGCTGAGCAAGGAGCTGCTGAGGAGTCAGGACTGGGGAGCGCAGAGCCAAGTCTCTCGTCTCTACGCTGAGGGAGCTCGGTTGAAAGGGGATCGGAGATGCCCTCCTGTCGCCGCACCGCCCGCGTTGTCAACACTCTTCCCAGGCGATCAGCTGAGGGAGGAGACTGTAGCCGTTCTCCTCGTCACCGCACGCGGGCCGCTTCATCAGCACCTCCCCGGCCACGCCGCACTGCTGAGGTATATATATCTATCCACCGGCTTCGCATCGTCCTTCTAGTCCCGTACCCTCACCCCACCGCCGGCGCCGCACACCACCGCTGTCACAAACCGCGAATGCCGACCTTTGTTTGTGTTTTGAGATAATGTAAATTGTCGTCTGGAAGATTTTATTAAGAGATCAATATTGAATCATGTTTGTATGTGTACTATTAAATCATGCTTGTTTGTATGGTATCAATTTGTATATTTTATGTACTAATGCAAATAGATCGGTGATGGATATACATGGACCGACGTTCCTCGCAGTTTGTGGAGGATTTGGAAACTTTTATTCTTCATGTCGATGCTAATATTATCTTAGACTATATATGTTGCCCATGTATTGGTTGCAAGAATCAAAAGGAGTGGGAAAACTCTGAGCAAATTCATTTTCACTTGATCTCAAGATGTTTTATAAAAAATATACCTGTTAGACCAAGCACGGTGAAGTAGAGATTACACGAGCTGAAAAAGAACAGGCGGAGCACAATATCTCCGAAGCTGACCAACACAGTTCTTTTCAACATATACAGGGGGAGTTTGGTGACGATGATCTAGACCAGATGCTGCTTCATGGAGAGGGAGAATACGTCGATGAAAGGCATTATGAAAAGGTTCAGCGCTTGTGGGAGGACTATGAAACATTGTTGTATCCAAACTGCGGACAGGGGCACAAAAAGTTGCGTACCACACTAGAACTAATGCAATGAAAGACGGCAAATGGATTGTCTGATAAGGGATTCAATGAGTTGTTAGGCCTCATAAAGAAGTTGCTTTAAGAGGATAACGCGTTGACTGAAACTAAGTATGAAGCCAAGCAAGCTCTCTATCCTTTGGACTTGGAGGTACAGAAGATACATGCATACCGTAACGATTACATCCTTTATCGCAATGAGTGTAAGAATTTGGACGTCTGTCCGGTGTGCAAAACATCACGGTATAAGACCTAGCATGATGACCGGTGAGGTAGAATGAGGACGTAAGATCAAGAGACCCCGCTAAGGTGGTGTGGTACTTCCCTGTAATCCCTCGGTTGAAGCGTTTATTTACGAACACAGAGCACGTGAAAATGATGTGTTGGCACAAAGATGAGCGTAAGGTTGATGGAAAGTTAAAACACCCCGCAGATGGCTCGAAGTGACGAAAACTTGATAGGAAATACCCAGAGTTTTCAAGCGATGCGAGGAACATACGGTTTGCGTTCAGTACAGATGGGATGAACCCATTTGGCGAGTTGAGCAGTAATCACAGTACCTGTCCAGTGACTATGTATCTACAACCTTCCTCCTTGGCTGTGTCAGAAGTGGAAGTATATTATGATGCCATTGCTCATCCGAGGCCACAAGCAACCCGGGAACGACATCGATGTGTACCTAAAGCCTTTGGTCGAAGATCCGCTAACGTTGTTGAACGATGGTGTACATGTATGGGATGAGTACAAAAGAGAGTACTTACCCTACGTGCATTGCTATTTGTAACAATCAATGACTGACCAGCACTTGGTAACCTGTCGGGCCTATCTATCAAGAAATATAAAGCCTGCATCGAGTGCTTGAACGATACGGAAGACAAGTACCTGACAAACTCTTGGAAGGTTGTATACATGGGCCATCGTTGGTTCCTTAATCTGAAGCAACCATTACGTAGTAACCTAGTTAATTTTGATGGGACGGAAGAAAAAAGCGCAAGAAGCCTAAGCACCATAGTGGGGCAGATTTATTTTCTATAGTAAAGGATCTAGAAGTAGTATTTAGAAAGGGTCCTGGTAGCAGTCCTGTCCCACCACTCCCGACTGAAGAAGCTAAGAAGGTTAGTTGGAAGAAGCAATTAATTCTTTGGGATTTGCCTTACTGGAAAGATTTAGAGGTTTGTCACTCATTGGACTTCATGCATATAATAAAGTATGTCTGTGTGAACCTGCTAGGATTCCTAGATATGTACGGCAAACCAAAATAGTGGTGTTCGATTGATGCATTGGACAATAATAAAAACATGGACACCTATTATGGTTTTATAGAGGAAATATGGGAGCTCGAGTTCGGACCTCAGAACGTCCCTCTATTTCGGTGCCAATGGGTCAAACTGACAGTTGTGCAGATCGACGAGTACGGGATGACAACCGTGGACCTTAAGCAAGTGGCATATAGAGACGAACCGTTCGTGCTCGACAATGGTGTCACGGATGAGCAAACGGAAAATGCAAAAGGGACGGGGTAGCAAATTGTAGAAGGACAATACTTGTAATAGCGACAAGCCAAGGCACCATATTGTTCTTCCTAGTAAAAGAAGGATTGTCGGAGTCGAGGACGTAACAAATGAAGAAGAGTACAATCAGTTCAACGAGCTGCCACCTTTCTCGGTGGATGTAGACATTACTATCCTCCATGCTGATGACGAAGCCCCCCTACGTGCGCCATGACCACAACGAAGGATCATCTGTAAAAACAAACTAGTTGCATATATGCTGGAATTTGTACTGTTTACATCATTTTGTACTTTTTACTCTAATTTACTAGATTTTTACTATTTACTGGAATGTTAAAATATTTCATAACTGCTTACTCTAATTTATTGGATTTTAAACTATCCTGTAAAAAAATGTCAAATATTATAAAATATTACACCGAATAATCTATAAAAATCAAATTTTGGCATAACCGAACTGAACCAAACAAAATTGCTAACCACAATAGTTGACGTGCGGTCAAGAGCCTTGGGCCGCAACCAATTCCCCACACATATCGGGATTGAAGGCCAGTAGCTGTCTAACCCTACACATCAGTTCTTGTCATCAATCTCAGTTTGTGTTTTCAACCGAGACTGAAAGGATTTGCTGCCCCACACGTTAATTCTAGTAATCAACCTCGGTTTGTGTTTTGAACTGGGGCTTAATGGATTCGCTGCCCCACACATCAGTTCTTTCCCCTTCCTCTGGATCAACCAAGCTTAGTGGAGCCTCGCTCCTTTCGCTGCTGGATCACACTGTCCGATGTTGAAGGTAATTCATATTTGTGTATAATTTGTCTCTTGCAAAGGATTCAATTACCATATTGCAATTAATGTAGTGTTGGAAAAACATGCCGGCTGTTTGACTCCCCGATGCGCTTCGGGGAGTCGAACCACTAGCCCGCGTGCACCAGCGCAACATTTTCGATCCACTTGAGAGAAAATGGAATACCAAAGATCAGTCAGGCCCCCTATAAATGGAATCCACATCATACACAAAGAGGCGTCCTTGTAGCTCTGATTCCCTCCAGCCGGCCGCCATGTCATGTAGCTCTGATTTGTCACCGCATGAGTCGCCACCACCGAAGCGATGAAGGCTCTCTGAGTTTTGCCACTCCCCTAGGTGGCACCTCTGAGAGGGTACCAGCTAAGAAGAGGAAGAGGCACCATGGTGGTCCGACGACGACGATGTCTCCGACAATCCGGAGGGCGCTGAGGACTTGAAGACGAAGAGGACGGCAATGGCACGTTGTCGACAGACCCTGACAGTGGGGATGAGGGTGACAGCGAGGGAGGGGACGATGACGACGACGACGACGAGGATAGCAGTGACGACGTCGAGGGCAGCGCCGAATAGACTTTTTTAGTAGTTTTAAATTTCTTAATTTCTTACGAATTTTCTTTTTTTAGTCGAAACATGTACCATACTATTTATGAAGAATTTACTAGTATTTATATTATTAAACGAAATTTACTGGATTTTGTACAATGTCTTACAATTTGACGATGAGAGTTGACCCACGGTTTGGTTCGGTTCAATTTGGTTGATGATGAGTCTTTAAAAAGAGGCCGGACAGGAAAAATCTATTTAAAACATTTTTGAGATCTTTGTTAAAATTCTACATATCCGCAAAAAAGTTACAAAATATTATTCTAATTAGTCAATACAATAGTGAAAAATTTTGATTCAACAGAACAGAACCAAATCAAACCGTGGACCAAATTTCTCAAATTTGCTGTCCATAAAACCATTGCGCGCCCTAATATGTCAACAAGCGATATGCGTCCAACTGGCTAGCAGCGTGCGGCAATAGCGCGGGCTCATCGTGCGTCCACGGTTCGAGCCCCGCTTCTACCCCCTGCAGGACTCAATTTTTTGAAAAAAAAAACACAACCATCACTCCTGGTTTAAACTTCGAACCCGGATTAAGACCTCTTCAGCCGAGAACAGTAATGTCCATGAGGAATTGCTCTGACAGCCCTCACAAGAATCTTCGGCTACCAGGAGCTTCGATCTCCTCCACCCTACCAGGAGGCCGTAATCTCCTTCGAGCAAACGGATCTGGCAAATGCTCTTGCCGGTGGTGATGGGGCGCCTTCTCCGACGACTAGCAATTGCAATCAGGCATCCTTCGTCGCCTCTACTGGCCGCGAGGTGAGTGGCCCTTCGCCATCGCCGTCATCAACGCAGTAGTCAGTCGCCCCTGTGGCAAGTAGTCGGTTACCCCTCCTCCTTCCTCGTTGTGTCCGCCATTGTTGCTAAGATCTGCCTCGAGGAGATTCAAAGCCCAAATTGCAAGGTAATCTCGCCCATATATACTTGCCCATACATTGAGAGCATTTCAGTTTGGAATGGTTAAAATGTTGGTTGTTCCACTGCTTTCATTCACATGAACAAGTTAGGAAAGGAGGCAGATGGGATTAGCATGACTGTGATGGTTACTAGTTGTGTTGGCATGACAGTCATGGGTGTGGAGATTAGCATGTGGGATTAGGGTTTATGTTAGCTTCCACATCATGGTAGATTTTAAGATTAGTTAACAAATGGAGGATAAAGGGTCATCTCAGCAGTTGTTCGCAAAAACACATCGTTGTTAGCTGGGGTTCAGACTTTATATTAGGTGATTTCTACAGGATCTTCACTTCATGAAAGGATCCCTTCTATAGTCTTCTTAAAACCTATTGTTTTGTTTCCCTTGTCGCTTTGATTATTTCAGCAAGCTAGCACCTTTATTGATAGTAATTGTGCATGCCACCGTTGTGTTTGTTACAGCGCGAATTAGACATGGCGGATGATGGGAGAAGCACATATCACCGTTGAATAAACCAACAGGTCCTCGAATTCTTAATGCCTTGTGCTAAAGCGTCGCATCTGGTCATTGGCCATGCAAATCCATGCACAAGAACGGATGGAAGTATGTTGCGGAAAAACTGGAAGACCGTTGCGGCATCACACTCGATGAAGGCCAACTGATCAATAAATGGGGAACATGAAGAGAGATTGGCTGCTTTGAAAGAAGACCAAGCAGAAGACTGGGATTACTATTTCCAGCACCGGAGCCATCATTGCCTCTGACAAGTGGTGGACATCGCAAGTTGCTATAAGCCTCTAAACCATAAACCACCACCATTTTGTTACTAGTTGTTTAAAAACATTCTTTATTGACGTGATTCAGAGATTTTCGAAGCTTAAGAAGTGGAGATACACTGGGTTGCCATATGAGGAGCTAATGGGTCAAATGTTCGCTCCGCATACCCCGGTGAACCTACATGGCAGCATGGGTAGTGCACCTATGCAGTACCTACCAAGTGACAGCGACGGAGACGACAATACCCCGATCAGGCCAACCTGAAACAAGTGACGGAATGATGCCAAACCATCAAGTGTAAACACGAAGAAGTAGAAGACAACTAGCACAAATGCGCAAGAGTTGTGGTCCTCTTATTTCGACATGCGTAAGAAGTATTATGAGCAGTCCGGTCCACCCAATCATGATGGGGGCAAAAGGATTGAGTACAACGCTTTGATAACTGAGTCAAGGAGCAGGGCGTCCCAACGAACAGTGAGTTTTTCCACCAAGCGACCGCAGTCCTCATGAACCCACTGTGTCGTGCTGCATATGTCCTAGTCCCAACCCTTGAGGAGAAGGCAGCGTTTGTTCAGCAAGCGTTTCATGTTGATTTCCCGAAGTAGTACGTTTTCCATTTGTGATTTGGTTTTCCATATGTGATGTGGTAATGCATCTGGTTCGGACAGAAACAGTTTTATGTCATTTATGTGATGTTGTACTATTAACTTCTTGGAAACGATTGTAGCCTTAGCTCGGAATTCATTTGTGTGATGTTGTACCATTCATTATTTCTGAAGTGATGCATCGAATGTTGTACCACTATGTGTGTGATGATAGTTTCCTGCAATCCAGAAGATTTGTGTGCATCTCCATATTGTTGTGTTGAATTCATTCCAGAAATTTGGCATATGGCTGGAGGTTTCTTCTGAATCAATCTGCAATAAGCTTAACCTCAGACGCTAATGCTCTTGTGATCCACGAGTGCATGAATTGATTGGCAGATAAAGCAAAATGGTGAAAAATTTAGTCTCGTTGCTGGATAAGTAGTGGCCCAACCATGGCTGTCCATTTCAGATTTTTTTCTTAATAGAAATTCTCTATCCATAAAAATATTGAGTGCCCATATATATCGACAAGGGAATTGCGTCCAACTGGTTAGCAACGCGCGGCAATAGCACGGGCTCACTATGCGACCATAGTTCGAGCCCCGCTTCTGCCCCCTGCTGACCCAATGTTTTGAAAAAAAACATGACCATCACTTCCGGTTTAATCGACCAACCGGGATTGAAGGCCTCCCAACGCAATGAAGAGTTCTATGGGCCGCATGTCTGTACAACGTTAATCCCGGTTAGTGGTTGAAACCGGGATTGATGGTGATATCAATCTCGATTGGTATATACAACCAGGATTGAAGCCCTCCCTATGCAAAGAAGAGTCCTCTGGGCCCGCACGTCTGTACAACGTTAATCCTAGTTGGTGGTTGAAACCGGGATTGATCATCATATCAATTCCAGTTATTCTATCTAACTGGGAGTGATGTTCTAAACCACACAAAAACCCTGAACATGGCTGCAGCTTCTTTTTACTCAGGACATTACATTATTTGGTGCCTTGCTAGTGGTAATAAGCCAGTGGATAATTAGCTTGAAATCACAGCCATCACACTACATTAGTGCATATTACATTGCCTTAGCATCAGGAAAATAATAGCTCAAGAGAATTATGCTCAAAATAAGTTAATTCAATCGGCAATAAGCATAGTGCATCCACATTCTCCAGATTTTAGGTCTTTACAACAGATCCAACAAATTTAGGTCTTCATACATGACAATACTACAAACAGATTGATCAAATTTCCACAATTAGGTCTTACAACATAGCCATCCAAATAACAGCTACATACATAGCTAGCAATACTAAAAATAATTTTAATTCGGAAGCCTGCTGCAGTAGTCCACATTCCTGCAGTAATCAAGTCTCGGTATGCGCCCATCCCTCCATGGTCATCTAGAACAGGCTCGTACTCGAATTTTGTCAGTTGTTCATCCAGCAACTTGTACCCACCAACATGGAGATGTTGTGATACATGAGTTGATTCCCATTCTAGAATGAAATTGTGTAGTGCCATCGCTGCCACAACCAGTCGATATTGATTTTTAAGGTAAAAATTTGGAATGGACCTTAGCATACGCCATTTGTTCTTGAGCATTCCGAAAGCACGCTCGACAACACTTCTCAACTGACTATGACGGAAATTGAATACCTCTTCCATGGTATATGGTTGTGACCCGTCATAAAAAGTTTGCATGTGGTACCTGCAATCCCGTTAGGGAGCTAAGAAATATGGTTCATTTGCATATGCGGAGTCCACGAGATAATACTTCCCTGAAAATGCAAAAAATGTAGAGTTACGTACCATAATGCCAACAATGCATAATGCAGGATGTTTGGAAAGGTGATTGTACCAGGTGGTGGAGTTGGGAATTCATTTCCATACTCGGCTAGGGTTTCCCGCAAGGCCATTGCATCGTAAGTGTTTTCGTACGACCTTATTTTAATTCCTTTTCTTAACACAGTGTTAGAACTAATTAATAAACTAATTAATAAACCACGTTGATATATATATATATATGTGCAGCTTTCAATGGGCCCTTTTTATTATAGAGCTAGATCATAGCAAGATCACGATCATGGACTCGAAAAGGGAACTGTTGAAAAGTACAAAGACTTCATCGTCATGCTCAACCGGTACATTTGTCTTCCATTCATATCTTACTAGTTTTGTTTGCCCATATCAAACAAACTCAATTATACATAACTTGTAATCAAATATGCAGTGCCTTCGTAAAGTTCCGCAAGAAAACCGTGGGAACATTTAAGACGTGTTCCGAGTTGTACCTCGCTAAATATGTATGTATATTTGTATATCATATTACATTTTTTAGTTAGTTAATGTAATTTCCATACATCTATTTCACGACCTCAACTCTTCCACCACAGGTCTTGCATTAGCCACATGGAAACAATTTATGCGGATACTATGTGTGCGTGATGATGCACAACTTCATCGGAGGCACTGCTAAGTATACAAGAAAAAATGCAGGTTTTGGGATGAGTAATATATAATTGCTACCTTAATAACGCCTAGCTAGCTACTTCTGACATTTTCTATAGTTCCAAATATTGATAAGTTAATTCCCTATTTCATGATAGATTCCCCTAAAATTGGTGAAAAAGGTTTGGAAAAAGGCCCGGAACTCTCGCCGGTGCATGTCAAAACAATTCAAGAGCAAACTGCTGGATTCCTTTTAGATGAGTGCATAAATCCAATTGGCGAGCATCGCCACCCTTTTATTAATAAGATTTCGGAGCCTTCAAAATTTACCAGCCAATTGTCGAGGGGTGATGTACGTAAAAGATCCCGATAAAATGTGTATGTATACTTGTGTACATTGTATGATACTTGTGTATTTATGTACATTGTATGATTTGTTATAATTTAAAGTTTATTGAATGTTCTTTCGATTTTAGTTATCAACTAGCTGTGCATGACTAATTGTGTTATATGTGGTTAAGTTAATGTGACTCACAGGCAGGGGTCAAAACATAAAATAAAAAATTACATTGCCAACCAAAATATACACTATACACTCAGTCCCGGTTGGAGCAACCAACCGGGACGATCAGACTCCCCAGCGACCGCCCTATATATAGCCAAGTGTAATTGGCACGCACCCTTCAGTCCCAATTTGTCGATAAAACCGAGACTGATAGAAGCTGCCCAACTGCGGTGCCACATGTATTATACACTCAGTCCCGGTTGTAGCAAACAACCGGGACCAATAGACTACCCAACGCCCACCCAATACGTGGCACGTGTATTTGACGTGCACACCTTACTCCCGGTTTGTTGTTATGATCGGGACGGACAGAAACTGCCCAGCTGCGGTGCCACTTGTGTTCGTGGCCGGCATATCGAGGAGAGATTAGTCCCAATTTTTGTAACCTAGACCAGCCATCAGTCTCCAAGGGCTATCCCAGTTCGGAAATCGGGACTGAATCCAGTTCTGAACCGGGACAGAAGGCCCGTTCTCTCGTAGTGTTTATGATCACTTTTTTCTATGCCAGAGGAGCCCCTTTGAAAATCAAATTAAACAGCACAATGCTAACCGTGCTGCAATGGATAAGGGGGTGAAATCTGCTAAGAATCACGGTTCACAAAACCGCCGGTTAACCGCGGTTAACAGTGGCTAACCGCGTCTCTGCGGGGCCCGGCTAGGTAAATTGATGGTTTAGGGTTTAGGGGTTTGAACAAAATTCGTTAAAATAAATTTTGAATGTAAAATATACATAAAATTTCTAAAAATACTCTTATTCATTCTAAGCATTTTGGCTTACACAAAATTTTAAAAACAAATTTCTAATGTATATTTTAAAGGATTTTATCAATTTTCACTTTTTTTACCAATTTTGACATTTTTTCACATAAACCGCGGAAAACCACCGGTTAACCGCCAAAAACCGCTGTTAACCGCTAACAAAACCGGCAAGACGGAGTTTTGAATTTAGAGCTAAAACCGTACGGAACCGCCGATTAACTGCAGCTAACCAGCTCCATGCAGCAAGCGGCTCGGAGAAGACCCCGGTTTTTCAATCCCTGCTCAGAATAACGGAGATGATTTCCTTAGATGAAGATTTCCTGACTTCTTTGGAATACGGAATGCCACCTGCCTCTCGAATAGTAACTATCACATAAATGCTTCGCAAGTGCAGTCTCTATTTTTGTGTTTTGTGTGTGTGGTGAAGCTATCTCCCTCAAAAGTTTTTACGCTGTTGGTTTATTCAATATAGTCATAACATTATATTTGCTTGTGAACTAATTTGTGTTGAACATTTTATCTTTCAGGGCCTGGGTATCAACCGGTTAGTAATGCTTTTGACAATTTCCGGCAGCATAAGGGACGTCATCGCCTTTCCTGTGCTGAACATTCAGCAATATGTCCTTTGCTTGTGAACCCTCAGTTTTAACTTACTTTGAGAGTCGGAATCCTATGCACTAGCTCCTAGATCGGTACACTAGTGCGGAAGATCACATAACCGAAAGAAGCATACATCAATTAAATACAATCCCTAAATATTACATACCATGTTACACCCTTAGGCGAGTTTAGTAAGACGGATAGTACACGCCTTAATATACAAAACAATGTTCAGAGTTTGCAGCTATCATCCAAATATGTACCCAAAAGAATCTCCTATCGGCTAGTGTCCTGCCAACGACCGGAGCAACCCCTAAGACTCGTCAGGTCCACCGAAGTCTTGTCCCTTGTCTTTGTGGCACTCGTAAGGATCTTCCTTGATTTCATCGTCTAGAGAATATAAAAAAGCGAGGTCAGCGTCATCCAAACGCTGCCTAGTTAACACTTCCCTTAATACACATAGCGTTTAGATGGCTTTATTTAGAGGAAAGGTTTATTTTATTTGCGTAAGGCCAGGTTTTGTAAGATTTTAAAATCATCCTAACTAGCATCAACTAGAATTTGTCTTGTTCATATAAATCAGAGATTTACCATCTTAATAATGCACCTTAACCCAACTGATCAACCAACCATTCCAACCAACCCACAATAAACCAACTCTCGACCAAATACCAAAACCAGCCTGACTGATCACTCCGACTTTCCTTCGGTTGCCCCAACATTTCCAAGATCCGCCATCTTTCTAGAATTTGGCAATCCTGTTGTGGACCACACTTGCCAAGGCACGCCTGCCTCGGCCTATGGGGTTGCCAGCCCTTACTAGCCGATCTTCACCCTTGGGAAGTGTGGCCTTTATCACCCTCGGCGATGACCCATGCCGGTCCCTATAGAGAATGGTCCTAGAGGGCCTCCGCAGAGCGCTCACAGCTGACGATACAAGACCCGTACTCCGCACGATGGCCACTCGTTGTGTTGGAACCATCCCTCAGATGGCAGCGATCTCCTGGGTAAGCCCTGGCTAAACCCAGCACCAGGCACCCTGTGCCTCAATCATCCATCAGGATGTCCTCTAGGGGCAACCCACAGGTCAATCTCTACTTCCACGGTCATCGATCGTACCACCCTTAGTCTATCCCAACCAACCGACCCAATCAGACCGACCTCCCACATAACATTACTCTCAAACACAATGCCCAACATGCAACTAATAACCCTAATTGTCATATATCATATCATATTTGAATGAGAAGAATGAATGACCGGTGAAAATCTGTTAAGACCCATGTGGAGGGTACCCCGATTTCATGATGAGTATATGTGACAAGATAGAACTTGAAGTGTTTTGAAGAATGTTAAATGGTGCATTTATGGAAATTGTCGTGGAATTGGAACCGGACCATTGTGCTGAGCTTGGGATAGGTAATAGTTTGATCAGACGTGGTCCGGTGGAATCGGTTAAGCCGACACGTGGTGTGTTAGGGCTTCCTAATTGTGATGTCACGAAGGGATTATAATGTTGGAAATTTTGTGATAAACTAACCTTGCAGATTAGGTAAGGAGTGTTGGTTTCGTATGTGTTCACCTCAGTGATGCAGGTATCGACGGGTACGTGGCTGACGCTTCGTGGGGACAGCTAGCGGCTGGGGACAGCTTCTAGAGAGTGTTTCATGTAGTGTGTGTGTGTGTGTGTGTGTTGTTCACCACTCATCCTCAAATGAAGGGTGGAGATGGGCTCTAGGGATTAGGGCATCTCATCCTTGGGCTACAAATAGAGGGGGAGGGGAGCACCTCCTCCTCATCCCGTAGAGCTGAAAATTTCAGAAATAGAGAGCGTGAGTTGGGTGTGTAAGGGTGGCACTTAGAGTGCTTGTGACCACATGAGTTTTAGGTTTGACGGTAGGTTGGCCCAAGCTCAAAATGCTGGGTGTCTTTCATGTTAGGCTCTTAAGAGGGAAGTTAAGATTCTTGTGAGAAGTGTAGCAAAGTCTTGGGAAAGGGTAAAATTGATAGTCAAAACTCTTTGGACTCTTTCTCTTCTTGCGGGTTTTGTCCCCAACTCCATCAGGAGTGCGAGTATCTCATGAGCATTCTTGAGAAGTTTGTTGGGGGCAAACGGAAGCTGAACTTGATACTTGACAAAAACAAGATATCAAGGGGTAGACGTCTAGGTTACAATTGGCTAGAGCACATCAAGCGACACCCACCTAGAGTGCTTGAAAGGGATGAGGACGGGCAGACAGTTGTTCTTAGCGACAGTGATCCTGAGACTACTGTTTTCAGGTCCGTAAGGATCGTTAATTAGGGAAAGTCCTACCACACAGTCTGTTCAGTCTCAGAGGAAAGCTCCACAGAGTCCACCTATGAAGAGCATTACTCTTACCACTCCTGCCCCTGGAAATGGCAGAGGAGTAGTTTGCACCTTCTGCGATAGGATAGGACACACTGAGCAGAAACTGCTTCCGTCGTGCTAAGGAAGCATGTGAGGAGCGTAGAAAACAGGTTAGAATTCAAGGACCTCCTATGAAACTTGCACCTAGGTTCATTCCTCCTCAGGCTAGACCGGTGGTTAGATGGCTAGGACTTGGAACACAGCCTTCTATTGTTCATCTTGTTGCCGGTATGGGCGTGAGCAGCGTCGTCCTCAGGACGTACCTTCTGTAGGTTACAGAGGTGAGCGTCCGCAACATGAGGTGCCAACTCCATGGTGGAGGAGTGGCAAGAAGGGTAGGAAGCGCGGACAGGATGCACCCACCTCAGCTAAACGGCAGGTTGCTTCTAATCTAGCATCAAGACGTTTCCCTGCAAGAAGGATGGCCTAGTCCGATTAGAGTCTATTCGGTATGGTCGTGTGACTCAGTTTTGGGTGCCTAAAGATGCACTAGTATTTCCCAATGCTGAGTCGCGTTTCTTCACTCGTTGACTTAGGCGCACCGGGCCGGGAAGGGGGACATGTGGATCATCGATTCCATGTGTTGTCGCCACATGACCGAAAACTCTAAGTGGTTCTCCTCCATAGTCTGTGAGCCCCAGGGTGAGAAAATCACCTTTGGGGATGTTTCGTCAGGTCGTGTGCTCGCTCGAGGCTCTATTCAGGTTAGTGACCAGGTTGTACTTAAGGATGTGGCCCTTGTCAGCAAGTTTCACTATAATTTCATTTTGGTTTCTCAGCTGACTGATGAGGTTTTGAAGTTCGTTTTAAGCAGAATGAAAGTTGCATTCTTAATTCTTCTGTGAGTTTTGTTTACGGGATTCATAGATTTGGGAGATTTTTTCGTGTTGACTTCCGATTTTTAGTTGGCTCTTCTCATTGCTTGATTGCTTCAGAGTCCCGTGACACCTTCTTTGGGCATAGGAGACTGGATCACATTGGTTTTGATCACTTGACCAGAGTTAGCAGCTAGGATCTGATTCGTTGTTTTCCCAAACTCAAGATGGTCAACGACATAGTGTGTGCTCCTTGCCGGCATGGGAAGATGGTAGCCGCTGCACACCCACCAGTCACCCTCATGATAACTGATGCACCTGGACAATTGCTTCACATGGACACTGTTGTTCCCTTCCGTGTGCAGTCTATGGGTGGCAAGTGGTATGTGCTCGTTGTTGTCGATGACTATTCTCGATACTCTTCGGTCTATTTCATGGTAAACAAGGACAAATATTTGGCCATTTTATTCCTTGATTCGCAAGCTTTCTGTTGAGTTCCCAGGAGCGCTTCGCGCAATCCATTCAGACAATGGCACTGAATTCAAAAATGCAAAATTTGAAAGCTTCTGTTTTGATTCTGGTGTTGAGCATCAATTCTCTTCTGCGCACGTCGCACAACAAAATGGCGTTGTGGAGAGAAAGAATCGCTCTTTGGTAGAGATGGCTACGACTATGCTTGATGAATATTCTACTCCTAGGTATTTCTGAGCTGAGGCTGTTTCTACAGCTTGCTATGTTTCAAGCAGGGTGTTTCTGAGGTTCAAGTTGCATCGCATATCCTATGAACTTCGATATGGACGTAAGCCAAGTGTTTCATATTTCAGAGTGTTTGGATGCAAGTAACTTATTCTGAAGTCTACAAATTTAGACAAATTTGAATCTCGATCTTCAGATGGTATTTTTCTTGGGTATACTGCTTCTGCGGTTAATTACCGCGTCTAGGATAGTGAGAGGCGGAGAATTGTTGAGACTTGCGAGGTGACCTTTGACGAGGCTATGCCGGGGGCAAGGCCAGATATCTCAGTTTCAGACTTGTCTTTTGAGCCAATCTTTGTTGAGGAGAAGGTCATTGAAGATGATGATTTTTCAGAACCCGATCATGACTTAGCTCCACCGGTGGCGCCTCCAGTTTCCAGTGTTGTTCCTAAGTCTCACCCCTTACCTTTTGATTCTACTCTGCTCTCACCTTGTGCTTCTAGGTTCTCACCTATAGAATCTGATTCATCCGGTGGCTCTGATCCTACCTCTCTTGCTCCTGAGGTAGAGGCCATTTCTAGGGCTCCTCGTCACATCCAGAAAAACCACCCCCCTACACAGATGATCGGTGGTTTGAGCGAGAGGATGCTAACCCTATCGAAGTCTGGGCTTTCTCACCTTTACTTATCTGCTGCTTTCGTTGCTTTCTTTGAACCGAAGGATGTACTTTCTAATCCTGATTGGGTGAATGCGATGCACTTTCTAATCCTGATTGGGTGAATGCGATGCACGAAGAGTTAGAGAACTTTGAGAGGAACAAAGTATTGCAGCTTGTTGAACGCCCTAAAGGACATATTGTAACTGGTACTAAATAGGTGTTCAAGAACAAGCAAAGTGAGGATGCGGTAGTAGTTAGAAACAAGGCTAGATTGGTTACTCAAGGTTACACTCAGATCGATGGGATAGACTTCGATGAGACATACGCTCCTATGTCTAGACATGATTCCATCAGGATTTTTGCAGCATTTATGTCATCCAATGGGTTTAAACTGTATCAAATAGATGTTTGTAGTGCTTTCCTGAATGGCAATATTAAGGAGGAAGTGAATGTAAAGCAACCTTCTGGGTTTAAGAATTCATGATATCCTAATCATGTATATAAGCTTGATAAGGCTATATATAGGCTAAAGCAAACACCCAGGGCCAGGTATGAGAGGCTTAAAACCTACCTGGTGAGCAATGGGTTCCTAATGGGTAAGGTAGATCTGACCTTGTTTACCCATAGGGTTGACTCTGATTTCTTTCTGATGCAAGTGTATGTCTCAGATGTGATGAGCTCGGAATTTGAGATGAGCATGATGGGGAGCTCAACTTCTTTCTCGGCTTTCAGTTCAAGCAATCACCAGAGGGGACCTTCCTTCACTAGAGTAAGTACACAAAAGACTTGCTTAGTAGGTTTGCCATGTCAGATAGCAAGCCGGTCTCTAGTCCGATGGCAACTACTGTTGCCTTAGGGCCTGATGAGAATGGTGAGCCAGTTGACCAGAAGGAGTATCGTAGCATGATAGGCTCCTTGCTTCATCTCACTTCTTCCCTGCCGGACATCCAGTTCGCCGTGTTTCTTTGTGCCGCTTTCAGGCCTCGCCTAGAGTGTCTCATCTTCAGGCAGTGAAGCGGATCTTCCGCTATCTCCGAGCGGCTGCAGACTTTGGCCTCTGGTTCTCTGCTGCCTCTTGTCTAACTCTTAGAGCCTTCTCAGATGCAGACTTTGCTGGCTGTAGGATACATAGGAAGAGCACTTCTGGCACCTGCCAATTTCTTAACACTTCTCTTGTCTCTTGGTCCTCTAGAAAGCAGTCGAGTGTTGTGCAGTCCACTGCTGAGGCTGAGTATGTTGCCGCTGATGCATGTTGTAGTCAGGTTGTTTAGCTCTGCTCTACCTTGAAGGACTTTGGGTTAGTTCAAGCAAGTGTGCCACTTCTCTGTGACAACACCCCTGCCATCAACATTGCTAAAAATCCAACGCAGTACTCTAGGACAAAGCACATTGACATGAGATATCACTCTTTTAGAGACCATGTGGAGAAGTGTGACATAGTCTTGCAGTTTGTTGAGACTGACTGTCAGTTGGCTGATATCTTCACCAAGCCATTGGACAAGGCTAGGTTTGAGGCTCTCAGGGGAGAGCTCGGGGTTGTGAGCTTGGCTAGTTTGTAGTCAGGGGGTGCTTGGGCTATTTGTACTATATGCAATATATTCTTTTCGCTTACCTTGCATTGCATTTGGGTTGCATTCGGGCTTTGTTATATTGTGTAGACTGTCAGCACTCTTCAGTTAGAATTCTGGCGTGATTTGGCATGGACCTCTCATCTTGTGCTTAGGTTGCTATCATGCGTAATAGGCTTTCTTCTCTCCTCTGGTTAGGTTGATCCCACACAGTCTTATAGGTCTCTGGGTAGACAGGGTCTGTGTTGTATCTCTAGTAACCGAGATGTTGAGTAGTCTTTCCTTTTAAGTCGCAGGCGGCAGAAGAGAGCGAGTATGAGCTTGAGTGGTTTCTGTTATTGCCCAATTCTTTGTGTTTTGCCTAGTTGCATTTCCTTGATTTTTTGGCTCCTTATTTATTGTTACTGTTTTAATGCACATTCTTTTGGGGTGAAACTGTTGACTCACTTGTTGAGGGAGAGTTCGAGAAACTTTACATTAGCATATAGACTTCTTTTTGTTTTTGCAGCTTCCATATTATGATTTTAAATTTAGGCTTTGCAAGATGTCGAAACTATTCACATTTTAGTTTATGCTAGCTCGTTCAATTGGTGTCTAGTCTAAAAATGACATTACTTTTGATTTTTCCAAAAACTTTGATATGGTATGAGATTTTCACTTTCTGGATAATGTTGCTTGATGAGGCGTTTGCAGTCTTCTTTCAGTCATACTTGCAACTTGGTGAAATCTTTTGTTGGCCAAATCTTGCTCCTGTAAGCTAAAAAAATCAAAATATGCAATTTTATGTTTTGGAGAGTTTTCATCAGTTATCCTTTACGAGATGGCTTGCCATTGCACACAGGAGGCATGAACATGGAAGGGAATCAGATAGCCAAGACGTGTGATTCCTTCAGTGTAATGCTGGGCACCGTCGGTCATTTGTTCGGTTAGAGGCTCTCCCGCCTAAATTCAATCAAAAAATGCAAAACACACACAGGAGGAGAGATTTCCAGTGATCCTCGGGATGTGCCTTACCAGCAATTGCTCGCTTTAAACCTGTGGATGCATTCAAAAGTGTTTTAAAAAATCAAAAAATTAAAATGCTAGTTAATTGAGTTGTCGATTTAAAGCTACTTGGATTTCAAAAGGTTGCATGTGGTGTTCTATTGAATCCGTCTTTATGCCTTGTCATGCCATGATATTTGATTGCGATTTTCTCAGCCACATCTTCCAATATGAAAAATCGATTTACTCTCTTTAACTTGTGAGCACCGAACTAAAATTGAATTGCTTTGAGCATCTTTGTCATGTGCTTCACGTTCAAATAGATAATTTTCAAAGCTCCCTAGGACTTGCATTTGCATTTGCGTCATGCTTTGTGCTTATTCCCTCAAATTTCTTCATGTCTATATTGCCAAAAGGGGAGAATTGAAAAAGACATCAACATTCATTTCTTGAAAAAAAGGGATAATTTCTTGTGAAGCTTTGACTTTCACGGCTTGGAGATTTTGTACACGTGTTCCTATCTTTTGCTCCAAGCGTGATTCGGCATGTCCAACATGCCTTATTCGACAAATCCAAAAAACTTCAAATTTTTTGAGGGTTTGACAACATATTCATTAAGGGGGAGTGTTGAGATCCATGTGGTGGGTACCCCGGTTTGACGATGAATATATGTGACAAGATGGAATTTGAAGTGTTTTGAAGAATGTTAAATGGGCATTTGTTAAAATTACCGTGGAATTGGAACCGGACCATTGTGCTGAGCTTGGGCTAGGTAATAGTTTGATTAGACGTGGTCCGATGGAATCTGTTAAGCTGACACGTGGTGTTAGGGATTCCTAATGGTGATATCATGAAGGGATTATAATGTTGGAATTTTTGTGATGAACTAACCTTGTAGATGAGGTAAGGTGTGTTGGTTTCGTGTGTGTTCACCTCAGTGGTGGAGGTATCGGCGGGTATGTGGCTGACGCATCGCGGGGACAGCTGTAGGCTGGTGCTTCTAGAGGCGTGCAGGTGACCAGGTTCGATGGCCTGGCGGTCAGATGAGGTGGTGTACTCGAGAAAATTAGCCATGGCAAGGAATCCGAAGCAGCTGGAGCCTGCGGTGTTGGTAACCTGGTGGCAAAGTTGATCGGACCGGTCGACCCAGGCTTGTGCTGGCGGCCAAGAAAGCTGCGAAGATATTTTCCAAAGAAATATGTGGAGAATATTACCTCTTGACAGTGTGTCTTGTAGTGTGTGTTGTTCACCACTCATCCTCAAATGAAGGGTGGAGATGGGCTCTAGGGATTAGGGCATCTCACCCTTGGGCTATAAATAGAGGGGGAGGGGAGCACCCCCTCCTCATCCCCTTAGAGCTAAAAATTTCAGAAATAGAGAGGGTGAGTGTGTGCAATGGTGACACTTAGAGTGCTTGTGACCACATGGAGTGTGGTTTGTAATCACCAACTACTATGCAATAAAATCCCTCATCTTCATGATCATCTTGTGTTGATTTGTTTTGTTTTCGCCTTCTGGAGCTCTTACTTTTGGAGCTCTTATTTGAAGATGAGTCTTGGTGATTTCTTGCTGGTTCTTTATATTCTATGATGTCTTGAGATTGCTAATATGATTTACCACACTTTTCGCAACCATATGAGAGGCAAGAGATCAAGTTCTTGACTTATCGCAAATCTATGCAGAAACTTTCATCCGCGCAGCAGTTGGTGAAATATTTTTAGCAAAATCTAGAAAAATCATTTTGGGATACTTTTGGTTAGAAACGATGCATGACTCATATACCCATCTGTAGTAAAAATTTAAATTCCACTGGTTTCTCCATTTGGGAGCTATGAAGTGAAAAACCGAGCCCCAAACTTTCTGCTCGAAGTTCTTGACAGCTTGTGGTGTTTTCTTTTTCATATTTTCTGTGCATGGATTCTTGAGGAGATTTTTGGCGGAGTGCTTCAAGACTCATGGTTGCATAGGGATAAAAAGTCCCACAATTTTTGGAGTAACAGAAAGCCATCATCTTTCTGCTCCAAGTAGAAACTAACTCTGAAGAATCTGATTTTGCTTTCCAGAAAGCAGCTTGTGTTGTTTGAATTTTCATATTTTTCTACAGAGAGTTTTGAAGAGATTTGTGGCTGAGTTGCTCATGACTAATTATTTAATAGGGAAACAAATTCCTAAAAATTGAAGAGCACCAGAAAGCCACCATCCGTCTCCTCCAAGTGAAAACAAATCTGCTTTTTCTTTTCGGAAAGTCACTTTGATCATTTGGCTTGATCTTCTTTTGTAAAGCAAGCTTTGAATTGATTCCTCTCTTTTGGACACTTGACAACCAGGATTGTGAATGCAAAAACTCCCACATATTCCATGACTCTTAGTCATGCATGCTATGGGTACACATAATTGTCAAGTTGTTCGGGTTTTGGTGAAAACGGTAGCGTCGAAAATTTGTGGCGTCTATTCACCCCCTCTAGCCGCCTAGCTCGGGTCTTCAATATCGGTTCACCGTTCAATGGCAATTAGCCGAAAGATTTTTTTAAGCCTAAGCCGGTCTAAACAGGTTTTACCATTAGGTAGGGTTAAAGTGATTACCAGACTAATCATATGCTAACAAGAGTATACGTCGGCCTCGGCCGACGTAAATACGCGAGCCACGGCGACACCCCTACCCGACTAGAAATGTTTACGTCGGCCTCGGGGCCGACGTAAATAACTGTTATTTACGTCGGCCGCCGACGTAAATATCGTTATTTACGTCGCCCTATTTACGTCGGCTTATTTACGTCGGCATGCCGACGTAAATAGGTATTTCCGTCGGCTTTCGTGCTATTTACGTCGGCTTATGGCCGACATAAATAAGTCGGATTCCTGTAGTGCTCAGATGGCAGCGATCTCCCCGCTACGCGTGTTACTCCGTGCTCCTCCTGGGTAAGCCCTAGCTAAACCCAGCACCAGGCACCCTGTGCCTCAATCATCCATCAGGATGTCCTCTACTTCCACGATCATGGACCATATCACCCTTAGTCTATCCCAACCAACCGACCCAATCAGACCGACCTCCCACATAACATTACCCTCAAACACAATTAGCCCAACATGCAACTAATAGCCCTAACTGTCATATGTCATATCATATTTGAATGAGAAGAATGAATGACCGGTGAATATCGGTTCACCGTTCCGTGGCGATTAGCCGAAAGATTTGTTTAAGCCTAAGCCGGTCTAAGCAGGTTTTATCCATTAGGTAGGGTTAAAGTGATTACAGACTAATCATAGGCTAACAAGAGTAATGACAATCAAGGCCATCATTAAGGCTAAACAGATCAAGGTCAGGCATGTATAAGTATTACATGATTAACAATTAGGCAGATTACTAAGCATGCATTTTTAATAATAAACAAATTAGCTGAAGGAAAACTAGGTAATGAACATGATATTAGCAATGTTACTCCGCACTAGGGAAAGTCACAGGCTCTCCCTAATACGCACAACATCTAAAGAGTAAGTGTTAACTCGCCTTGCTTAGGTAGGTGGTCCTCCTCGGCGTCACCAAACCTCCCTTCAGGATCGCCTACGTTTAATCATACAATCAAACCAATAATTACTTACTAATGCGAGCAGAAATCATGATGCATGCACGACGTAGGCTTCACCCTTGGCATTATTGCATAAGATTGATTAACGAATATAGTTTTTGCATGATATGCCATGCATGCTCTAATATATTATTAAGTAACAATATTATTATAATAGTCTAGCTATACCCCAAAGTACGATATCGTACTATATGGTCATAATAGGGCGATTAGGGTTTTTGGGAAACGACATACGATGACAGCTCGTCGAAATTCAACATACGTATGGGGTAAAGTTTATCGGAGTTGACATTTAATAGGGGTTTCTAAATAAATGAGGCAATTTTAAGTTATATCTCACCATAATATATTTTCTAAAGTCAGCTCCTTATTTAATTTAATAGGAAATGTGCTAAATATTTGTTGGTGTCTAGTAATTAAATATTCCTATGAATATTTTTAAGCGAGAATGGCAATTTTAAACTGTTCTAAATTTATTATGGCATTTACCTATCCATTTTATTCTCTAATGAATTTCTAGGGTCAGATTCATTATTTATTGTAACCAAAATCATCCTAGAATTTGTTTAACCATTTTCTAATTAGGAAAATCCTCCATCTCAACTAAACAGTGTCATTTCCCTTTAACAGTGGTTGCGTTCATATTTTTATAAAATCAGTCATGGTCTAAACTATTTATCGAAATTTTTCTAAAATTTTTGGGAGCCTCTAGCTATTTTAATAAATTATAAAAAGGTTTCTGTAATTAACAAATTAGCAAAATCGATGAAAATCTAATAAAACTCAACGGGCCGACTTAGCGAACGAAGCGGCCCAATATCGAATTCGACCCGCAGCCTACGCACGCGAGAGCCAACGCCAACGGAGGTGAAAACGTCGAAGGCGTAAATTCGCAGGGCACAACCGTATGGGGTTAACGTCACGCCAGGAGACTTCTCCGCTTATCCTGGCCCGTGAGACCAGGGCCCATATGGAAGTGGTGTAACACTACGGTTTAAGCCAACGCGCGCGAACGGGTACCCTGGCAGGTGAGGCCTGCGTGTCATCGACTCTAACACTGACGGCCTGCACGAATCTAAGCGCATCGTCGACTACAGTTTGTCGTCTACCTCCGGAAGAGGCGACGTGGCCGGCGGCGGCAGCTCGCGCCGCGGCGGCACTCGAGCCCTATTCCGACCGTGTGCGTGCGTGCCCTCGCACCTACAGACTCCTATGGACCTAATGACATCCTTGTCGAGACCGGAGAAGGCCGGACACGACGACTTGACGGCAGCGGCGAAACCGAAAGCTCGCCGGAGACGAGGTGCCGAACTATGAACCTACAGGCTAAGCGCATGAACGGCAAGCACCGAGGTTGATCGAGCACGGAGACGGCTGGCGGCGAATCACCCGACGGCTGCCGGAGCCGGGTCACCGAGGTCACGGCTCCCTCGAGCAGCTTTCCTGAAATTGGGTGCGGGGAAAGCTTAGAGACGAGCGAAGGAGGCTCGGGGTTAGAGGAATCAGAGAATGGCTCACAAATTCGCCGGGATTGCTTCGGCGCCGACGAAGAGCGAATTTGGGGACAACGGAAACAGGTGTCGGCGGGGCGGAGCTCCTAGCTTTATAGGCGCGGGAAGGTGCTTCGGGCCCGAAGGCGCACTCATAGCGGCTCGGGAAGAGGGCGGCACAGCAACAGGACCGGCGTGGCGCGGCAGAGAGCGGGGCGGCGCGGCGATGATGGCGGTGCGCCGCGCGGCGCGGCCCAGAGCAGAGCAGGGTGAGAGCGCGGGCTGGGCTGAGCGGCGGGCTGGGCCACCGGGCAGAGAGGAAAAGGAGAGAGAGAAAGAAATGAGGGGAAAATGGGGCAAATATGTCAGCGCAAAATTCGATTGAATTTTGAATTTCAAAAATTTTGAATTGCCTCAAAAATTTGGTTGTTACATTGCTTCGGATAAAAAGAGTTGATGTTTTGACAACCAGATGTGCGTGGAAGAAATTGCCTTCACCCTTCCTTTTACGCTTGCTTAAATTCAAGCAAATTTTACGTTTCATCATTTATTTTATCATTTACTAATAGTTTTTTTCCTTGTTGAGATAGAAAGGTCCATTACTTGGTGCCGGCCAACCGAGCAGCGTACTTTGGTGCCGACAAAAACGTGTTTGTTCTGATGTATTTTTTATTGATGGTAGCGACAACAAACTTTTACGTTCCATTGATGGTTTAATTGGGCAAAGAAATGGACTATGGATTTGAATTTATAAAATTATTGTGTACAATATTATGTGTTTTATTGATGGTTGAGATGTGATGAAAATAATTATTGATGGACAATCATTGTGCATTTGTTGATGCTTGAATTGGAATAACATTTATCGGAATGTTAAAAGGGTGAATTAAGTTGAAAATTGGTAGTTGGATGCCTATTTGCAGTTTGGCCGATGTAAATACTAAAAGTGCGATCTGTACCCACCGGTCTATAGAGGAAAGCATGGCTGACGTAAATAGAGCTTGTAGGACGTCAACCAGCCCAACGATTAAATAAGTGTTATTTCTGTCGGCCGCCAACGTAAATAGCTTATTTAGATCTTTTTTGTGCATTGGCTTATTTACGCCGGCTTTTGGTTATTTGCGTCGCTCGATTCCGGTAGTGTAAATAGACGAAGCACGATAGTTTATTTGTATTATAAGTTTTTTTTTCATATTTTTCCATATTCGAATATAGGGATCAAATTTTGGAACATATTGTTTTTTTGAAGCAAGGCAGGAGGACTGCCATGTATTCAAATGCAAGAAGAAGTTTACCGAATGGGGGGAGATTAGGGTCCCTCCCCCCGGTGGCCAAAAAAAAGACTAACTAATTACAAAGGGCGCACCTGCGGCCTTCCAAAGGCGCAGGTCATCCAGAAGCTGATTGAAGAAAACTAGGGGGTCTTTCAGCATTCCGAAAGATTCGGTTGTTACGCTCGATCCAGATGCTCCAAAGGAGGGCGGAGGCGATGGAGAGGATAGTTGGGGTGGCCGATCCGTCCCGCAAAATGTCGGCGGACCACCAACTGACGAAGCAATCAATGTGAAACCACTCGGAGGGGTCCAGACGCGGGGCGCTTAGCAGCGCGGCCAATCTAACCCAGATCCGCCGAGAGTAAGCACAATGGTGGAAAAGGTGCTCCGGGGTCTTAAGATTCCGCCTGCAGAGAGGGCAGAAATAGTCATTGGGAAGCTGGCGCCGAAGCAGAGCATCGACGGTGAAGACGCGGCGGTGCAGCTGGATTCAGAGGAAAAACTTGCACTTGAAAGGGGCCTATAAATTTCAGAATTGCTGCAGGGCTGGCTGTGTGATTCGGCCGGCGAACTGAAGCAAGTAGACTGATCGGACTGAGAATACCTGGTTAGGGGTAAAACCTCTGAAAGCCCCTCGTGGGTGCTATGTTGACAACGAATCACAACGCAACGCAAATTTGAAGGTAAATAAAACCAACGAAAATTTAGTTGTCAGAAATTGCAACGACGCTCTGCAAAGGCACATGGCAAACTCAGCTTGTATTATTCGTTTGGCATACAACGCAAAGCGTAACTGAAATAAATAAAAAGTAATTAGGAAAATTGTCGACTAAGCAAGAACATTTCGCAGAAACAAAACGTCAACATATATTTATTTCGTACTGTACATAGCCTTAGGATATCACAAGATTTGAGGCCAACGACGACATACATCAGTACACGCTAAGCTCACGCACGACGCCGCGGAGGCGTTATCCAGGCACGGCGGCTCCCTCCCGGCGCCGCGCCAGCATCTTGGCAAGCGCGCGCGAGTGCGGCCACGCGGGGTTCCCGCGCGACGCGGCCTCGCGAAACATGGCCTCGGCGCGCGCGAGCGAATCGTCCGCCGTGTCCTTCACCACCGTCGCCGGCACGTCGGCGAGCCGCGCCGCCCCGTCTCCGTCCGTCGCCCGCGTGATCGGCTTCCTCGTGTCCGCGAACTCCACCTCCGCGATCGGCGACGGCTTGTGCGTCCTGTAGTACTCCCTGTCCTCTTCCCTCACCTTCCTCGCCGCCGCCTCCTCGCTCTCGGGTGTGGCGTCATCGCGGGAATCCCTCCGGGGTTCGCCGGCGGCGGCCGACCAGCGCCGCTTCTGCGTGAAGGACGGGCCTCCCGTATCGCCGGCGAACTCCTGCGACCCGGGCTTCCCCGACGGCGCGAACGGAGGGACGCTGTCCTTGGTGGACACCGGACGCGGCGGCGGGCGTGGCGTCGCCGGGTGCTCATCGTGCGCGTCTCCGGTGGTTTCGTCGGCGCCGGAGAACTTCGGGGGACGGTCGGCGTAGTCGTCGCTTGGCGGGCCGCCGGAATAGACAGCCGAATCGCCCGCACCGCCGGCCTTTGGCGAGGAGGACAAAGCGCGGGCTGCGCGGCAGTGCAAGGACAACAGGTTGCGGGGAGCGGTGGTTGGTCTGCAGGAAGTGACAAGATGACGGAGAGCCCGTGTCGTGCCCATGTCGCGAGTGTGCTTCCTGATCACCTGTTTAGCTTCATTTCGTGGCTAGCTAGGTCATGGCGCTGGCGGCAGCGGCGGGCATATAAAGGGCGCGTAGGGAGAGGAGAGTGGCCGGAGAGCCGGAGTGGGAGACGAGGTCGGGGAGTGGTCGATGCGTGGCCGGCTCTAGAGTATCTAGAATGAGGTGGAAGACACGAGTCGATTTCTGAGAGAGACATCATTCTCGGCTCTAGAGAGTGCGGGAAGAATCGAAGATGGGTTTAGAGGTGACGGCGCCGCATGGGTGTCTCTTGGGCTCGATCTGCCGCATTTAATTTGGACTCACTTGCGAGTGGAGACTCGAGAGTGGCGACTTGCGAGCAGGGTTTTCTTTATCGGTTCAGGAAAAATTTCGGCGTCTGGCGAAAAATCCGAAATCCAGAAATTTCGAAATTTTCAGTCGAAATTTTGGACAAAAAGTGCAAATTGGGCAACGAATCTGGATGGAAATATTTCAATTTTGAACAAAATTTGAAATAAATTTTGCCGAAATTTCGGCTGGAATTTCGTTGTTAATCCGACCGAGAAAAATTTGTCACTTATAGAAAAACCTTGGGGGAAAAATGACAACTACAGATTTAAAAAAATTACAAAAAACTAACAACCTGATTCTTAATATGCTGCGTAATGTTCTAAAAAACCCCCCTACCAAATCACGAAATAAACCATTGAACATTTCACATTCAACAACAATCATGCAATAAGCAGACACAAAAAAAAAATGAAACATACATTAGTAAGAGACTAAAAGTCCATACAAAGGGTGCAGGTCTGGCCTTGTTTTTTCAGTGTATCGTACCGTTGCGTATTACTGTAGCGATTTTTTCATGGCTTTTAACAGTCCTTCCAAAGATCCTAAAACTATTTTTAAATTATTTTTTTATGATCTTTAGACCTCATTTCGAGAGCTCTCAAAATTGCTACAGTAATACACCAACACAACGATACGCTGAAAAGAACAAGGCCTAGAACTTACCCATAGTATAAAAAATATTAAAAATCCATAGTCCATACAAAGGGGTAGTTCAGAAACATTAAAAGTCCATACTTGTTCATACATAACCGTCATGTATAACTAAGTTCATACAAAGCAATAGTCCACACTTAGGGAGATAAATTGATACATAAACATAGTTCAGCCATGCACTCAACCATAAATAACAGTATTTATTTAGCATGCATGAGCTAGTTCATGTCCATTATTTTCGTACTAGGCCTTCTCTTTCTTTTAGCCTGCAAAACCTTCTCTTTGTGGAGCTATCCATGTCACATGTTAGTATGTTACAAAATAATAAACATGATGCAAGTTGTTAGTTAATTTTCAATAATAATGACAAAGCAAAAAGGATGCATAGATAGTAGTTACCACTGGTTTCAGCTTCTTCTTGCGCACTGGATGAGCTACTATCATCAGACTCGGCATAGGATAGGCTATTAGGTGGAGACCCACTTTCCATATGATTATCACTCTCCAACTCTTCTTTCTCATCCACCAAGACCCTATTTCCTTTATCCTTCTTTTGTCTCTTATCACCCTTTTGTTGTCTCTTCTTTATCCTAGCACACAATTGATTAAGATTCATATCGGCCTCATCATAATTGGTTTTGTTGAGCCACTCCATAATTGGGTTTGATATGTCAAACAGTGCAGCATCAATCATCGCGAAGTATGGATCAATATCTTTATCTTTATTGTTGTCTAACTTGTCTTGTTTTATTCATAACTTTAAATTATAGCGCACAAATACAAGTTTATGAAGTTTGCCATAGCCTATCTTGTTACGGATCTTGGTATGGACCAAAGCAAAGACACTCCAATTTCTCTCACAACCACTAGATGATATGCATTATGACACAAGGCGAATAGCACACCTCGACGGCTCCTTTACTTCCCCCAAACATTGTCCACCAACAAGCTATAAAGGTAAATTTGCAATAAATATATTAGTTATATAAATGGAATTGAGAAAATCAACATAATATTCAAAATGGCCCAATACAAAGTCAAGTGCTTACTTGCTGTCATATGGAATATCCTTTGATGTGCCATAGTCCCACCAAAGTTTCCAGAAAAGGTTCTAAATGCATTAAATTCACCAAGGGCCTATAGTCCACTATCGACTAAGTCCTGTATCCTTTCTATTGCCTCTTGGAAGGCTTTAATATAATCGGGATTGTCAGCTAGGTGGAGCTGATAGTGTGTAGCATCTAGGCCCCCCAATTTTTATTGAAAAGATTATCCAATTTTTATTGAAAAGATTATTAAAGGGTTTTGATGATGATGACATCAAGTAAGCTCAAATGGACTCATTTCAAAGCATTTAGGCTCATATTATAACTTTTCTTCTTGATGGTGCGGCATCAAGTTCAAAGACAAGATTAAGTACATATTTGCTTGTTAAGGCTTGGGAGTTGTATCAAACCTGTAGCTATGATTTGTTTGTTCTTTGTTGTACTGTTAAGGGGAGATTCAAATTACATTGGAGAATAATTATCTCAATCTTATGAAAAAAATTTGGAGCAATCAAAACCTAAAACTTCACCATATTTCCTTCTTCGAAAGAGATTCGCGTTAACAGCAGACAAGCTTTTATTTCTCTCCTTTAATCCCGTGTTTCCCCCACAGAAATCTCAGTTCACACCGTACAGTCTGTTGCAAACTTTGTTTTTCTTATGGTTATCGCGTAGACAAAACAATGTTTACATAGGACAGTCTGGCGCGAACCACTTGGCTTAGTGTGCAGAGAAATCTCAATTGACGCCGGACAGTCCGTCGCGTGAAGGTTTATCACTAAATGTTTGCCTGCCGCAAACTTGTTTTTCTCTGTATCATTTTTGTGACCGTTGAAATCCGTCCGTTACTAAAACAACTTTGACAGTGCTTTTGCAAAAGTAACCTGTCCTTTTATTAATGGCTACGTTACACTCAAACGGCTATTATCTACTTCTTAGCCTATAAAAGGGTGCATAAACTTCATTTCAAAAAGAGCTTTGGCCTTAGAATATTGTTCTTACATCTATTAGCCAGTACTTGACCATAGTTCTTCAGCTACACCATATTTTGACCAAAAGGCCCAAAATCCCAATGCTCCAAAATTATCCAAATATGATTGAGTATGTTATGCACTTTAGTGATGATCTGAAACTTAATACTCTTAGATTACCAATCCTATACGGCTTGGTGGAGGTTTCTTGAAAAGCTTGCCATGGTGTTTGTGGTAGCCTTCAAGATGATTTTTGAAGTCTAGGTGCTTGCCTACCGGAGTGGTGAAAAGCAACCAAGAGTGTAATGAGGCTGTGGGTTCGAGCGGGAGCCAGTCCTTGGTGAAGGGCTTGCCTCAACGGGGAGTAGGAGGAGGACTCCGAACCTCGGTCAGAAATCGTTGTTTCCTTCTCTTTACTTCTTATTTCGTTTGATTTTCAGCTCTTTATTTTTAACATTTGTCCTTTACTTAACTCTTCCGATATTGCCTAGTATAGAACTTGCTAGCTAAATTGGATAACTAAAATGCTAAATTTCATAGTAATTAAAATTTTAAAAGTTCCCTAGTCAACCCCTCTAGGACAACTAGATCCTTTCAAGTGGTATCAGAGCATAGGTTTCCTTTTTCAAGCTTAATAGCTTAGGATGGCCGAGGGAAGTAAACCCATCAACCATACTGGAAAATTAGGATGAACTTATACCTTCAAGCAACTGGCTATGATGTGTGGAGAGTCACTGAAAATCTTGTTCCTGATCATGTTGACCCAAAAGGTACTCATACACCTGGTGAAATAAAAAACATAGAGTATGATGCTTAGGCCATTAATGACATTTTCTCTTTCTTTAGTTCTAAAGTCTTTGATCGTGTGAGTAACCTCACTTCAGCTCACATGATTTGGAAGACCATAAAATAAATTAATGAAGGCACGTCAGATGTCAAGGAGGAGAAACTCAGCATAGTCGTATAACTTCGTATAATGTATGCTATACGAAGTTATTACGCTCACCACCTACCTCCACACCCTCCAACACGCCCTCACCACCCGCGACGACAACCATGCTGATGGCACTGCCAGTCGACACGATCATCATGACGGGAATCATCACCAAGGCCAGCGTTATGGTCGGCGCGACAGATCTCCACAGCGACACGAGCCACGTCCCTTGGAAGGAATTCGGGCCTTAACCCCGGATCTCCGCCGAGTGTTCTTCCCTAACGGATTCAACCTCAAAGGCATCGACAAGTTCAATGGAGGGAGAGATCCAAAGAACTCGCTGCAGGTCTATGCCCTGGCAGTCAGCACAGCGGGAGGAGATCAGAATGTCATGACAAATTACTTGCTAGTCACTCCAACCCCAACCGCTTAGACTTGACTAACAATGCTTTCGAAGAATTCCATCGAATCTTGGGATGATCTACAAGAGCAATTCATTGCCAACTTTCAAGGAACTTATGAAAGACCCGCCGGAAGGTGGGAAATAGGCCAATTACATCGAAGAAATAATGAAACTCTCTGTGAGTTCATAAGTGCTTTACGAAGAAGAAGAACAAGATTAAGAACGTTTCGGAGCAAACAGTTATAGACGCCTTTTTCGCATGATGTAAATCTGAAGAGTTAATCAGGCAGATGATACGGGACCCCCCGAGGCCACTCAAAGCAATGTTCACCATGGCGGACCAGGAAGCTAACGCCGAAGAGGCCATCCTTAACCACCGAGGCGGACACGATGAAGGATCCAAGAAGAAGCCCAATGATGAACCTGGCAAGCCGAAGGATAAGAAGCGCAAAGGGGAGGACATGGTCGTGAACGTGGAGCGCAGTCGACCCAAACCCCCAACGACAATGACTACAATAAAGTCATGGAGGCAGTGTGTCCCTTCCAGCCTAGTGGAAAACATGCTGCAAAAAATTGCCTCATCCTGCAGAAATTTGCGGATAATTCCAATCAGTCAATGGTTAAGGGTGGCCATGGCAAAAAGCCGGATGAGGACTACAAGGATGCGGAGCGCTAGATAAGCTACGTATTTCGAGGATAAGATGCGATGAGTCCAAGCGGAAGCAAAAGATTATCACTTGAGAGATCAACGCTATCATGCCGACAGCTACGAAATATTGAGGTACACGGACACACAACGTTCGAAACTAGAATAGCTATCGTTGCCCGGCAACTGCGCCAGAAAGCTTGTTGAAAATTCTTATGCCTTAGAATTAATCTGCAAGCGCACGGATATCGCAGTAGCTTTCACCCTCGAAGTATTCCAAAGGTATCGATTTCCCATGAAGAACGAGAAAAGTCTAGTTTCTAGTCTTGACTTGGCCGGATGGATATGGTGGAATGACGAAAGTGTGGTAAAATATTTCGGGTCGAGAGGTTCTACTAAGGGTTTACACTAATCAAAGGTATAAGGATAATCCACACACAATTTCTACTCTGTATCGGAGCTCGACCGATTCACTACCACCCGCTCTCAGTTAAGAACACCGAATGGTTATGATCAACCCCGATTAGGCTCGACTGGGCTGAGACTCAGGGGCGGATCACACAAACTGCCACACGGATAGCATGGCTGTCACAACTGATACGCACACGCCTCGATTTAAGATGCGTACGCATGAGTTTGGTCCCGATCTTCCGTCGCAGGAGAAATCCGTAGAGGGGCGAGTTGTGACTTTGACGAAGGGACAGCTAACCACGATCCCAGAACGTGACCATCAGCCTCACAATCGCTAAACCACTCCTCAATTGGTTATCAACCATGCCAAAACACGACTGACCTGTTCACGTGGAACGGCCCAAGCAATTCGACGAGAATTGAAACAGCAACAGCGGAAGAAATCACTCGACGGTGATCGATTCAATGAGATTTGAAGTATTTGGGGGCCAAGAGGCCGTACAATAGCGGTAGCTAAAACCAAAAAAATCAAAGTTTGTTTCTTTTCCAACTGAAAAAGAGAATAAAAGAGGACCAATTGTCATGGGTGTGCATGTTTACTTTCCTTCTTGCGCGGCCATAAAATTAGGAAGCATTAACTGGCTGTTGTGCACCATGGTGCATGTCTCCACGTTGGTACCAAAAATCAGGAAGATTTTTCCCTCACGGCTGAAAGAAATAAATGACCTTCCTTGCATTCATACTCCCAATAAAACAGCAATTTTTGTCCACGCCATTGTTTAGCCTCTCTCTTTGATTGCAGAATCAAGTGTGCGTAGTGCTCCTTTGTCTTTGTTCATAAAGCCTTTTGTCTCTCTGATCATGTTCTTCCGAAATTCCGTGACATGTAACAAGTAAACAACAATCATTAGGTAATATCATTTGTTCTGTAATTAAATAATTTGTTTGTTTAAGAAATGAATTCACCTGTTGTCCAAGACGTCGTGTACGAGCTCGTGTCATTGGGCCTTGCATGTTTAATGAATCTTCTACGAGCGAGCTAGTGATGTCTTCATCACCATCTACTACCTACCGCTTAGACGTTGAATCAGGTGTACCAGGTAGTAACTAGTCTAGACACCACGTCTATTCCTAGCAGTACCAGGACATCACTTGATACTCACTCCCACTAAACCCAACACTAATATCTATTGTGTCGCCCAACCACAGAGATTTGCACTCAAGGTCTAGCATGAGCCTAATACCAATAGAGAGATAATGTACAAAATAAACTTGCTTTATAAATAAAGGATGGGACTAAGTGTTACCGATAGAAGACAAAGCAGAACTCATACCCCGAGTTTGGCTCCGGAGCTCTAGTGAAGGGTTGCTGACACGCCGGCTTCTCATAAGCACTAACTCTCCTGTCTCACTTACTCTACTTGATAAATGGGCAGCGTAGCGCTGCTTTGTGTTCTTCCCGCACTTCTCCGTGCCTTCAAAATGAGGAGAGGGGCCCCTTTTATAGCCAACCGCAGCGAGTGAGGGTGTGCCACGTGTAGGGACACGTGTGCTCTTCTCCCCAGCCGAAGGAGAATCCAAAGTGAATCCAAAGGGGGTCGGCCGGCCAAGCCGGTCGTTCAATCGGGCTTCGGTCGATCCCGGCCCTCAGTTTCGCATGGGATCCCTCATTGATGGTGTAGATCATCCCCTTGAGGCGGTTTTGGCAGTTGAGGCCAGTACAATTGAGTTACTTGAGAGCCAAGTGATCCTCTCCAATGCAATATCATCCCTAGGATCAAAACGGCTTGATGTGAACGGTTGGGATGACATCCTTTTGTGCTTTTAGAATACTTAGAGAGAAGGCAACCCCGGCTTGGACGAAGTGCTGGTTGGCCGGCCAGGGTCGGTCGGCCGACCGGGGGTTTCCCCAGTTTGGGTCCATTTTTACTCAGTAGGTCTCTAGAGACACAAACTTACCAAAACTTGTGGAACTTTGTTAATTTGCACATTTTTAGTCCATGTTCCTTCATTTGGGAGCTATGTTGACGGTCAGAAGCGTATGAAAGTTGTCGAAATTGACCGTCAACAGTGTCTAGACTATTTAGTACCCGGTAGACACCTGTTTCAATGGCTTAGTGGTAGGTAGTAGGTGGTGACAGCCCTGTTATCCGCGCTGCAGTTTGTGAAATCTGCCTCGTTAGTCTCAACCTAGTCGAGCCTAATCGGGGGTGATCATAACCATCCGGTGCTCTTAACTAATTTCGGATGGTACTGAATCGGCTGAGCACCGATACAGAGTAGAAATTGTATAAGGATTATCCTTGTACTCTTGACTAGTGTGTACCTTTAGTAGAAACTCTCGACCCGAATTATCTTATCCCACTTCCGTCATTCCACCATAACCATCCGGCCAAGTCAAGATTAGAAACTAGACTCTTCTCATTCTTCGTGGGAAATCGATACCTTTGTAATACTCCAGGGTGAAAACTACTGCGATATCCGTGCGATTGCGGATTATTTCTAATAGACATAAGAATCACCAACAAGCTTTCTGGCCCCGTTGCCAGGGAACGGTAACTGTTCTAGTTTGGAACCTTGCTTGTCTGTGTACCTCCACATGGACAACACGTCTATCTATCAGTATTCGGCTCTTAAGGCCAAGTACTTAGAGCCTCCACCATCATCCCATCCTATCCATACACCTAGCTTTGAGTTCCGGCCAGGCCTCATAGCTATGGTTCGGGAGAAATCTTTCACCGGATCAGAAGGAGAGAACCCTTATAGCCATCTCCGCGAATGTGAACAGCTCTTTTCTATCATTGAAATTAAAGGAATGGCTCATCAAACACTGAAATGGAAATTGTTTCCATTCTCCCTCACGGGATCAGCCAAATCTTTGTATAAATTGACCGTAAGAAACCTACATGGTAGTTGGGAAGCTCTGCAGGAGAAATTCGGCTTCGCGTTTTTTCCTCTCACAAAAAATGTAAAATTGCGAAAGGAAGTCTTGAACTTCCGTCAGTCTGAGAGTGAAACCGTGGGTGCAGCCTGTGCGATTTACCTAGTTGGCCAATTCTGGAACCGACTTGTGTATTTCTGAGCTCATGCTCATGCAACACTTTGTCGAGGGGTTGAACCCAATGAGTGCCACATTCTTAAACATAGTTTTTGCAGTATCCTTTGTTTACAAGACCATTAATGAAGGGAAAGAAATCCTGGGCAAATTGCAAGGCAATTCTCCCTTCATTGACACATTTAGCAAACTTTCAGACCTAGAGTTTTAGTCTTCGGGTAATCCCCAAACCTTAAGACAAGCCTTCCAAGTCAAACCTTCCGACCCAATTCGATTCTTCTAGAATCGAAGAAACTTTCCAAGCCATGTTTCCTTGTGTCCAAGACTCTCAACTGGTGAACGAACTTGTCCCATTCTTGACATCTTACGCCTTCGAAGAGGAATTTCTCGACGACTTTGGCAATGCTTCCACACAGCCAATAGAAATTCAGCAATTCCGAAGGGCTAAGCCAGGTGTCCTGATTCATGAGGTGATCCTGACACAACAGGAAAACCTTCTAACTCTTACTGCCATTCTGAGTAGAGAGATAACCAATGAAGTAGAGAACTCGAGGGAGATAGCTACATTGTTTCCTCTCAAAAAAATTTTGCTCAATGCAAGTCCATGGCTTAGATTTTATAAGTGTTCCCTATGATCCTAGCCTGGTAATTAATTGCATGACAAAATAGGTGGCATCAAGAATCCCTTCGGATCATGCCCCTTCTCCTTCTCAACACAAAGTCAGATGGCTGCCTGGCAAACCCGGGGTTACCATTGGTAATGATTTGAATGGGGGTATTGCAAGTTGCAACTAGATCTCAAGACTCGATGATACCATGGGACAAGGGTTTAGACAAGTTCAGGCCCTCACGGTGGAGGTAACACTCTAGTCCTGTGTTATGGGATTGTATGTACATGCGTATGGATGATGAACCGGGGTTCCTACCCCCCTTATATAGTGAGTGAGGCAGGGTTACAAGATAGAGTCTCGTTCGATTACAAGGTAAGGTTCCTATTTCTATCTTTCCTTATCTATGGCATAGGCATATTTGCCGATTGTTACAATCTCATCTTCCCTTATCGGGATAGGTTTCTGGAAACGCCCCACCGTGCCATGCAAGGCAAGACATGATATGGGCTACGCGTACTAAGGTACGGTCGTCTCGGCCCACCCCCTGTTAGGTGATCTTCATGGCCCATTGTGGATACCCGGGGACCGTATATTCCACAGTAGCCCCCGAGCCCCTTGCAGTCGAGTTGTAATCCCTCCTGGTTGTGCTCCAGCCAAGTCATGCTTCATGCCGAGTGCTTCCAGTTCTTAACGTCATTTTCCTTCTGGTTCCTTATTTGTGATGAGCGCTCCATTGTATACAAGGAGGCTGCGAGGGACTCATCAGAATATCTAGTGTTGGCTTTTTCCAAGCGGTACCCGATCCGATTTTTAGGATTCTGGTTGTCGGCCCGTCATGAGACGTACCTTTCGTCTAATTTGAGTTTGGCTGAGTAGTACCTGTACCCGACTGTATACAGCTGACAGCTCCTTCTCAGGGCATACCCTCAAAACTCTTAGTCATGATATCTGGTTCTACCTTATGTAATTATTTAATGCAATAATTTATGAGTGGTTTATCGATGTGGCCAGAACTATTTGCTTTAGCGACTTCCAAGGCATTGTTGTCCAATAACATAGAAATACATATCCAGTTTGTGATTTATTAGTATGTGGGTCTGACAAGTACTGATCATCGGTATAACTAACAATATTCAAATCCTAATTCTTGATAAAGAACAAACCAATATTAACTAAAACTTTCAAAAAGGTATCTAAAGAAAACCTATCCCATTCAAATGCATCTTTTTAGGTTCTACACTATATCGAGGTAACACGTTCACGGCAAATGCTTTCTTAGACCCGTGCACTGTTTTCGACATAAGTGCTCCAACTATTTTCTCTTCCTCTTTCCTAGAACGAGTCTTATTTCTTCTGCAAAGACCTCCCAATCATTAGGGTTTTTTAATGGAATATGATTTTTTCAAAACCAAACCTTTCAAGGAGCATAGGCCGCTTGGTACACTCAAATCCCATGAAGGAAATGCTTGCACTACAAGTCTAAGCAAAGTTTGGTTTACTCAAATGTTTCATTTCAAATTCATAGTTCAAGTATGTTCATGCTTCTTATAATTCTTTACTTCATTCCACACAATGACTTTCAGAGTTTCACACTATATATTTCTATTTTCTTTATCTTGTTTTCGAATAATAATACTTCATGTATCTTCATACACAATTTCAAATCCAAGTCTCTTTTTATATATTTAATAACATCCTTTCAATTCAATTTCACTCTCAACTTCAAGTTGAAAACTGCCAATAATTAGATCAAATATATCAAAATGCATACCATGATCGAGGAATAGGATCTTCATAAAACATTGAGCTATCAACAATTTTGTGTACCATACCATTCACTAATTTCGTTTCTCTTTAGAGATAGATGTCGACATTGGCTATTGCTCTATTAATAAATTCAACAAATAATAAATGTAATATGGCCATTTTTTCATAGGGTGCTTCATGTAGTTCATATTGTACTCCACTATTCGAGCCCGAGCTTCCTGAACCCACACCCGAGCTTCCTGAGCTTGGGGCACGGACCTCGAGGTACATTGTGTCGTGCCACTTGCGCAACCGCAACGGGCAGTTTTTCAACACAATTGAAGCCTCAAGTCAAACCTAGCCCCGGTACCAAGACAACCCTACCACGACCACCCATAGAAAAGATGCCACTCGTATCATGGGTCAGCTGTCTGTGCCTCCTGACATGGAAAATGCGTGGGCCCCCTCACTATGGACTGATGGGCGCACACTATTATTTGGCGGATGAAGTAGCGGGTCCGGTAGGACGAAGGGAGACCGCTATTGCCCAACAGGTAATAAGGCACACCACCATGGTTCGACAGTGGTATACGATGCACGGGTGGGCTTCCTATAAAAGGAACCGGAGACGAAGAAGAAGGGGACTCCAAGCCAACCAGCAACAAGACTAACATTGAGTACTCCAATGTAATAACACTAGAACATGAGCACAAGTGTAGGAATTGTTAGTTCTAGGAGGGAGTTCGTCCCCTCGCGTAGCCACTTTAGGAACACACAATTCCTAGAGCACTTATTCTACTAGAGCCCGAGTTTCCTCAAGCTCGGTCTTCCCCTTTATACTTGTTTCAAGCTCGATAAAGAATGAAGGATGGACGTAAGACTGTTATCTGACAGTGGAGGCCCTAATCGGGATAAAAATCCTCGTGTCATCGCTCTCTAGCTTGGACCACCTTCCGGCCTCCCCTCGAAAAATTTAGTGCTGCGCTAGGGGAAGTGACGTCGTGGGGCCTCACATCAACCTTATAAGCTCGGTCCATGGATCCCATCTCTCAACTGCCGACAGCAACCCTCTTTGACACATTAGTTTTCGTAATACAACTTGCTCAATCCCTTCATATCATTATAATGGTTAGGTAGTTTCATTTCTAATTTCACACACATTCTAATGTGATTCTCCTGCAAACTAAACGATTCGTGGCCATTAGGTTCAATTCAATTCAATACCTTGCGATCTGACGATCTCCCATGTAGGACAACATTGCGTAGGATTGTTTTTGGCAAACCGAGTCGTAGCCGATGTGAGGGTGGTTGATTGCAGATTAGTATAGTGATTAATCGTCTGTAATGGATCATTCATCATCTTCTCCTCACAAATCGTTCTTCAAGAGCAAACATCCTGATAATGTGTTGTAAAACTTTGCTACCGAGTATAGTTAAAGGTATAGATGCACAATCATGCAATCACACGAAAAATAAAGAACTATAGAAAGGATTTTGGTTTATTATTTTTATTGATAATATAATAAGTCAATGGCTCTATTTTATATTACTAGCGCAGTAAATGTGCTCGTGGCACGCCATCCAATTGGTCCCATTGTTAAAGAATTAGCCTAAACAAATACCAACATTTTATTTCGATCGGGTTCAAATCAGTAGCCCATTAAAGTGCAGAGTCTAAATTTTTTTTTAAAAAAAAGCAAAATTTAGGACGTATAGAATGATGCAATCAATTATGTGAAACCCATTTTTTTAACACCTAAATATTTTAATGGACCCTCACCTTGCAATCATGGTTAAAGTTCCATATTTAAGCCTTGTTTTTATTTTTTATTTCGTGGACCGCTGACTTTAAATTATAATTATATTTTTTCAAAGTCTTTTTATCCTTCATCCCCATTATTTATTAATTATTTATTAAGCTTTTTTAAAATATTTAAATCTTTTCATCAAATCCTAGAATGAAATCACAGTCCAATTATATAATGTTTTGGCCCTAAAGAATTTTTTAAGCAAGCACAAAAGTTAAAATGAGTGGTTTAGTGGTTTTTATTTCATAATTCAGAAG
>SPJY01032824.1:1496162-1543127 GCA_005191435.1 Raddia distichophylla
GGGGCGCAGCGCTGGGCGCGGGCAAGGCTGGCGGAGCACGCCGGGGCGGATTGACGACGCACGGTGAGAGACAGAGAGTGAGATAGAGAGAGAAGGGGTGGGGGGAACTGCGGCGGTGGTGGTTGAAGCGGGGCGCAGGGAGTTTGTTCGATCCGAAATAACAAGAACGGATGGACGTCCCAGCGAGTAGATCGGATAGTGCAAAGCAAATTTCAACACGCGAGATGGACGTCTCGGATTGTAAGTTTGAACTACAACCATGACCACAAGGTGCTTTAAGATAGTAGAGATAAGTTAGATCCGATACCAAACCCAACACATTACGTTGGCCCGTAATCGGTGGTTCCGCGGTGGTTAACCCAAAAAATGTGGGACGCGGATCCCCTGACTTTCAATTCCCTGACTTTGTGCCACTGACATGTGGGCCATGTCGTCATGGGGTCCACATGTCAGTAACACAAAATGCAGGGGAGAAAGTCAGGGGATATGCTTCCAAAAATGTGGCTACACCTAACAGCTCCCCGTCTTCCCCATATATCTGGGCGTTCGATTTCCGGCGCAGCGATGGCTTCGTGACCCTAGAAGCTTCCACCCCGTCCGCAGTTCGCATCATTTCTTTCGACGCCGTTTCTACCGTTTCCCTCTCATCCTCTCCTCCCCACCCCGTCCCACTCGGCTTACTCCGTGCCGCGGCCCTGCCTCCCGGCGAGGCCGTGAATTGGCCGGTCATGGGCGCCATAACCGCCGCGGAACTCAACTTCCTGGTCTTCCGCTACCTCCAGGAATCCGGTTCGCCCTCATCCTTGCCCTAATATTGCCCTCATCGTTGCCCTAATATTGTACGGCCTGCGGTTTAGGGGCTTTGGTGCTACGGAGTGTCGGGATGTTAGTCCACCCCTGTAAGATTGCTGTGGAGTGTGGATTTGTGCTTTTTATGGGGGTGATAAGGATCTGGTAATGTAGATTGTTCTTGGGAGCGGGGCTTTTCGATTTGTAGATTGGGATGGGTTTCTAAACCTTGGTGCACGGGATGATTTTTTTGAAGAAATTGTAGGGCTAATAATTATTGCGGGAGGGGGCCGTGGTGGCGTGAAGAAATCTGCTTTTGCTGATAGTTCATCCACCTTCCATGTTAGTATTACTGTTCAAATGCAGGAATTTACTCGGGCCAGAGATCAGAACTCCTAAACTAGTGCTATAGGTGGTCCTTTGTTTGGGCGTGTTAGACTGATGACCTTCTGAAGTGATTGATGGTCTTGGGTTTACCGAGGGAGTAAATTTAAATTAATGTCGTTCAGGAGCTTTCAGTTAAATGTAAATCCGATAATTGTCATTCTCGCCTTGGGGCAGATGATTGTTTTTGTGTTGGTCTTGAGCATAGTTTCCCTATCATCTACATTTCCTTTGCGATCTTCGAGAGACTAGAGTTGCTGGCATCTATTTCTTTCTAGTGCATGATTTACACTACTAATGGTCCCTTGTTGAACCAACCCTTTCAGGTTTTGTTCATACCGCATTTACTTTGGGTTATGAAGCAGGGATCCACAAAGGTGGGATAGATGGAAATGTAGTGCCGCCTGGAGCACTTATCACTGTTGTGCAGAAAGGCCTCCAATACATAGAACTGGAAGCGAATACAGATGATGTAAGCCTGTTTATCTTTTAGGGGCTGTTTGGTTTGAGGATGGAATGGTGAGCCATCATATCACTTGTTTGGTTTGAGATATGAGATGGGTTGGTCCATCACCACCTCATAGATCATATGGACTAGGTCTAGTATAAAATGAGAAATGGTGTCATCTCACCAAATTGATGGTATGAATCCATTCCATCTAGGATGAAGACGGCACTCAAACCAAGCAGCCCATTAGTGTTTACCACTGTCAATGCATGCTACATCATGCACATTTCTTGTTTCAGAATGATGAAGAGGTTGAGAAGGATTTTGCCCTTCTGGAACCTCTTGAAATCATCACCAAAGATGTCGAAGAGTTGCAACAGATTGTGAAGAAGAGAAAAAGGGAGCGGCTTCAAAGTGAACGTGACAAGGATAAGGGAAAAGAAGAAGAATGCATTGAGGAGCATCAGCGACACCCTGGTGGTGAACGTGAGAGGGAGCGCCATAACAAAGAAAAAGAACAAGAGAGGGAGAAAGACAGAACTGAAAGAGATAGGGAGCAAGAGAAAGAGAAAGAAAGGGAAAAACAGCATGCAGACCGCATTGATAAGGTTAAGCATGACGAAGACTCCCTAGCTGCTGGAGGTAATTTAATTCCTAGCTCTTGTATTCCCATCTCTATTGCCATTTTCCTTTGTGAAATGTTTTAGCAAACCGCAAAACATCATTAAATAGTTTCACTGATCTATCCTGCTTTTATTTCATTGGGAATTTAATCTATGAAGAGTCCCTTTTTATTTTTCTTTGTTTTGCTAAATGTGATGCCACAACACCGTTCCTGCTACTTGTGCCGATTGTTGCTCTTGCCTGACTGATATACATTAGATCTAATTAAATGAAGGTATGATATCTGACGAGCCCATCTAGCTACTTTCGCAGCCATCTGTGCTGATTGTTGCTCCTGCACCAGCTTCACCTATCTTCTCCAGGCGTTTAAACCCTACATGATATCCGATAAGCAATTTTTGTTTTATAATATCAGCATCATTTGATGTGGAGCACAGGTCAGGGCGGCAGAGTGGTGAAGATTAGGGGTGGGCTGAATCTGACAAGGGAGTGTGGGATCCTATTTCTGCCGTGACCGCCTACACTTCTTGCTTCGTACACCGCTTGATGTCCAGCTGCTCATTTCCCATCCTTTCTCTCTCCCTCCCAGACCCCAGCTGCACCTCTTCTCTTCCTTCCATGTGGCTCCTCTGCTGCTACTTTGCTTGCTAAGGGGAAACAAAGGTTAGGGTGGTGGCTACTAGATGGGAGGTTGGGTGGAGGATGGCATATTGGGTTGAAGCAAGGGATTTTGGGCCACAAGGTGAGAAGAGATGGGCTTCGTGGGCTTTCTTGGATGGGGCATGTAGGGATGTGATGATATTTAGGCAGAAACTAAATTGGCCAGCAATGCTTGGTGCTATTCTGCTATGTTTTTGTTGCTACCGCTTATGTGCATGATATGTCACTCTTTTCACATGAAAGATGGTTGAACAGTGGCCCTAACGTTACAAAGCAAAAATGTTATTATGTGTCTAGAAAGACGTTTCGACGTTTAACACTCCTGTAACGTTACAAAGTTAAAAAGGTCGTGGGTCATTTCATCTTTATTTATTGCTTTGATGAACATGATATTTAACATGTTTTTTGGGGTCCTTTTCAGCATATCTTATTTTCTTATCTTATTTTTTGTTTATAAGCTAAATTTGAAAGCTTCCCATGGTAGCATGAAAAGTGAAGTGAACTTCATTTGGTTCATTTCCAAGGTTGTCCAAGGCGCTAGGCAACTTAGGAGAGATGCTAGGTGCGACCTAGGCAGTCAAACTGATTTGCACTCTATATGCCATATTTAATATGTTAGGTGATGAATTCTATTTTTTCGAAGAAAATTTTCTACATAATCATCTCACAATCGTTTGTCGCCATTTAAAACCACCTAATTATCATCTAGACCCCCAAGGCCATGCCTTGACACTGTCTAGGACCACTTAGACGGGTTGATCACCTAGGTCATTGCCTAGGGTGCTGCCTAAAGGAACCATGTTAATTTCTTAAAGCTCTAAGATGTGGTTTTGAGATAGAAAAAAATGGACCGCGAAACTCGTAGCATTTGACTTTGATTCGGAGATAAGTTGATAAGTAAATAAGCTCAAGAGAAGGACCACTTAATCATATGTTTGTTGAATTTACTATATCTTTTTTGTTGTAACTTGTAAATATTGTAGGCTGAATGCAAAATAGTATGTCGATTTGACAAAAAAAAAGTTCTGTTAGGCAACAGGTAGTGGTCACATATAATATTTTTGAAGTATTATAGAGTATTGTATTAGTATATCTGACAGGGAGTGACAAATGAATTACTCCCTCCGTTTTTTTGTTTGACGCCTTTGACTTTTTGGTACGTCTTTGACCATTCGTCCAAAAATTTAGTGCAAAGATGTAAAAAAATAAGACATTTGAAGTACCTCTATTGATAAATCAAATCACAACAAAATAAATGATATTTACAAAAATAATTTGAATAAGACGAATGGTCAAAGGCGTATAAAAAAGTCAATGGCATCAAACAAAAAAAAACGGAGGTAGTACTGTTTATTGTGAATGACTCACAAGGCTATTGAGTTCATGAGCTGAGATGGTACATGCTATTGATGGATCAAACAAATGACTCAAAGATGGATAATACTATATTTCATAATTTTTATTTTTGAAACAGTGGACTAGATTAAAAATATTGTCATGATACACGATCTGCTATTACATATTCTCACCCTACAATGTCCAATAGGAAGAGGTCATTAGCAGAGAGTTAATGCTATTGGTGGATCAAACAAATGACTCAAAGATGGATAGCAAGGATCCAAGGAAAACTTTTTGTTTGCACAAACTACAAATAGAAATTTGTTTCATATGGAAAGAAGACAGCTCATAAAATTGTGGCAAACAACCGCACATGGCATTTAATTTAATTGAAAAATTGGATATTTCACCAGATTCACTAAAAATGGTGTTACTCATCTAGCATAATGTAACTAAGGTACTGTTCTTTTGAGTTGATCTAAACGACTGAAATGACTGAATTTCGAGAGCTTCTCGAGGTAGTCTCGAGATTCGGATCCATTTTGTTTAACTTCTTTTTTGAAGTGTTAGAACACACCTTCAAACAGCGAAAAAACGAACTAAAAAACTCAAAACATTTGTCTTTTTAAAACGTAGATAAGTCGTTAAGTTGTTAATCCGTTAAGCTATTAAGCTGAAGAGAACATGGTCTAAGATTCAAGCTCAATAGGAAACTTTAATAGATAGGGAAAGGTCACTAAATAGCTAAGCTGAAATGATGTGTTTCGAGAGCTTTAAAGAATGGCTTCAAACATTTGGTTTGTTTGGGCTTTGACTACTTTTTGAAGCCACTTTGAGATAGTTGAAATGCAATTTCAAGAAGAGCAACATTTGAATCGGAGAACTGACCATAATCTGTAATTCGTAAACGAAAAATGGGTAGAACCACAGAACTGTTCTTTTTAATGGTGGATTATGAATTTATGATGCATCCCTTCTGTTGCACAATGTGCCCTTCGCGGCCCAGCCGTACGACACACATGCCATCGCCACACGAGCAGACTGCACACTGGCCCAGGAGGCTTAAGCCGAAGCCCAACGAGAGAGACACACCTTGACTACCATAGCCGGGCCATAAGAGTCCCATGTGGCCCCTAAAAGACTAGTCCTATGGCCCGCCTATGGCAGCCAAGGTGTGTCTTTCTCTCGTTGGGCTTCGGCCCATGCCTCCTGGGCCAGTGTGTAGTAGTCCGCTCGTGTGGCGATGGCACGTGCGCTGTACGGGCCACAAAGGGCATGGTGCGGGGGAGAGAAGACCACTTTAAAAGGGAGAGCCACCTCCCCAATTGGACTAGTCTTTTTAGGGCCACATGGGACTCTTAAGTCCCGTCTATGACAGCCAAGGTCTAGTCCGCTCGTCTGGCGATGGCACATGCATTGTACGGCTGGGCCACGAAGGGCACGGTGCACACCGGGAGGGGTGCATTAACAATCTTATGACACGAACCCCCTTATGCCTATTTGTTTAAGTTCTTTTACTCTTGTACATGTCATACACTCTGGTAAAGGAATGTAATCACTCTTGTACATGTGACACACTTCGATCAAGGAAATATTCAAGCATTTTAGATTATTATTTGATTAGTATGTATAATTAGGGTTTTGGTTTCATAAAAAAATTGGTGGGTTTGGTATGGGCGATATATTTTGATAACCCGATAATTGACCGATATTTTTTTACATATAAATTTACATAAATAAAATAAAAATATGTTACGTTTCGGTTAAGGAAATATTCAAGCATTTTAGGTGATTATTTGATCAGTATATATGATTAGGGTTTTGGTTTCATAAAAAAATCGGTGGGTCTTGTATGGCCTATAATGTTGATAATTCAATTATTGCTGATAGATTTTACATAAAAATTTAAATTTAAATTCATAAGAAAAATCAATGTTCCTTGTAACTTTAATGTTACTTGTTAATATGCCTGTTTCTTTCTGTATTGGTACTTCAGGTAACTCTAGCATATCTTAGTACATATTTTTATTTAATTTTGTGGAGGATCAGTTTGACATTTTGTGGATGTCACTTGATTATCACTGTAACAGGGGCCGGGATGTGCTAATATATTGTTACTACAGGTTCCACACCAATGGATGTAAGTACATCTGCTCATGAAATTTCTAACGCGGATGTAACAATTTTGGAAGGACACAGTTCAGAGGTAAGCATGATCTTGTGCCTTTTACCTTCTCACAAATAGATTAGTGAATCATATTATGGTCAACTCACTGTTTCTTTTGCATTGTTTATATTTAGGTTTTTGCTTGTGCGTGGAGTCCAGCCGGTTCTCTTCTAGCTTCTGGGTGTGTTCGACTTATCTTCTTTGTTCTTTATATGTACTTATATTCTTGTATTGATTATTTGTGCACCTATATCTTCTCATTGCCCCCATTTGTGCACTTCTATATCTTCCAGTTGCTGTCATTATGCAAATACTGAGAGGCTGTTCTTGAGCCTTATCATATCTAATTTTCTGCATATGTTGGCGAGATAGGACGTTTGAAAAGCTAAATTCTTCAACTTGGTGATACCGGTTTTAAATAATCTTGAAGCAACTAATGAAACCTTTTTAAAAAGTTAGGACCTAACAACTTATTAAAATCGCTTCTACAATCTCTCAAAAATGCCCTGTCTTGCCAAGATACATAGATAATCAGTTCCGGTACAGCTTTAGAGCAACTCCTGAATAATCATAGGTTGCTGCACATGTTTTTATGTTTATTATTAGAGATCTACTGAAAGCTGGAACATGTTCTCTCAAGATCTAAATGAGTGGAGATCTATTTTCCTGATAACATGTGGTTCCTTTAATCTGAAATTACTTTGTTTGAAACTATTTGTAAACTCCCTTCTAGATACCAAGAATGTTGTCCATTTCAATGAGTCTTTAAATTTTCATTGTTGAGTCATAATTATTATGTGCTTGCTAGGTCAGGAGATTCAACAGCAAGAATCTGGACAATTCCAGATGGTCCATGTGGTTCTGTCATGCAATCATCTCCCCCAAGTGTTTATGTGTTAAAACATTTTAAAGGTCGAACAAATGAGAAGAGCAAGGATGTCACCACACTTGATTGGAATGTAAGTTTCTTATGAATGATTTTTGGCAGAATTAATCTTCAAGAAAGTATTCCACTGCTTAAACAACCCACTTAATATGTGGTTAGCCTGGTCTTGCTACGACAATGAACTTAAGACGAATGGAGGTAACTTGATAATACAATGACCCAAAGCTGTGACAATCCTTGCAAACACATAAACACAACACAAATCTCACAGTACTCCAATCCACAACCAGCATGATGGAGACATCCAAACTGACTTTTTTGGATCTTATCCCATTCATACAAATGAAAATATTATAGTATAGGCAAGTAATCCCTGTTATTAAGTAAGTCATTCACAATCCATATCATTATCCTGACATTTTCTATGTCCAATTTTAGGATACTTTTTCTTTTTTATTCCCTTTAATTGACATAAATACAAGTACTCTACTAGGATGATGCGGAGAGCACCCAAAAGACCAACAACAGTTCAATCCAAGCAATCCTAAAGAATCGGCAAGAACAATAAAAGAATAAGAACAAATTGTTCTGAAAAAGAAATAGGAAAGATAAATTTGATCAGCAAACATAAATCAATATTTGCCCCATTATATGATAGCTACAGAAGGCTTTTTATAGGCAATACACGTGAATCAAAAGTGCAGACATGGGCACTGTTGGGTTGGCAAGGTGCTGGTGGGTTTGCTCATGTTCATAATTTTTTTTCGGACAAAAATGTTCGTATGTTTTTAATCTACAGTTTTACATCCCCAAAGTTTATGTTGCCTCCCTCATGGACCTACAACTTGAGTGTTAGTTGCACACTAGGGCAACATGACCGAGAGAGACGGCGGCAATCTGATGACATGTTGGCCACATAGTGCTGCTGAGCATAGAAGCAATATCATCATGAGTTGGTCTAGCATAGGATCATGACCGAGAGATATGACGGCAGTCTGATGACATGTTGACCACATAGTGCTGTTGAACATAGAAGCAGTATCAACATAAGTTAGTCTAGCGTAGGATCATAGGAGCGACGGCTAGGCCGTATTTGTTTTTGAGGCCAAGGGTGAGAAACAAACAATTCAACGAGTGTTTTGAGTTCCATTTGAGGTGGAACTAGGTTTGAAGCTGCTATGGAGGTCGAGCATGCAGTATGATGTGCCACAAATACTATGTATATTCCTGAGCGATGAGGCACCGGAGGCGTTGTGATGTGTTTGGATAGTAATAAAGGCCTGATATATTCTTCTTCATTGATCTTTGTTTTTTGAGCCATTCTGATCTATTCATGGGTTATGGTGTTTGCATTTTCTTATGTTGCATAAAGGTGACAAGGTGTTAGGCTTGAGAAGAAGTAAAAAAAGAGAAGCTTTCATACTTGAGATGAAGAAAAAAAGAGAAGCTTTCAAACCAGAGAATGAGAGTTGAATAGATGAAATATATTCCTTGGACTTTTGAACCAGTGACCTATGCCCTTGTACCTCTCAGCTCATGCAACCCACTCTCGCCTCTCGCCTGTCTAATTTTTCTCTCCACCTCGCATTCCCTAAGACAAAAAAGTTCCACTCTAAATCGCACACCACACTGTTCTTGGAGTCGCCGCTCGCTAGTGCTTGTTTCTCCTCCCCCTAGCATCTCCTACGTGAGGTATCGCTCCCCGCATGCATGACGTCGCCTTCATCCATGGTGCCCTCATTGGCTCATCTTCTGCCTCCTGGTGCCTTGTCATGCCACCATGGCCTTATTCTTTTCAGCTTAAATAGAATTAAATGGAAATTTGTTAATTTTGTACAAGCAAAACGATGTAGTACTTTGTAGTTATTTTTGTGGGGTTTTAAACAGTTCTTTGTAGAATTACTAAATAATTTTTTTTATAATTTTTTTGGACTCTCAAAAGCCTTTCTCGAGGGATTATAACCTTTTCAAATTAAACTTTCAACAACTTTAAGCTGAAAGGAACAAGGCCTATGTCGTCCTGCCATAGAGCTATTGGGACCATGCTCAACGGCCTTAGCCATGGCATTGCCCTTGGCCACTGTTGACCGCTACTGGTCAGTGTGCTGTCTCGACCTTTGTTGAGTTGTTCTTGTGTTCTTGTTCTTTCTTTATTTTTTCCTTCTAATCGAAATCCCCTTTTGCAATCTCTAGTTGTATTTGTGGAACTATTGGATAGTGTCTGCGCATCGAAGAAGTATTGGAATTCATCTTAATCTTAATTATTTTGTAAAAAAAAACAGCCCAATACACATCTCATATGTATTGGGGCGTATCCTATGCATATTCGTTTCCAGCATATATCGGGATACAGGTACATCAGTTTTGGGTAGTAACGTTGGCTGCTGTAGCTGCTGCTCCTGCTTGCAGATGAGAGGAAGAAGAAATGGGTAGGAAGAGAGCTAAGTAGTTGGTCCACTCTCCCTTAATTGTGAAATCAAGGCTCACCTGTCATGTTCCGTTAGAGAAGTGGGTAAGGAATCGAAAAACATACAGCAGAACTGCTCAACTTATTTAAGAGTCATATGACAGAAGGAATAATGTGACTGGCTGTCTGCTCAACTTATTTAGTAATATGATACCAACTTATTTACAGCCATATGGCGTTTGTTGGCATCTTAACTTGTGACTCTCTTAATGGAGTTTCACTTGTGATTTAAAAGTTATCTTTTGTTTTTCCCTGATATGCAGCAATCAAGGCAAGAAGCAAGAACTCTAAAAAAAGTCCACAATTTTATACACATAAAGCATGAATACATATCTAGCATGGTAAGGTTTATGCGGCAATGACAATAAGAGCAGCAAGTCGATAAGAACAAAGTTGCCAGATCAGCACAACTTGGCATGAGAAAGCCTTAGTGGTGGAGATGCATCCGAAATATATCAGTGACCACTTAGCGGAACCATGGTATAGAGTGGTCAATGATGTGCAAGTGATCTAGATGTTGGCCACACGGAACACATTTAGTCAAAGCAAAAGTGGTGTGACCTGCGATCGTCGCAACTTGCAAGGCCTTGACCGACCAGTTGTAGAATCAATCAAAGAACAGAGTAGTCTTATGTACAAAGAGAATGGATAAGTCATCACCAAGGAAAGTTATATCCATTATAGAGAAAGATGTGAAAAGACTAGCTTGGTTCTAGGGCAGTCTAGACTTGAGGACATGAAAAGGAGGCAAGGGGGTAAAAGATGTAATAGGACTTGAATTGACGATATGAAATGGAGGCAAGGGGCTAAGAGATGCAATAGAGGGAATAAAAGAGATAGTAAGGTAGCAATGCTGGCAGACATGCAAGTCATATGGTAAAAAAAAATCTAGTTGAAGATTCCCGCTCAACCTTAGTCTTGTGGAAAACACTTTCCAGAGCAAGTGGCACATAAATCAAACTATAAAATTTTGCAACTCCAGCACATGCTCTTTCATCCAGTTGAAGTTTTTTTTTCCTTCCCAAGCCATTTTCTACTTCTAAAATTAAGATATTGTATTAAATGCAAGCGTTTTTGAAAGATGCTAGAATTTGATCAATATTTATTTGAGATAGTAATTTTAATTCGTGGATTTTACATTAATCATTCTACGTGAAGGCTGCATATTTAGAAAAAAAAATATGTATATTTAAGTTTTGATAGTTTGTTTACAATTCACATATCTTGAACAATAGATATTTGTGACCCAATGAAGTGTTTTCTAGTATACAAATATCTGTATTTGAGTTCATCTTTACTTTTTTTTTTCAAGCAAAAATCTTGCATCATAACTCACAAAATTGCTTATCAAACCTTGAAGACACCATTTAGCATTGTTGATCCAGTAAGCTAGGTATAACGCCTTATTTTGCCTTTAGAGTAGCAACTGCAGAAGATTTTGTTCCCTTGGAGAGTTCTACTGTGGGAGAGTTGTGGAGGACTTGAAGGAGGCGGTGTCTAGGTGGGATGTGGTACAAGGCTATGGTTAAGAGGGATGAGGATGGAAGGAACTAAGGAAGGGATAGGCTAGGTGGGACGTGGTACAAGGCTAGGGTTAAGAGGGATGAGGATGGAAGGAACTAAGGAAGGGATAGGCTAGTATGTGAAATGGCTCATGCTGGAATGAAGTATTTTAGGCATAAAAGGAATGTGGACTAGCAAGATATATTTAAGGACTTGTTCTTTAACTCTTATTTGACTTATCTGTTTATTTTCTTATCTTCATTGAAAATACAAATGATTTAATATTTTAAATCTATTTTTCTATTTCTAAGGCATGCCTATAAGTTCTTAAAAACAAGTCAAAAACAATGCGGACCTGACTTTTGAGTTTACCTCTAGATGCTCTTAAAGTTACGAGATTAGCAAAATAAGTACATAAGCAAGATAAGGCGTCCTTATTGCCTTTTCATAACTCATCTTATCTTCCCATCCACAAATGACGGGAAGATAAGACTAAAAGAATGCCATGTATGTTAGCTGCGGAGAACAGGCCACAAGAAATATTGGCATGAGTATGACGTTGCTTCGCAACCTGCCATGGCATGCCTAAAAGGTGATGGTGGTTAGGTGTCACACATCACCTTACTTACGTATTCACCAAGATGTTCTTATCACCACATGTTTTTTCATTATTATACAATTCAAATTTAAAGTCTCTACTTTATCGTGTTCATATTATTATATTTGTCTCATTTATTATATTTTCCAGGGCGAAGGTACACTACTAGCTACAGGCTCTTATGATGGGCAAGCAAGAATATGGAGTAGGGATGGTATGTAAATTACTGTCTTGTTATATATTTGTTCTCATGTTCTGTTGCCTTTGGCTATGTAATTATGATGCATCCCTGGCCTCAATGCTTGTTTAATGATGTTGATGTTTCATAGCCAGGGACTTGATATCAAAAATAATTTTTTTGGAGGTCGCCGGTTTGGATGAATTTCACAAAAAGTTTTTTTTTTCTGTAAGCAATGACCAGTAAATTTGAATTAAAATTTGGTTTTTTTTAACTTAAAACAAAAAATATATGACAAATGTGTTGTCGTGTCTCTGGGGGCAATCATGGGAGTGCCCTGATGCAAGGCTGAAATCATACCACTGGGTTGTAGTTGCATTTATTATTCCCTATTGTTTTGAATACCCACCCTATATACTTGACTACACTTCACAAAATTCAATCAAAATGAAATTATTTTGCGATTCCGAAAAATAATAGACTGGACCTCTATAGAGAACACGATAATCATCGATTTTTGGGGATTAGCGGTCGGTAACCAAATCCTATGTAATAACTATATATGGCTGCATATTAGCAAGTACTACATGCTCTTACATGGATTCTTCAATATGCGTGTCAATTGTTTCCAATTTTGGGCCCGCTGGATAAATTGCAGCACTGTTATGTTAACCCTGCTCTATTATTCAATTCTTTTTATTTTATCTATCTGACTGAATGCCAGGAGAGTTAAAGCAGACTCTGTTGAAACACAAGGGACCTATATTTTCCTTGAAATGGAATAAGAAAGGAGATTTTCTACTAAGTGGAAGCGTTGATAAAACTGCTATTGTGTGGGATACAAAGACATGGGATTGTAAGCAGCAATTTGAATTTCATTCAGGTATTATTATCTTGATTTCCGCTCATCTTTTTTTCTATATTGTGCACATATTATATTTCTTTCTGCTCAAACGATCTTGTTCCCATTCTTTATGTAGCTCCAACCTTGGATGTTGATTGGAGAAACAATAACTCTTTTGCAACATGCTCAACTGATAACATGATCTATGTTTGTAAGATTGGGGAAACACGCCCAGTTAAAGCATTCAGTGGTCATCAGGTTGGTTTTTGGAAACATTACATGGTATTCCATAATGCATTCTGACTAACAAACTGCATGGGATACTTTCTATATTACATAAAGCTTTTCTGAGGTTGTTTGTAGCATATTAAGTTGCAATCTTTTTCCTTTAGCAATTTAATAAGGTACTGTTGATTGTCTATTTTCTCTAGGCAAAATGCAAATCCTTTTGCTGACTGTTAAGTGTGTGTATTACGTTCCATGAAATCTAATACCCTAAGTGAACAATCCAAACTGTTCTTTTTTTACATTGATATCTCGCTACAATACATTTTTGTACTATTTTTCTCCATTTTTTTATATCCAGTTAAAGCAAGTAATAAAAAATTTTAAACAGATGAATTGTCAAGAACAGGCTCTGGCTGCATAATTGTAGATGCTGCAGGAGTTATTGGATGAATGTGATCATTGACCAGCATTCCAGCAATTAAATATATGACGTGTTATTATTTGTATCAAAAAATGGAATTGTGTTTTTCGTGCTCATGTAAATACTTTAATAGTGTTGAGCTGACATGCAAAAAATAAAATAAAATGGTGGGATAGCCAATGTAACGCTTTGAAACATGTTTGTAGAGCGAAGTTAATGCTATCAAGTGGGATCCAAATGGTACTTTGTTGGCTTCATGTTCTGATGACTGGACTGCAAAGGTATTTTATTACTTTTGAATGTTAGGGATTGATTGAATTCTATGGTTACTACTTACTTGCCTCCCTAATTATCAGCATCATTGTGCACAACGTTTTAAGATCATTCAAACTCTTCATTGCTATCTTGTTTAGTGTTGAAATATATTATCTTGTTATTGAGTAATGCATTACTGTATACAATCTTATATTTAAAATTGCTTTAGTTGTTACATTTTCAATTTATTAAGTAATATGTGTAGATATATTGTAGTGGTTGCTTTGGCCTAATGCAATTTTATGGTCTGTCTGCTCGAAAACTCGTGCCTTTCTCTCAATATAGCACCATATCAGTGTACGATACATTTCTGGTTGTATTTATTGCTGGTTTGAGTTGTTTAAGTTAACAGCAGTTATGCTTCCTTTTAGAGCCTTCCCCCCTTTTTTATCACATTTTTTTCTGCAGATATGGAGTATGAAGCAGGATAAATGTGTTTTTGATTTTAAGGATCATACTAAGGTTTGATGCATCTCCCTTCATCTTTCATCATAACCCTTAAAATCTAGCGAACTATTTGTAATGTTCCTAGATATGTCATTTGCAGGAAATATACACTATTAGATGGAGCCCAACTGGTCCAGGAACAAATAATCCCAATCAGCAGTTGCTTTTGGCAAGGTATAGTTTGCTGAAAAATTCATTTCCTCAGATGCTATAACTTTGTGATTCATATATAGGACAAAATATTAGTACTGCTATGGTGGGAGCTATGTGAGGGAGAGAATGCCAGCGAGATGGCCTTGCTGGCAGCGACGCACCACACAACCGATTCTTTCTTTTGCTTGCTTTTCTAACTGCCGGCCCTAGAACATATTGGCCTCTGCTACCACTGAAATTGCAAATAAAAATAAAACCTAATTCTATCCAATCAAAAGATCTCATTCAATCCTATTGTTTAGCTAACAAACCCAATCCAATCAAAGGATCTTATTTAGGGCCTCTTTGGTTGTCGCCTAATATTGCCTAGCCTAAGGTTAGCAGCTTTCCACTGCTGAACTTAGTTGCTGTTTGGTTTGCTGCCATGCCTAAGGGTAGGCTCGCCTAAGAACTATGTGGCAGCTGTTTGGATTATTCCTATGCCCTAGTTTAGGCAGGGCTAAGAAGTTGTGGTAGGTGTTTGGTTGGTTGCCACACAAATTGAAAAATAAACTTTCCATGAACTGTTGAAATGTTTACAAATGAGTAATGTCATCAATTTTGAAACCTTTAACCTATCTAGAAGTCCATCTAGATACCAAAGTCATTCATTTAATCAGGATGTCAAGTTGTCAACACAAACTATAAGACAATAATGACTTAAATAGAAGTCCAGTACGTACCATAACTATTAACATAACAAGAGTCCATTACAGACCATGAGACATCAGACATTGATATAAAAGAAGTCCATTACATGCCATTAGCCATTAACATAGACACAAGTCTATCAGATCCAATCACACAATTGCATAAATAATTAGGTGATGAACTAGCATTATTCATTGCATCCTATATGTTAGCATTGCAAAAGCACACCATATGAACAGATATCACAAATCTGCAAGAAAAAAAATGGGATTTGAGTAGATCCTATAAATGGGATCCGAAGGTCTGCAAGGAACCAACATATGTGATCCTAAAATTGAAGTTTTCTCACAACCTCTTGAAGCAAAGCAGAGCAATTGGTTTTGTCTACTCAAATACAGAACAATTTGGCAACAACTATCACATACTCTGTCTGAATCACCACCGGCTTCAAATTTCAAAAGGGAATACGATCGAATTTGAACCAATTTAAATCTTTTTTTCCGGTGTTGTTAGTAGGAGAGGATGGAAAGGGAAAGCAAATGGAGGGAGTGGTGTTGGTTACTGGCAAGAGTCACCTACGTTGCTGCCGTATTGGTGGAAGGACATGACCATCTGGAGGCGGAGGTTGGCGTGCTCCACCATGCTCATGAGCTCGACACCCCGCGCCACGCACCGCCGCTGTGTAGGGCCTTGGCGCGAGCCTTCCTGCTCAGCCCACCGAACTGCCGGCCTGCACCCCTGCCCAGCCTGTTGGGACACCGCCCTGCCTAGCCCGTCGCCGTGCCACCGGCTCCCTTGCTCACTGTCAGCTAGAGCGCACCACCGACATCCTTTCTTTGCGCCGGTTGGACCTCACTGCCGGATCCCTTCAATGCGCAGGTGCCCTGGATGGGAACCCTACAGAGAACTGTGTGGGGAAGTTGGAAATGTGGATAGAGGAGAGGCATGGGCGCCATTAGCTTCTTAGGCGCCTGCGGCAGTGTTTTTTCGCGCCACATGTCACAATCCCGGCTTCACCGGGATCTACCCATGATCCATTGCTAGTCCTAGAGATCAATACTAGCAACTCATGAGCGACTTGGGTCAAGCATCACAACACAATTATCATAACTAAGAAAATATTATAATAATGCAAAAGTAATTGTACCACAACCACTTATTACAATAGTCTTCATAAACCATATAATAATATTCAGAATAGCGGAAATCCAACTGATATGCAATAAATAACATGTCGATGCTCTCTAATCCGACCCTTGAGACGATAGCTAATCTTCAGCAAAGTCCGGCACAGAATCCTCCTGATCCTGCGGGCAAACCGGAACCGAATCTTCTTCTGATCAAATATATCCGTGGTTTTTGTATAGTGAGTACACGGCTATCTAGTAAGAATCCTTAAATATGAATGCACGGGTATAACAAGAACAGGGTAATTGGTTTTGTCTACTCAAATACAGAACAATTTGGCAACAACTATCACATACTCTGTCTGAATCACCACCGGCTTCAAATTTCAAAAGGGAATACGATCGAATTTGAACCAATTTAAATCTTTTTTTCCGGTGTTGTTAGTAGGAGAGGATGGAAAGGGAAAGCAAATGGAGGGAGTTGTGGTGGTTACTGGCAAGAGTCACCTACGTTGCTGCCGTACTGGTGGAAGGACATGGCCATCTGGAGACGGAGGTTGGCGCGCTCCACCATGCGCACGAGCTCGATACCCCGCGCCACGCACCGCCGCTGTGTAGGGCCTTGGCGCTAGCCTTCCTGCTCAGCCCACCGAACCACCGGCCTGCACCCCTGCCCAGCCTGTTGGAACACCGCCCTGCCTAGCCCGTCGCCGTGCCATCGGCTCCCTTGCTCACTGTCAGCTAGAGCGCACCACCGACACCCTTTCTTTGCGCCGGATGGACCTCACCGCCGGATCCCTTCAACGCGCAGGCGCCATGGATGGGAACCCTAGAGAGAACTGTGTGGGGAGGTTTGAAATGAGGATAGAGGAGAGGCATGGGTGCCATTAGCTTCTTAGGCGCCTGCGGCAGTGTCTTTTCGCGCCACACATTTGGCGAAACGGGCTCTAGCGAATGAACTGCATCGCGCCCAAGGGGTTGTGGCTCACCTAACCTTAGTAAAGAAGCAAACACTAGCCTAACCACCTGTGGCAAGCCTAACCTTAGGTGTGGCTCGCTTAGGCAGTGAATGAAACAAGCCCCTAATCCCATTATTTTTAGCTAATTCCAAACATTCAAATCCTGGTCCATGGTGTAATCCCTAGCCATGGGTAGTTCATGCACGAATAGCAATTCCAACGCCTCATGTGCAATCATTTTCAGCACATAAGATGATGTTTAACCTTTTAGTGCCGTTGAGGATGCGGTGCAGCAGTAACAAAAATAAACAGTGCATGCGAATGATAATTCTCTCCCAAACAGTGCATGCGAATGATAATTCTCTCCCTTGTGCATTCCTTTTGGTACATAACAAAGATGCCCTCCTATGAGGATTGTCTGACACACCTGTGTCATTGGAAATTTGGCTGTTGTACACTGCAAATTACCCTTTTGTTTGTTACCCTTGCCCTATTCCTACTTGTTTGGATTGCAATGGATAGGGGATCAAGGAACTTAATCCTTACCAAATCAATTTTATCAGTTTGATGCCGTTGCTTATTCCTCATGTACAAGGGGCAAGATAGAAGTTGCTATAGATATAATAACCAAATTTTTATATATGTAAATAATTAAGGTAAGCTACCTAGAAGTTTCTTGCTTTGTAGGAATTTTTGTATAGATGCTGGAGAAGATATGCCCATCTCAACATGTTTATCCATGCTTGTCAGCAAGATTGACCATTTTGTTTCTTATGTGCAGCGCATCTTTTGATTCCACTATCAAGCTATGGGAAGTAGAACAAGGACGCCTTCTGTACAGCTTGACTGGCCATAGGTACTACGATAATTTGGCAAGTTGTTGGTACTTTCTTGTACTTGCATACAATGGTGAATTTGTCTCAAATACATATGATTGCAGGCATCCGGTGTATTCTGTCGCATTTAGCCCTGATGGTGAGTATTTGGCGAGTGGGTCCCTGGATCAATGTCTACACATATGGTCCGTGAAAGAGGGCAGGATTTTGAAGACGTACAGGGGGAGTGGTGGCATTTTTGAAGTTTGCTGGAACAAAGAAGGAAGCAAGATAGCAGCCTGTTTCTCCAACAATACCGTCTGCGTCATGGATTTCAGGATGTAGTTTTGCCAGTAGATAAAATAAACAAAACATATTTTAGAATCGCAAGTCTAGTTTACTCACTCTGCCCATTAGCTTACTCTTAGGTTTAGTTATCATTAGTTTCCTCCCATGTGGATGTGCAATTGTGCATGTGTAGTCTTTCATTAAACTAACCATAGAATAGCTATGTTAGTAGAGAAAACCCTCTAAAAGTTGCGTGTTACAATGTTGCTTGCCGATGTTATGTAAACATCATCGCCTTCCAGAGCTAACAGCACGCACGCAAGAGGCTGCACGTAGGGGAGGTCACGAGGGCGGGGCGATTTGGCCGACGGAACCAACCCACAAAAAATAATAATGGACTGGGAGGCTCGGTTCTAGTGAACCCAGAGTTTCTCTGGTTGGAATGTCTGATCCTTGTTCCTTTGGAGCATGCTCCCTCTAACAATAGAACAGTAGTTTGTTTTAGACTTGTGGTAAGTTGAAGTTTTAAAAGTTTATCCGTAAAAATTTTTTGAATTATTTGAATTGACACGTAAAAACATACATGTAAATTCATCTAAAAAACACTTTCATAATATTAATTTTTTAGATTTTATAAATAAATTTAATGGTTATTGATCGTCAAAGTTACATTTTCAAATGCATTGTCAATGTTCAAACGATTGTTATTTTAGAATGTGGCAGTTAATATTTAGAGGGGATAGGGCTTCTGGAGTGTGCTTGTTGTTCAGTTTGAAAAGAACAAGGCAGCAAATGATTAAAAGGATTACACCAAAGTTGATCATAGGGTTTTAAAATATTTGGAGTACTTATGTATTTATATTAGGAGCAAACCACCTAGTTTAGGTGTGAATACAAATAGGAACCGAGGAGTCTTCTTGCAGATCCCAAAGGTCATCAAGTCGTGGTATTTGATGATTGTACATCCTTGACAAAAAAAGGGTCATAACTTTTGATTCGGAAGTTCAAAAGCGGTAAGCATCGGAAACTGGACTTCCAGGTCTTTCCATCCATCTATCGTATGCACATGTTCCTAGTTGAGATTTGTATTGAGAACACAAGAAAATACACATATATTTGTGGACCATGAAACAACTTCTTAAATACCGATGAACAACAACACATTGATGATGTCATATGTCTCGTATGGTCTTATTATTTTTCCTTTCTTCAAAGACGAGTTGTCCTCGACTCGTGCATGGTTGTAGCCCTGGGTTAATGATAATGACAAACAAAACAAAAAACGAGGAACAAAAATAGAACAAAAAACTAGAGACTCGATGACAAATGAATGACACCCAAATAAGCAAAAGGGAGCGGCTGCAGCCCAGGCGACTGGGCACGCACGCGCGCGCGCCGGGCCCACGCGGCAGCAGCTGCGGCGGTGAGCCCAGTCGCCTGGGTTTAAGCAAAACCGTAAGCAAAATAAGGCCGCGGGATACAAAACCCTACGGAAACAACTAACCAAATGATGTGCATGAACTTCGTGAGAAGTCAATTGATAAAGGATGATGATATTAACGATATTTTTTTTTGATAAATTGGTGGAATAGTGACCTAGTGATGAGGAAACCAACAATCACAAGTTCACAAACCAAATAATGGATCCACACGTTACCGCTCAAAGTAAAAAAAAATCACATATTTGGTGCAATTCACGGGGAACTATGAGAAGATTGAAACAAGCACTGTCTTGGTCCTTAAGAGATATCATGTGTGTGGCACAAAGATTAGATCAAAGTTGATCAAAAGTTCCAAAATTTTTGGAATACTTAGCTATTTAAATTAGAAGCAACTCCTTTAGTTTTGGTGCGAAGGCTAACAACAACAAAAGGGTTTTTAATCGATAAGTAAGACTAATATAGAATTGAAAAAGGAGAGCACCATTGAATTCTCACACAACATTTGATTGTACAACTCTCACTAAGTGGTCGTTTGGGAGCCCAATTCCACACTGGGATCCCAGCCCGTTCCTGGGAAGGATGATCCGCGTGGGAGATTTCCACAGGGCCATTTGTGCACGCGTTTGGTAGCCCGCTACTTGGGATCGACCTGTCACATCACACCCAATTTACATGAGGAAGCCACCCCCTATCTATTGAGCAACTCCAACCGGCCCTCTATTCCTCCCCTCTAAAACACTATTAGCGTCCCTCTATCCACACCTCTAAAATTCCTTCACAACTTACACTACTTTAAAAAAGATTTCTTTCCAGTTTCTCTATATCTGCTACAGTGTTATAAAGGACCACCTAGATTTGCTCTTAGTCGAGGACACTTGGCTGCTTGTCTCTTCGACTCTTCCCACTCATCTCCCCAATCACATCAAACTCCTCCCGATCCTACTAGATCAAGTGTCGTCAGCTCTTCCAGATCTAGCATCGGCCGGCAATGAGCTCCAAACGGTGGCATGGCTCCCACAATGGAATGGCTGTGAGCTACCAGGCTTAGCGGACGCGTGACTCCCTTAACAGCGAGGCCCTGCTCCCTCGATGGCGGTGCGGCTCCCTTGATGGCGAGGCGCCGTGAGCTCCTAGGTGGGGTGGCTCCCTCGATGCTTATCACTCTAGGAGGTGAGCTCCATGGAGGCAGCGTCGACGGGTGAGCGGGCTGCCATTCATGGCGACGACGGCGGTGTGACAGGCTCCAAGGCGCTGCTCGATGACCATACGCCGCCCATCTTTGCGCAGCTTGCCACCCGTCGTTGCGCCGCTCACTGGTGGCACATGCTTCTCCCCCTCGCTTCTTTTTCTTGCTGCTGCTGATCTAGTAATCAAATGTCAGTTGCGATGAAGGGATTGATGGCTTCTACCAAATACATCCTCATTGCCATTTAGTTAAATAACTCTGAATCAGAGTTTGAAATGTATGTGAACTAAGATCAGTCCATAAGCTTCTCTGGCAGTAATCAGAAAAAAGCGTTCTCATGATCAAAGATTTTCTGTTAATTAGTAGCAAGGCGATTTATGCGAATGCAGCCTATCCTCATGCAAAACATTGGTGTTAATTAGTACCAAAGTAATGTATGCGAATGCAACAATGTGTGGATGAGATCTAGATGCTACCATAGCAGGCAGAGTAGCAAAAAGTGAGGAGACAGAGAAATGAAATGCAGGGATGAGAATGGAAGGGGATTTGTATCCAGAGATGTGAAATGACAAAAAAAAAAAAACTTCATCGATTTTTATCCCTAGGCTTAGTGTTGATAACATAGACCCCGGGTACTCACACGAATGGTCTAAAAGACCACCCAACACATGATGGACCAAGAAGAGTGGATGAGTACGGGTACCACTCGGACTCTAGAAGGCTTGGCCGACAAGGAAAGACATAAATATAGAATTCTATCTCTAATAGGGAAGATACAATTCTAATCTTGGATAACTACGTATTTGGTTAGAGGATAGAGATAGGAATCCTATCTCGTAACCGATCAGGACTCCTTGTAACCCCACCCCCTCCACTATATAAAGGGGTTAGGGGGCCATAGTTCGGCAACCAATCCAATATCCTTGCCTCATAACACAACTTGAGACCGAGAACACAACATACGAGAGATCTCCCTATCACCTTGTACACATATACCCCATATAATCACAAAGCACAAGACTAAGATATTACCTTTATCGATGAGGGCCCGAAATCTGTATAAAAAAGACCCCCTATCTTGTGCTACCATCGAGTTTGGATTCAGCACATAACTCCATTTAAATTCATTGCCGACGATAACCCCTAATTAGACACCCGTCGACACTTAGGCAAACAAACCTTGAAATGAGGGCGTATTTGGTGAAAAAAGTCACGGTGCACACATGATCATAGCGCGTAGGTGAGACGTTCAATGTCCACCCAAGAGTACTGTCTTTTTTTTTCATTTACATAGCGCCTCTTTTCCATCTCCCACACCCAACTGTCCCAACGAGGAAAATCGCTTAGATAAGGCGCCGCTGGCTACCACGAAACAAAACGATATTTAATTCGTCTCTGTTTTCTAAAATGACACAAAAAAACGAATTTTGTTCACAAATGACATTTTAGCATTTTTAACTATTTTTCCCCTTAATCCAACAATCCGATGCCTTCTCCCACACCTCTGGCAGCGGCCTCAACAAGCAAATAAAATGTGAATGACAAGCGGAAGTCCATGGCTAGAAATTCTTCTCGTTTTGGTTAATGTTGTCTCTTGTTTCTGCCAAATATGTAATGAAGTGTGAATAACATATTTGTGCAATTCCAACCATTTGTCCGTTATGCCATTATTCCACTGTTAACGTACACCATAATTTATGATTATCCTATAAAAATTAAAACTAAGTTCATAAAAGTGGGTCGACCCTTTTGACCTATTGGGTCAAATGGGTCACATAGCGTGGCCCAAAGGGCCGACCCCTTGACCCATTTTTCATTATTGGGTCATGCGGGTCAAATCCGGTGGGTAAAGTGTCGGTCCACTTCCACCCCTACTTTTTTTAAATGGGTGGTAGTGTAGTGTTCTACGTTTCACCTGAATGTGAGGATGGCCTAAAGCCCATTGTTGGAATGATGATGGACGCGGACGCGGGTCCCGATCTTCTGGTGAGAGGCGAAGAGGATAATTCGGTAAGTGTCGCGGAGACCTAAACGATCCGGCTTCCTACCCCACAAGGAACTGAAAATCCCGGCTATCGCTAAACCACCACGACGAGTATCGACCGAACCAGAGGCACGATCGATCTGTCCACGAAGGACGGTTCCTGTAGGCTTCCGAAGAACGAGTAAGGACACATCACAATTGCGAATATAGATTAAGATCAACTGGGGTTTAAAAACTTGATCCTGTTGGTCTAGCCGACACAACAAGAACAAGGCGAAATCTCACACAACCGCGATGAAATCAACTAAAACGAAGCATGGAGGGGGACTTATATAGGGCGGCGGCCACAGGAGGGGCAGCGCCCAAACAGGTGCGGACGCAAATTGTTTTCGCGATTCCCGTTGACTCGGATTGAATTTGGAGGCGTGCCGGATCTGTTGGAAAGCTTATCTCGTAAGTTTTTTTAGTCCTTTTTCGCTGTTTTGAAGATGGGTTCTAACACTTTAAAAAGCAAGTTAAATGAAATGTATCCGAATCTCGAGACTACCTCGAGAAGCTCTCGAAGTTCAGTCATTTCAGCCATTCATCCGTTCAGCCGTTCAGATCAGCTCAAAAGAACAGGGCCTAAACCTATTCATGTCATGTTGGTTTCTTAGTTCATCTCGGCCAACAAAAGATTGTGAATGATGTGGTTCAGTGCAAATGATGTGTATTCAAGACTAGCTAAGCTGAAGTTAGTTATGTTTGTGGGATGAATGGATAAGTTGACTAAATGAATAAGTTATTTTTAACATACTGTAGGATACAGATGGACAAAAGATAATCCTAATGTTGATCTATCGAACAAAAAAAATACACACAACATGAAAGAAACAAGATACGGGTGTCAGACACATATGTGTGAAGATTTCTAATAATAATGAGTACACAATAGCTTAAATGATTGAAAAACGTAACTATGGACTTGTATCGCCTAATAAGATACATTTGATTAGATAGAATTGGTCGGTGAGTGAGGTAGCAAAGAATACATTGTTCACTTGTCACAAAGCAAGCATGGGCATGTCGCAAGCATATGGCTCCATATTTGCGCGGATGGTTTGATAATGTTGGATGCACGAAGAGAGACTTGCAAAATTATTATCGTGCCCTCCGAAAAATTAAAAAAGGCTGATGCGCAAATGTTTGTTGCACAACTTGAGACAAAGAAAGAAATAAATCAAGCATTTTTCTTTGATTTGGTTGTGATGACAAGAAAAGTCGGTGCGTGTGTTTTGGGGTTGACAATGATTGTTGAACTTTTTGTTGAGATTTTGGTTGAAAAATGATTTAAATGAGATTTTGAATTTGTTCGCGCTGTCTTGGGTTAACCGGACTCAGTTCAGAGCTCACTTGACTAAGTTTGGAGGCTGCCAATCTGTTAATTACCAAGTCGTTTCGAGCTGTTTCGAGTTCACCGAACCCAGTTGGACACCCTTTGGAAACTATCCGGTGGTTGGAATATGGATATCCGCCATTTTTTCTGCTTGGCCGGACGATGTCTAGAGCTGTTGGACACTACCCGCTGGTCTTTGGACCCAATCCGGCCAGGGTGGTCCAGTTTGCAGTTTTTTTTTTTTTTTGTGTTTTTGAGGTCGTTCCGTGCCTGAAAAATTAAGTGTTTTGAGCCGCATCATTTCTACGTTGAAAACTTTTTCATCAGAGCAACAAAAAAAATCATAAAAAATAAAAAAATGATGTTGCGTTGGGAGGTGCATGCAAATGTGCAATTTTTTGTAGGTTTTTGTGTGGCCTTTGTTTTGCCATGCATCTAATGATTATTTCCTTATATAAATGACAAACATGTAGGTAAGTGTCGATTTTTTATTAACTAATCTGCATGCCACATGTTCAAGTGGATTGTGGTAGGCGACGTGCCGGGACATGGAATGACGGTTCGAGGGTCCAGAACGACAAGGAGGTCGAGTGATCAGACGATCAGACTCAAACTTAGGGATCACAAGAATTGCGTGGATGATGAACTTAGCCGGTGTAATTGAAAGAGAATGCGTAGGCTACGCTAGATCAAAATAAAATTTTCTACGCGATCACCAATGAAATATGCAAGTAGGGAATCATATATCGTTACCCTTAGAGCATGTTAGCAGCGAAAGAAGAGTGAGTAAAGTCTCCCATCTTGCTCCAAAGGATTGTTAGTAGTCGTTCAGGCCGATCAGCATGCATCGAGTAATGGCAGTGATGCCTCCATGGTATCCACACGTCCTGGGGTGGAACTTCGTGTGCCGGTGTGCTAGCACTGTGCACCCGATGGCTATGGTTTGAGGAGGGAAATAGACTACGACGGCGACTAGGGCTCATGGTGGGGAGCTCGACTGCACTGCCCACACCTCTTTTTTACATACACTAATGGGGCTTATACAATATAAATCCATTTGTACTCTCATTCCTGCATATCCAATCTACAAATATCCAGCAATGGATTAATCCATTGGGCTTGTTCTAACCTGCTTAGTGTGTGACCGGTTAGGTTCATGCACAAGCTGCCATGGTCATGGAAATACCATTTCTAGACCACAAGTCAATAGTAGTTCCTAGCAAAACATATTGACACCCGAATGCACAAAGTGATCATATCAGATGAACCTTGATACACTCATATACTGATGTTTTTGCCACACGACACCAGTTAAGCTCTAGGCAAGATTGTGTCCAGAGTGTGTGGATCCGATGCGGTCATGTGTATTGAGTTGCTTTTGCATGTGGATGGGCTGTGTAATCATCCTCCGCCATCTAGGAGTGATCTGATGGTATCAATAATTTCTTGCGAGATATCGTGATACCCTAAAGATTTGGGCCTATATAACGAGGGAGGGGGGGAGGTGTCTCCCTCTCACTTATGACATGTGCCATTTGTGTTGAGATTGGGGTGAGTTTAAATGCACTTGTAAGTGCTTTTCCCATTAAGGTGTGGCTTTGTAATACCCCCAGACCAAAGCAACAGAATTCCACCAAAAGTTCCTCAAGTTTGTGCTTGTGTCCTTGATGAATTTGTGTGATTCTTGATCGCTTTCGTTTGTGCAAGTTTTGATCGTTTTTCTTTCGTTTGGTTTGTTTTGCTGTGAGGATCAAGAAAATTAGTTCCTTTAGTTTTGCATGGTGATGATCCACTTCTAGATATGAGTTTTTTTTTCCATTGTGGTGAGTTTTGTAGGGATTTTGGGATAAATTTCACCCACCTTGTTTGAGCTTGGTATGAGGGCTTAGGAGAGCCAATCTTCATGCTAGCTCCATGGGTACCATCATGGACCATCGTAATCATATTTCTCTCATGAGAATGATCATAGATTGGGTTTTCCATTAGCCACTCACCAAATGTTTGTTCTTATTCCTACAAAGAAGGTGATGGAGATTTTGCAGTCAAGCTTCAAGCTTTAGGTTGATATATGGCCATGCACACAACAAGGGTTTGTTGTTATGACCTTGATAATTCTCGGCACATCTACCATGTGTTCGTAGGATTGTTTTTGGGGGATTGTATGGTGAAAAGACCTAAAAAATGTGTGGCTCCTCTTTACCCCCTTCTGGTCACCATAGCTTGATCCCACAATTCGTCTTCAAAGGCTACATGAAACAGAAGCTTCATCTAGTGGATTTGTCCTCGGAAAAGGATAAAATCAATACTTTATTGATGGCCAAATCTAGGATGGGTTGGTGAAAGCTCAAGCTCTCAAGGGCTTGATTTATTTTGGTAATTGATGACAACTGGACCTAAAGCACACCACATCAAGGCTAAGGACACATGTTTCCTAGTTCTTCTATTATTCTTGTGTGTGTGTAGACTAGGTCCTACAGGCTTGTGTCTATCATCTCTTTGTTTGCAGGGTCCCACTGAGCACATGATTCTGAGTCTTCATCTCTGAGTGGGCCGAGAGGGTTCCTCCAAGGTTGTCGGTTGGTGAGATTCACGAGGGTTCTGATCGGGTACACCTATCCCGGTTCGAGAGGGTTCCGAGAGCCAGTTATCCGGGGTTTCGTAGCCACTAAGCCATCCAAAAAACCGAAATCCTTTGTGTGCTCGAAACCTACCGCCTAACAACGAACCTTCCCTCCTGTTGAGTTTAAGTTTGGCGCTAAATAGTTCTAAATCTTCAAAAATATCTTTGTTCGGGTAATACAGCAGAAATAGAGGGTTTTGTGGGCTGTTGGCCGAGACATAGCAATTGGGCCTGGACAGGCCGGCCCACGGGCCCAGACAGTCCGGCCCAAGTGGCCTGGTCTCAGCCTTCGTGATAGATCTGTGGTATTTTGTATTTTTGAGAGCCTTCCCTTACTCGGATTAAAAATATCAAAACATGAAAGTTGTAGAGAATTTCAAGACACATCTTTTTTGTGTTGACAAGTGTTTCATTTGAGCAATAAAAAAAATAATATAAATTCGGGAAGCTTTCAGCTGACAGTAGGCGGCCTGGGGGCCTGGGGAGGCCGGACTGTCCGGGCCAAGGCATGCCGTCTGAAGCGCTATTGAAGTGATGCCTTTGTCCGGACTATCTGGTCTTGGAGTCCGGACTATTCGGACCAAGTTTTCTCCTCCCAGGCTTGCAAGTTCCATTTTCCAGTAAGCGCATGCCTTCGGCCGAACTATCCGGACTGTTTTGTCCAGACTGTCCGGACCTTGTTGTGTCCCTTCTGTCTCGAAGTTTATTTTTTACAGGGAGCACATGCCTTCGTCCGGACAGTCCGGGAGTTGTCCGGCCTAGGGTTTGAATCTAAATCTGAGATCTATTTCTTAGGGTTCCTAAGTGGGGAGTATATAAAGGGTAGCCTGGACAAGGGAGGTGGTGAGAGGCTCATTTCACAACCCTAGCCACCAATCCGAAGTGAGAGAGAGCTCTCCCATGGTGCTCCTCCTCCTAGGGGTCTCCATGATTGCTTGAGAGAAGGAGGAGTGAGAGAGAGAAGAAGAAGGTGAGTAGCCCCTACCTCCTCTCCATGCATCCCCACGGTGTGTGTCTCTCCATGGAGCCTTTGGTCTAGGGTCTCCATAGTTGTGAGAGGTGTGGTGAGGTGATTGGTCTCCGATTTTGTACTCTTTGGGACTCTACTTAGTGGAATGGCGAGGTGAAAGTGTTGTGTTGTGTTTCTAAATGAAGGAGATCACCTCCTTTTGTAGGCTATCGTGACCAATGAGGTGCTGACACGGCTAGGGACAGGTGTCACGAGGTCCTTGCTGAAGGGGGAATCCGAAGGGGCGAAGATGTGGGTCGGCCGGCCTAGGTAGGTCGGCTGACCTGCCTTCTGTTGATCCCGGCCCTCCAATTTGGCTACGATACTTCTTGTGCGGTGTAGATCTTCTCCCAAAGTCGGTTTGGCAGTTGGAGATTTTGTTCTTATTCCTAAAAAGAAGGTGATGGAGATTTTGCAGTCAAGCTTCGAGTTTTAGGTTGATGTATGGCCACGCACACAACAAGGGTTTGTTGTTATGACCATGATAATCCTCGATACATCTACCATGTGTTTGTAGGATTGTTTTTTAGGGGTTGTATGGTGAAAAGACCTAAAAAATGTGTGGCTCCTCTTTACCCTCTCTGGTCACCATAGCGTGATCCCACAATTCGTCTTCAAAGGCTACACGAAACGGAAGCTTCATCTAGTGGATTTGTCCTCGGAAAAGGCTAACATCAATACTTTCTTGATGGCCAAATCTAGGATGGGTTGGTTGAGGCATCGGAGACCAACCCATGTTGGAATAGGAAATCATCATCGGCTACTCAAAGGTGAGCATATTTTAAGACAAATCAATGTTTCCTTTGAGAAAGATAGGGTTTGTAGTGCATACCAAACAAAACAATAAGACAGAGTACCTCCCCTTGCCAAGAATATCATGACGAGTACAAGACCATTGGAATCACTTCACATGGAAATCTTTGGATCTATTGATTATATAAGCATCAGATGTAACAAATATGGTTTGATCACTATTGATGACTTTTCACCCTTCACGTGTTATTTTTGCATGACAGGAGAAAAAACAAAGGAGTTTTAAAGAGATTCATGTGAAGGGCTCAAAACAAGTTTGAAGTGAAGATCAAGAAGATAAGAAGTGACAATGGGACATAGTTCAAGAATACCGGAGTTGAGGAGTATCTCAACGAGGATGGAGCAAAACACGAGTTTTCGACCCCCTATTTTCCCTACAAAATGGGGTCGTAGAGAAAAAGAATCATACCCATTTCGAGATGGCAAGAACAATGCTAGGTGAGTACAAGGTTCCCAACAGCTTTTGGGCAGAGGCCATCAACACCGCATGCCATGCAATAAACCGGCTCTATCTCCACAACCTACTAAAAAACTTCATATGAGCTTCTCACTGTCAACAAGCCCAACATTTCTTACTTTTGTCTTTCGTAGTTTGTGCTATATTCTCACCAAAAAGACCAAATCCTCTAAGTTTGTTTGTAAAGTTGATGAAGGTTTCTTTCTTAGTCATGGATGAAATGCCCATGCATACTGTGTTTTCAACAAAACCACTGGTGTTGTTGAGATCGTGTGTGATGTGACATTCGATGAGATTAATGGCTCTCAAGTGGAACAAGTTAACTATCATGTGTTAGGTGATGAAGGCCTAGCGAAGCTATCAAGAAGTTAATGATTGGAGATATCAAGGCAAAAGAAGGTGTAGAAGAACAATGCCAACCATCTTTGTCAAATCAACAGAAACCCCCTACTTTAAGCCAAAACAAATATGAGCAAGAAGATTAAGAAGATTAAGAAGTAGAAAAATGAACCTACGCCCACAACACTTCACCCATGAGTTGGAAATTCTTGTGAACATTACTCATTTTCGTCTTATTTGGAGCCTATGAATGTAGATGAAGCACTTGGGTATCTAGATTGAGTGATGGCTTTGCAAGAAGAATTGAACAACTTCATAAGAAATGAAGTCTGGGACCTACTAGGAAGATAAAATCAAACCGTGATTAGAATCAAAGGGGTCTTTAGGAACATACAAGATAAGCATGGGATCATCACGAAGAACAAGGCTAGATCGGTTGCACAATGCTTCACACAAATCGAAGAAGGTTTGTATTATGGTGAAACTTATGCTCCCATAGCTAGGCTTGAGGCTATTAGAATATTACTTGCCTTCACTATTCACCATTGTTTCAAGATTTATCAAATGGATGTGAAAAGTGTGTTTCTAAATGGGCCAACCAAGTTGGTCTATGTTGAGCAAGCACAAATTCGACTCATACTTTTTATGTGATCATAAAATGAATGAGATCAGAAAGATTGGTGGACGACAACCATAAGGTCAAAGCTTTCCGTGAGCAGTAAACTATGGATCTCCCCTTTTTGGAGGAAAGCTGGTGGCCCTTTTGGCGTGTTAATTCTTTCAATGGGGCGACCTTCTTCGTTCGGTAGATCTAGTTGAGGTGGTTTTTGTTTACCAGCACATAGGTGGTATAAGTTCCTTTGACCAAGTCTTTCTAGCCCATGTGAACATATTTTTTTAATATTAAAAAGGGCCTCTATAACGGTGAGAAAACTGGTAGCTTTGAAGATCCAAAATATCCTAATCTTATTTATAATCTCGATAAAGTGCTCTATGGGCTTAAGCAAGCTCCAAGAGTATGGTATGAACGCCTTAGGGATTTTGTCATCAAGAAAGGGTTTCAAATCAGTACAATTGACACTACAAAAAATGTTGATGGTGATTTAATTGTGTGCCAAATTTTTATGATGACATTATATTTCGTTCTACTAATAAAAACTTATGTAAAGAGTTTACTAAAAGGTTTGAAATGTCTATGATGGAGAGATTAGCTTTCTTCTAGGTTTTCAAGTCAAACAACTCAGGGAAAAGATCTTTATGTGTTAAACAAAGTACATCAAAGACATGTTTGAGAATTTTGACATGGAAAATGCCAAGCCTATTAAAACATCTTTGCAAGCCAAAAGCACACTCGACTTAGATGAAAACTGTAAAGCCATCAACAGGAAGGTATATCACTATATGATCGGCTCTTTACTTTTCTTTATGCATCTCGACCGGATATTATGTTTAGTATGTTCATGTGTGCAAGATTTCAATAACTCGAAAGGAGTGTAATTTTATGTCCGTTAAGAAAATTCTACGATATTTTGTTCATACCTAAAACCTGAGCCTTTGGTATCCTAAAGGATCAAATTTTCACCTAATCGGCAATTTCAGATGCGGATTACGCTGGTTGCAAAGTGGATAGGAAGAGTACCTCATGTTTTGAGTGTTTCTTGCTAATTCTTGGGAAGGTCCCTAGTTTCTTGGTCTTTCAAAAAGCAAAATTCTATTGCCTTATGCACCGCTGAGGCCGAGTATATTGTGGTGGGATGTTGTTGCGCCCAACTGCTTTGGATGAGAGAAACTTTGAGAGACAATGGCCATGAGCTAAACAATGTCCCATTCTTGTGTGACCATGAGAGTGCCGTCAAAATAGCCAACAACCCCATCTAACACTCCCGAACAAAAACATATCGATATTCGCAACCACTTTGTGATAGATCATTCAACTAAAGGAGATATCAGTCTTAAAAATGTGACAACTGAAAACCAATTGACCGATATATTCACCAAGTCAACAGATGAAAAAGATTTTGCGAGTTAAGAAATGTGATAAATATATTTTATTCTCGAAACGTGGCTTGACACCTTGCATACATTGTTTGACGATCGGAAAATCTTGGAAAACAAAATATCTACAAACGTCTTATTTTGATTTTCTTTTTTTTATTGGATTGATTCTTATTGGTTCAATTAATTTGTGTGATATCCTCAAAATTTCAGATTTTAAAATTACAAAAAAAATCAATTTACAAGTTCAAATTTATATCTTTAAAATATAATCTTATTGCATGTTAAATTAATGTCATGTTAATTAGCTAGTTAATTATCATGTAACTTGCATTTGACTAGGCAGTATTTAATTAGTTGGTGTATGTGCATGCACACATTGGGCCAAAACTTGCTGATTGTAGTGGCTAGGTAATTATGTGATGCATGCATGCATGTAATTAGCAAGTGATTAGGAGTATTTAGTTGGGTTAATGCACGGGTGCATGGATCGGTCAGCGGAGGTAGAGGCTACGTGCACGCAGTGGCCAGGTTCCCATGAGCGCACACAGCAGTACAGCAGAACGTGGCTTGGTGGGCGCGTGGCCTGAGCAGCACACACATCGCGGTGGAGAAAGAGGCACAGCGTCGTGGCCAAGAAAAATGTTATGTATCCTAGGTAAGAAAGTCTATATGTTTTCGTATGAGAGTAGCTTCGGAGGTAGAGTAGCTAGGAACATAGAATAAAAACACAACTCAAGTCCGCTGTAATTTTGAGTTTGCGGGTGTTTTCAATTGTTTGTTCTTTATATTTTTGATGAGTTAAGTACGATAAAGTGTGTTTGTTCTTGATATATTTAATTTCTTGTTCGTGTTACATGAGTCCGCATGTGTTGATTTTGGGATTTTTAACAAGAAGTTGGTCTCGAGTTCCTGGAAGAGCTGCCGCTGTTCACGCCGAGGAGAACCACCGCCATCATCGAAGTCGTTGCCGGAGAGGTACTCATGCTGGTTACTTTGCCCCTGCTTTTGCCGCAGCTTGCGCGCTTATGCTTGCTGGTTCTATTCTACCGCTACGTGCTGCTGCATAGTGCGGCTGCTGCGTGCGGCCGTTTTTGCTGCACCGCCGCCACGAGGAAGCGCCAAAGCCGAGACACACACCACTGTTTCTCTGTAATATCCCAGTTTGGGGCTATTTCAAAAATTGATTGAATTTCAAAATTCATTTGAATTCGCGCTGAGACGTGGGCCCGTTTCCTCTCTTCTCTCTCTTTTCCTCTCCTTCTTTTTCTTCCTCTCTCTGCTGTGTGGTCCTGTCCGCCGCTCTGCCCTGCTTGCTCTGATGGCCGCGCGCCGCGCCTGCCTCTGCTACGCCATCGCCGCTCGCACCATCATGCGCGCGTTGCGCCCGTCCTGTCGCGCCACGCCTTGCCGCTTCGGCTCCGCCGCGCCGCCGAGTGCGCCTTCGTGCCAGCCACCTCGCCCGCGCCTATAAAGCCGAACGCCACCCCACCGGCCCTGATTTTCCCATTTCCCCCAAATCTCGTCGCGCCGGCGCCGAAGATCTCCTCGCCGATTCCTTAAGCCATAGCCCGATCCCTTCCGCCTGTAGCATCCTCATCTCTCCCCTAACCCGATGCCTCGATTGATTTCAGTGGAGCCGCTCGGAGGGACCGTAGCGACGACGCCCCTGTTTCGGTCGCCGTCGGGATTCTCGCCGCCAGTCGCCTCCGTCCCTCCGCGTGCCTGTCCTTGAGCTTGGTAAGCACCCACATCACCCCCTCATGCTCCCCCGTTCATTCTCATAGCATGTAGGTCCGTAGCAGGCGTGTGCGTCTCCGGCGAGCCTTCGGCTCCCCGCCGCCGTCACGCCGCCGCGTCTGGCCACCTCTGGCCTCGGCGTGTGCGTCGTTAGGGTCCTTAGGAGCTGTAGATTCCGGAGCACTAACGCTCTTGGCCGGTAGGAGGCCGTAGCACCGCCGCATCGTTCCCCGCCGCCGTCGGCCATGTCACCATTCGGAGGATGACGATGATGGTGGGCCGTCCGATCCATGCTAAGATTCGTGTAGATACGCAACCGTTTGGTCACTGACGAGTGAGACCCACTAACCAGTTTAACCCTTTGGCGTGTGCGGAAGCCAGCAATGTTAGTGTCTCTCACTGTCGGTCCATGGCCTACCTGTCCGGTTAAGTGGAAGCGCTCGCTGGGGGAAGCGCCAGCTTCACGCGAAAGAGCCCCGTGAAAGCCGCTTTCGGCGTTGCCATCCTGGCTGGTGCGGGCGCGCGCTTGAATGGGACGTGGGCCGCATCCGAGGCAGGGCCGTCGCGTTCGCTGGGTTGGCCCGAAGCGATTTAACCATTTCCCTGCGATTTTTCCGGTTAATCAATTCCAGAAATTGTTAAGGAATTTTCTAAAAAAAATTAGAGGCTCCCAAAAATTTATAAAAAAATTAGATAAATAGTTTAGACTATTTTTGATTTTATAAAAAATGAAAATAACCCCTATAATGGAGGAATGGTATTGTTTAATTAAATATGTAGGTTTCCTATATATAAAATAGTTAAACTATTTATAGGGTGAGTTTGGATATATTAAATAATGAATCTGACCCTAAAAATTCATTAGAAAATAAAATGGGTAGATAAATGCCATATTAGCTATAAAACTTTAAAGAATGACATGCTTGTCAAAGGTAATTCTTATAGGGAATTAATTATTAAAAACCAACAAATAATGAGTAAACCACTCAACTGTTAGAATGAGAGCTAATTTTAGATAATGCATTAATTTAACCTATAACCAAGGGTTACACCCTAACTATTGGAAAATCCTACATAATGCTAACATCGATAAAACTTTATTCTGTATGTATGCCGTATTTCGTCGAGCAGTCATCGTATGTCGCATTGAAACCATAAACACCCAATTACTATTGTCGTACGAAAGCGTATTTTGGGTATAGCTAGGCCATTATATAATGATATTGTTACTTAATAATTACATCAGGGCATACATGGCATATCATATGAGAATTAGATTCATTAATAGATCTTATGCAATAATATCAAGGGTAAACCCTAGGTCGTGCATGCATCATGTTTTCTGATTTGCATCAATAAATAACTATTTGATTGTATGTGTGCTTAGGCGTAGGCGAACCCGAGGGAAAATTCGGAGACGCTGAGGAGGACCTTCCACCTGAGCAAGGCGAGTTAACACTTGCTCTTTAGATGTTTTTCCGTATTAGGGAGAGATTGCGACTTTCCCTAGTGCGGATTAACATAATATAAACATTCATAGTCAATTACCCAGTTTTCGCCAAATTATATTGTTTATTAAAAGTGCATGCTTATTAACATGCCTAATTTTTAATAATGTAATATTTATATATGTTTGCCATTGAATTGTTTAGCCTTATGACTTACTTGATTGTCATTACTCTTGTTAACATAAGATTAGTCTGGTAATCACTTTAACCCTACCTAATAGGTAAAACATGCTTAGACTGGCTTAGGCTTAAACAAATCTTCTGGCAAATAGCCACGGAACGGTGAACATATATTCACTGGACATTCATTCCTTCGTTGAAATTGTTACAACATGTGACAGTTAGGGCTAGTAGTTGCATGTTGGGCTGAATGTGGTTGTGGGCATGATTATGTCGGGTGTCGGTCCAGTTTGGTCGGTTGGTTGGGATAGTTCATGTGTGGTAAGGTCGATGACCGTGGAAGTAGAGATGATTTGATCGGTGAGTTGACCCTAGATGACATCCTGTTGGATGATTAAGGCACAGGGTGCCTGGTGCTGGGTTTAGCCAGAGCTTACCTAGGAGGAGCGCGGAAGAACACTCGTAGCGGGGAGACCGCTGCCATATGAGGGATGGTTCCAACACAACGCGTGGCCATCGCGCAGAATACGGGTCTTGGATCGCCATGAGTGACCGCTCTGCGGACGCCCTCTGGGACCATTCTCGATAGGGACCGGTATGGGTCATCACCGAGGGTGACAAAGTCACACTTCCCCAGAGTGATGCTCAGCTAGTGATGGCAGGCAACCCCTAGGCGAGGCGGGCATGCCATGGAAAGTGTTGTCCACAACAGGATTGCCAAATCCTGGAAGGATGGCTTCTAGGAAATGTTGGGGGCAACAAGAAGAATGGTTTGGTGAAGTATGATATTGAGTATATGTTGGTCGAGGCGTTGTTTGTTCAGGGTTGGTCGAAAGAGTCGGTGGTTTGGTTGGGGTTTCGGGGTGTATTCTTTCGATGCTAATCCCTTGAGATAATAATACCATTACTACATGATGCTAGATAGGAAGTATTTCAAGTGATTTAAAAACTTGCCTTACGCAAATAAAATAACCCTTTCCCCAAATATTTCCTTCCATACGTTAAGTGCATTTATGGGAAGTGTTACCTAGCCAGCGTTTGGATGATGCTCACCTCGCCTACTTACATTCTTTAGATGATGGAATCGGGGAAGACCTGTACGAGTGCCATGAAGATGAAGGATAGGACTTCGGTGTGCCTGACGAGTTGTAGGGGTTTCTTCAGTCGCTTGTCCGTCACCTAGCCGATAGGACATTCTTTTGGGTACATATTTTGGGTAGATGCAAACTCTTAACGTTGTTTTGTAATATAAGGCTTCCGAGGGTTGCCTTACTAAATTCGCCTATGTGCGTAACTTAGAATGTAATATTCAGGGATTTTGATTAATCGATGTATGCTTATATCGGCTATGTGATCTTTCGCACCAGTGTACTGATGTAGAGACTAGTGCATGGGATTCCGACTCTCAAGGTAAGTGAAAAACTGAGGGCCGACAAAGCTGGTATCATAGCATGCAACTGTAGGACCCTTAGAACTTAGAAGTCGAAAATAGGAAAAATTATATTTTCCTTCTTATGATTATTGTGATGCTTAAAACATTTCTTTAATACTCTGCCTACTTGTTCTAACAAATTGTTTGTCAAAATTTCTTTTAGATGGATCGATGCAACCAGCACTCCTTCGTTGATGAGAGGTCGACGCACGGCTATGAGGACCCATGTTTCTGGAGCCAGTGGGTCCAAGGACTCCAGCAGCTGTGTCATTCCCTTTCCTTCAGCGAGAGGCCGAGGTTCTTTTGGAGGGATGCTCGATCCCTTCCTCGTCCTGCCTACCTCGTGCAGGTCTACTACGAGGAGGATGAGGTTGAGGCATACAGCTACGACACCGAGACGCCGATAGATCACCTGCTATGGAGGCCACTACCAGACTCCAGAAGGAGTACAATGTCTATCTCAGGGGGGGCTATGCACTCCCGACAGCAATGCATATGAGGTCACTCCCTGGCTTCAGCAGAGCCTCTATGCCGATCCAGCATCAGTTGATCCGCCTGGTGCGCCTTCACAACGACACTACTCAGGTGGTCGGTGGTGCGCTGGAGGAGATCAGCCTCTTACGTTCGTCGCTCCAGGCGACGCACAATGAGCTGAGGGTGGTGGGGAGATGGCTCGACCACTATGATATGAGCCTTGCCATGGCGAGGCGCCAACGGGACGCGGCGAGGGAGGCGCTTCATAGACGCCAGGAGGAGGAGACACGACAGGTGCTGGCTCAGCGTGACCAGCGGGACCCTTCGCTCTCACCTCCGGGGCCGGACTATCCGCCGTCGGAGTATGAGAACCACCGCACTACAATGCGGAAAGAGGACTCTACCACCCCGAGCCTTGGTGGGGATTCCGCGCCATAGGTCATCTTCGTCTGAGGCTCCACAAGAGCAGTAGCCGATGGACGCCGCCACGAACTCCAATGCCGACACTGGAGGTGACGCTGCCTGCACCACCTGCTCCGGGACCACCTACGAGGCCACCCTTAGCCATCGGCTTCGACTTCCTTCTGATGCGTGCGCCCCCACATTTCGTCTACCCCCGCCGTCGTCGTGGCTAGAGCTTGTAGTCTCTCTCCATGAGCCCTAGAGCCGTCCGCCCTAGTAGATGATGGGCTTTAGTTTAGGTTGTTAGATGGACGACTGTTGTCCTAGTAGATGGTGGATACACCATGATGTATGTTGGTTTGTCGGGCCCTATTAGAGGATGGGCAAAAACATTGGTCTATACCTTATTTTGCTTGCCCTGATGTGGCAAGGGCTATCGAGACATGTTTTATTTCCTGTGATAATTATTTTGCCGTTTGCTTTTGATGACTTGGTTGATTCTGCTTCTGTGTTGCATCTCAATTTATTTTGTGAAAAAATTCTTGCATATATATATGAGCATTAAATATAGATGGCAAGAGGTAGAGGGGTTGGTTGGGCTCGCGGTGCTGCTGCCGATGCTGGTAGAGGCCGAGGCTGAGGACGCGGCCGCGGTCTAGATGATATTCCGGCACCACCTCCTGGAGATCCGACGCTAGGGCAATTAATGGCTTATCAAGCCCAAATGCTCGATGAACTGCTCCGCGAACGAAGACAAGTGAAGAACCGTCGCGGGATGAAGATTGCGGATTTCATGCGAGCTAAGCTCCCTATGTTCACCCAGGTCAACGAACCCATGGAGGCAGAAGACTGGCTCTGAACCATGAAACGAAAGCTAGCCCTGATTCGATGCCCCGAAGAAGACAAGGTGCTTGTCGCCAACCACCAGCTAGATGGAGCAGCTGCCGATTGGTGGGAAAACTACGTCACCGCCCGCCATGGTGACGTCGTAGATGGCGAAGGTGCCAAGGAGGAACCTGCCGAGCAAGAAGTACAAGTTGGGCAAGGTGGAAATGAAGAAGAAGAAGTGGATGAGGATGGCCTAGGAGAGGATCTTCAGCCCATCACGAACCACGGGAAGGATATCCCCTGGGAGGAGTTCGAGATTGCCTTCTGATCATTCTACGTGCCCCGTGGAGGCATCAGGATGAAGAAACAAGAATTTCGCCAGCTGAAGCAGGGGAACTCCTCTATCAACGATTACCTGACCCGATTCAACCAGCTAGCACGCTACGCTCCGGGTGATGTCGAAGATGAAGATGTGAAGTTCGACAAGTTCCTAGAGGGTATGCTCCCCAACCTGCGCTCTCGCCTGATACTGCTGGTTTACCATGATTTACAGCACATGGTAAACAAGGCCCTGATCCTGGAAAACGAGATGAAGGGCATGGAGGTCACCCGGAAGAGGAAGCTTGCAGTTCGAGCTGGAGCGAGTTCGAGCCAAGGCAGGGCGAGTGCAACCAACTTTCCTTGTCTTGTGACCCAGTACCAAAGGATGCGGCCACCTTATCGTCTAGGACCGACCTACCAGGGCCCCGAAAACCGAGGCTACCAGACCACAGGGAGGCCAGCTGCCCCTCCCTAGACCTACAATCAAGCCGCTTCTGCCGATAGAGTTTCTGGAGCTTGCTTTCTTTGCCACAAGCCTAGGCACTTTACTGCAGCATGCCCCGAGAAGAGAAGGGCTCCAGCATCTTTCAACACGGTAAACACATCGGTCAGAGGTCAAGCACTACTGGGAAGAGCAATGGGACAAGGTTCTGTGACCGGATCAGCCACCACCGTTGGGCGTGGAAGGCTCAACCATGTCACCGTTGAAGAAACCGAAGATGCACCGGGTGTGCTGATGGGTATGTTCGCATTACTCAACAACCCAGTGCTAGTACTTTTCGATTCAGGAGCATCGCATTCATTCATTGCACAACACTATTTGGATAAGTATGGGCTACAAAACTTCCTGCTAAATAAGACTCTGGTAATAAAGTCTTCGGGAGGTATGCTGACCGCCACCCGGGCGTGTCTTTATGTAGAAATAAGGCAAGAAAATAATAGTTTTCACTTTGACCTTATGGTCATACCCTATCATGGGATTGATGTGATCGTTGGGATGGATTGGCTCCAGCACTACAGAGGAGTTATAGACTGTGCTCATAGGAAAATCAAGCTGCTCTGGAGTGGATGTTACGAGACTATTTGGAAGGTAGACACACCCTTTAGATAGGGCAGATCCATATGTCACATTAAGAAGGAAGACCCCGCTAACGTGACTATGGTAAAGGAGTATCTAAACGTCTTCCCCAAAGAACTGCCAGGTCTGCCACCGGATCGAGGCATGGATTTTTCCATTGATTTAATCCCTGGAACCATTCCATTTTATAAGCCATACTACAAGATGAACCTAGTGGAGCTGGCCGAACTTAAGAAACAGTTGGATGAGATGCAAGGCCAAGGATTAATCCACCCTAGTTCCTCCCCTTGGGGTTCCCCGGTCATGTTCGTCGATAAAAAGGACAAGACCCGGAGGATGGTGGTGGATTATCGAGCCCTGAATGCCGTTACCATCAAGAATAAGTACCATCTTCCGCGGATCGATGACCTGTTTGACCAATTGAGGGTGCCAAGCGCTTCTCAAAAATTGACCTTCGGTCAAGGTATCACCAAGTCCGAGTTAGGGAAGTAGATATACCCAAGATAGCTTTCACCACCAGATATGGGCTATATGAGTATCTAGTGATGTCATTTGGTCTAACCAACGCACTAGACATTTTATGAATATGATGAACAAGATTCTGATGGAGTTTCTAGACCACTTCATAGTGGTTTTCATCGATGACATTCTAATATATTCCAATGATGATGGCGAACATCGGAAACATCTACGCCTGGTCCTGGATACGCTCAGAGAATATCAACTCTACGCAAATTTTAGCAAATGTGAGTTTTGGATCGACGACGTCAGTTTCCTAGGACACATCGTATCCACCGACGGAATCAAGGTGGACCCATCTAAGGTGGCTACGGTGATGGAATGGGCAGCACCTACATCCGTGACTGAAGTAAGGAGTTTCCTTGGGGATGGCCGGATATTATCGGCGTTTCATCAAAAATTTCTCAAGGACAGCTTGACCCATGACCTAACTATTGAAGAAGGATAGGAAGTTTGAATGGACGGATGCCTATGAGAAAAGCATTCAGGAGCTCAAGCAGCGGCTTACATCCGCTCCAGTGCTATTGACACCAGACACCAGTAAGAAATTTGAGGTGTACTGCGACGCCTCCAAGTATGGTTTTGGGTGTGTCCTGATGCAAGAAGGAAGGGTGGTTGCTTACGCATCGCGTCAACTACAAAAACACGAGATCAACTACCCCACCCATGACTTGGGGATGGCTGCCGTAGTGCATGCACTTAAGATTTGGAGGCACTATTTGGTGGAACGACCCTGTGACATATTCACCGATCACAAGAGCCTTAAGTATGTTTTCACCCAGAGCACCCTCAACATGAGACAGAGAAGATGGCTTGAGCTGATCAACGACTACAATTTTAACATCCAGTACCACCTTGGGAAGGCCAACGTTGTAGCCGACGCTCTTAGCAGAAAGTCACAATGCAATCGTTGGGGTAGGGGGATTCGGTTCCCAAACAAATAGCCGCCTTAGGATCTAAGTGGTCAACCAAGGGTATCTAGCCACCTTGAAGGTCAAACCGGATCTGCTTGATCAAATCAAGAAGAAGCAAAGGTATCATCTAAGTACCAAGAGGATCGAAAAACTCATCTCTAAGGACAAGGGTTACAAGGTTTCCAAGGATGAACAAGGGGTGCCGTGGTTTGAGAAGCGGATTTTCGTTCCACAAGATCCGGCTCTGAGAGATCCATTTTGTCTGAGTCACATAACTCCCCTTACACTCTACACCGGGAAGCACAAAAATGTACCAAGACATGAAACTGAGATTCTGGTTGACGAGAATGAAAAGGTACATAGCGTAAAATGTGGTGCAATGCCACGTATGCCAGCAAGGCAAGACCGAACATCAGCGACCAGCTGGACTACAACCTCTCAAGGTCCCGAAATGGAAGTGGGAAGAAATCACCGTGGACTTTATACTCGGTCTCCCCAAGACCAAGGTGGGATATGATTCAATTTGGGTTGTTGTGGATCGTTTAACCAAGGTCGCCCACTTCATACCAGTGAAGACAACCTACAAGGAGGGAGAAATTAGCTGAGCTGTACATGGCTAGGATAGTGAGTCTTCATGGAGTTCCCAAGCGAATTGTGTCGGACCGAGGGACACATTTCACCTCTCAATTCTGGAAAATCTGCACCGCGATTAGGGACCAACCTGTCTTTCAGTACTGATTTTCATCCCCAAACGGATGGGCAAACTGAACGGGTTAAACAGATCTTGGAGGATATGTTGAGACGCCCTGGAGTTCTCGACGGAATGGGAAAAGTGGCTGCCCTATGCAGAATTTGCTTATAACAACAGCTATCAGTCCAGTCTTAGGATGTCACCATTCGAAGCCCTATAAGGACGCAAGTGTAGAACTCCTCTCCATTGGTCTGAAACGGGAGAAAACTAGGTTTTTGACTCGAAAAGCCTGAAGGATGCGGAGGATAAGGTCCGAATGATAAGGGAATGATTACTGGCCGCCCAATCAAGACAGAAAAGCTATGTGCACAATCGATGAAGAGACCTCTCTTTCCAAGTGGGAGACTCGGTTTACCTCAAGGTAGCGCCATGGAAAGGAAATCAAAGGTTCCATCAGAAAGGAAAACTGGCACCACGTTATGTGAGGCCATACCCTATCACTGCTAGAAGGGGGCAAGTAGCTTACCAGTTGGACCTACCGGAAGAACTGGGAGACACCCACAATGTCTTCCATGTTTCTCAGCTCAAGAAATGTCTTCGAGTTTCGAAAAATGAGTTGGTTGATCTTCCAGAGAGAACCGTGGACAGCAATCTTGCCTACGAAGTATGACTGATTCGTATCATGGACTCTATGGAGAAGCAAATGAGGAACAAAGTCATCAAGATGTGCAAGGTCCAGTGGAGCAATCAAAACCGGCAACCAGCCCACCTAGGAACCCGAGGAGCTGCTTCGAAGAAACTACCCTGATTTGTTCACCAACTAGGTACGCAATCTCGACGTCGAGATTTTCTTTTAGGGAAGAGGGATTTGTAACATCCCAGTTTGTGGCTATTTCAAAAATTGTTTGAATTTCAAAATTCATTTGAATTCACGCTAACACACGGGCCCGTTTCCTCTCTTCTCTCTATCTTCCTCTCCTTCTCTTTCTTCCTCTATGCCGTGTGGCCCTGTCCGCCGCTCGGCTCTGCCCTGCCTGCTCTGACCGCCACGCATCGCGCCTGCCTCTGCCATGCCACCGCCGCTCGTGCCATCATGCGTGCACCGCGCCCGTCCTGTCGTGTCGCGCCGCGTCCATCCCGTCGCCGCGCCGCTTGCCCCTCCGCGCCGCCGAGTGCGCCTTCGGGCCAGCCACCTCGCCCGCGCCTATAAAGCCGAACGCTACCCCGCCGGCCCCAATTTTCCTATTTCCCCCAAATCTCACCGCACCGGTGCCGAAGATCTCCTCGCCGATTCCTTGAGCCGTAGCCTGATTCCTTCCGCCTGGAGCATCCTCATCTCTCCCCTATCCCGACGCCTCGATTGATTTCAGTGGAGCCGGTCGGAGGGACCGTGGCGACGACGCCCCTGTTTCGGTCGCCATCGGGATTATCGCCGCCTGTTGCCTCCGTCCCTCCGCTTGCCCATCCTTGAGCTTGGTAAGCACCCACATCACCCCCTCAAGCTCCTCGTTCATTCCCATAGCATGTAGGTTTGCAGCGGGCGCGTGTGTCTCCGGCGAGCCTTCGGCTCCATCGCCGCTGTCGCGCCACATTTGGCCTCAGCGTGTGCGTCGTTAGGGTCCTTTGGAGCCGTAGATGCCGAAGCACTAATGCTCCTGGCCAGTAGGAGGCCGTAGCACCGCCGTCGGCCACGTCACCGTCCGGAGGATGACGATGATGGTGGGCCGTCCGATCCATGCCAAGATTCGTGCAAATATGCAACCGATAGGTCCCTGACAAGTGGGATCCACTCACCAGTTTAACCCTTCACGTGCGTTAGTGTCACTGACCGTGGGTCCATGGCCCACCTGTCCGGTTAAGTGGAAGCGCTCGCTAGGCGAAGCGCCAGCTTTGCGTGAAAGCGCCCCCGTGAAAGCCGCCTTCGGCGTAGCCGCACCGTCCGACGCGGGCGTGCGTGTGAATGGGCTGTGTGCCGCATCCGAGGCTGGGCCGACTCGTTCGCTGGGTTGGCCCAAAGCTATTTAACCATTTCCCAGCGATTTTTCCGGTTAATCAATACCATAAATTGTTAAGGAATTATCTAAAAAAGTTAGAGACTCCCAAAAATTTAAATAAATAGTTTAGACTATTTATGATTTCCTAAAAATATGAAAACAACCCTATAACGGAGGAATGGTACTGTTTCATTAAATAAGTAGGTTTCCTATATAGAAAAAGGTTAAACTTTTTATAGGGTGATTTTGGTTATATTAAATAATGAATCTGACCCTAAAATTCATTAGAAAATAAATTGGGTAGATAAATGCCATATTAGCTATTGAACTTTAAAAAATGACATGCTTGTCAAAGGTAATTCTTATAAAGAGTTAAATATTAAAAACCAACAAATAATTAGTAAACCACTTAACTTTTAGAATAAGAGCTAATTTTAGATAATGCATTAATTTAACCTATAACCCAGGGTTACACCCTAACTATAGGAAAATCCTAGATAATGCTAACACCGATAAAACTTTACTCTGTATGTATGCCATATTTCGTCGAGCCATCATCGTTTGTCGCATTAAAACCCCAAACACCCAATTACTACTATGTCGTACGAGAGCGTATTTTGGGCACAGCTAGGCTATTACATAATGATATTCTTACTTAATAATTGCATCAGGGCATACATGACATATCATACGAGAATTAGATTCTGTCGACGGTTGAGATATCGATCTCAAGTCAACCAAGGTTCTTTAGGATGGAGATAGGAGACACGCCGAACAATGCCCACAGCAACGAACAGGAGACAGGGGTTTTATCCTGGTTCAGGCCTCTCGGGAGAGATAATAGCCCTACGTCCAGCCTTTCTTATATATCAAAGATGAATACAAGAGGTGGTTCGACGAGACGAACAAGTCTCGGCGAGATTATGGTGTATGCGAGGTGCCAAAGTGCTAAAGCTCTAAGTCAGGGACAAAAACTCTAGCCAGGTCCCTCTAATCGCCTTAGGGGCCCTGTTTATATAGTGCGGAGCAAACCGACCTACCAAGGAGTATCGGGCCGGGCTAACTACGAGATCGTAACGAACTCATACATGCCAAATACTACCTACGGTAGATAAGGTAATCTCCTAATCTTGGGGATCACGACCTCCAATCCAATCCGGGAAACCAACGTCCGGGTCTTCACGTAGCCGTGCAGAACTCTGTTCGAGACGGACTCAAACAGGAATCCTTGGCCGTTACGCACCGTGCCAGCCAGGAGACTGTTCGGCAGGATGCATACGGGCCAGATAGAACCTTCCAGGGAGCTGGGCCCTGGTAGGTTGTTCGACTGGGCCGTCAGGGGGTGGGCCATGGCAATGGGCCGTAATCTAATCCCCGACAGCTAGCCCCCGAGACTCAAGTGGAAGGACTCACTAGAGTGGGGTCTTCCTCTTGAGACTCTAAGTCATGAAGAGGGTATGTTTCCTGCTACAAAGACACGCAATAGGCGACCGAACAGGTTATGGTTCAACCGAACAAGACTTGTCCGGGACCGAACAAACCCGCCCAGTGCCGAGCAACTCTGCCGCACTGAACAGGTAACCACATCCGCCTGGGCAGAGAACTCAGCCTTCAGCGTAGACACTGGAAAAACTAGCCGTTGGCAGATTACAACGGTAACTTTCTGCCGCTGCGCAGTAAAAACAGACGACCGTTTTATCCATCCGTTGCGGTAAAAACTAGCCGTTTGTGACAAAACCGTTGCAGAGCTGCTCATATGGGACTATAAAAGCACCCAAGCTGCCCGCGGCTAGCCACTTCTGCTTCCGCGCCTTTCCTCTCTAAGCCCTAGCTCCAACCGCGCTCAGCATCCAAGTGCCAAACTTCCACCGCAAAAACCTGCTCGTCCAATCCTGGGAGCCGCTATGGCCAAACACATAGCCACCAGCTTGACCGAGGAGGACTTGAAAGTTTGGGAGGAAGAGGGCCACCTGGACACCGGCAGCTGGAGGCTGCCCGGAGAGGAGGAAACTCCGGAGCCGCTCGAGGGAGAATTCATCAGCTTCGAGCAGTTCGCACTGTTCGGGCTGAGGTCTCCTGAGAGCGACTTCGTCGAGGCCTTCTTGAACATCAGCGGATTGGAGGTGGCGAACCTCAATCCGAACTCCATCCTCCAGATGGCCGTCTTCGCACACCTGTGCGAAGGCTATCTGGGAATCGATCCGCCGGTGGGGCTGTTCCTCCATTACTACACGGTAACGAGGAGCAGCTCCGCCGCTTCGGCGCTTGGGTGCTACTACCTCAAGCTCCGGAGCACCGCCGACGACGCGCCATACCCCCGCCCGCCACTGCTCGATTCGATGGGCACGTGGTGGGCGAGGTGGTTCTACGCGAAGAGGAGCGGCGACAGCAAGCTCTTCTACGCCGGGAAAGCGCCGGCGAAGGGAACAACCATGCCCCGGCCGGAGATGTCCGCCGAGGACTGGTACCTGACGAAGAAGATCGCCTCTCTCGTGAGCTTGGGGCTCACGGGTAGGGAGATCATCAGAGACTTCACAGCGAACAGGATCTGTCCGCTGCGGAGGCGCTCCTATCCCTTCTACAAGATAGAGGGATGGAAAGACATTACAAGGGAGAGCACGGGTAAGTGCCTTTAAGACTCAACCTCTCCATTGATCATTTTCTCCGAACAGGAAACTAACGATTCCATCTGCTCGGGCAGAGAAGCCAACCGACGCATGGGTGACCGAACGAGTCGACGCCATGCTGAAGGCGGCGAAGAAGGACAGCGAGGTCACCGGCGAGGTGGCATACACTTGTCCGAGGAATGTGCTCATCCGCACAGACGAGGTAAGTCACTTATACCCAGCCCGTGCTGCTAGATTGACACCGTTGGTTTTAATGCTAACGTTCTCTTCTCAAAACGCACAGGAGGACCAGCTGATCCTTGGAGGGATCGTTGAGGATCTCTCCGGGTCTGAGAAGGAGAAGCAAAAGAAGGGCAAGGCCAAGGTGGCCACGAAGCCCAAGGTGGCGGCCGAACCGACGCGGAGCTCGCCGCGCCACGGTGGCCGCCAGCCGTCGAAGAGACCAGCTGCGGCGACGGAGCACACCGAGCAGACCAAGCGGGCGCGCGGTCAGCCCAGCGGGAAGAGACCAAGCCCCTCCCTCCTCGCCGAGCAGAGCGACGAAGAGGTAAAGACCATGGCCCTCTGGCTTAGGCGTTACACGCAAACTCACCCTGGCCACATGGACCGGCTGCAACAGGTCGCCGAGCAGAGGAGGCTCGAAGAAGAAGTCGCGCGCAAGGAAAAACTTCTTGCGCTGCGCGAGAAGAGTGCTCAGCTCAGCGGGGAGCTGAGCTCATCGCCACAAACACCCAGGAGCCAAGGCGGGCAAGCCGCTAAGGAGCCCCG
>SPJY01032824.1:1544229-1569827 GCA_005191435.1 Raddia distichophylla
CCGGGGAACGTCGCCAGCTTGTGCTCAATCACCTCCCTGGGGACCCCAGCCATGTCGGACGGTTGCCAGGCGAACACGTCTGCGTTAGACTGGAGGAAGGAGACGAGCGCGCCTTCCTATTTGGCGCTGAGAGAGGCGCCCACCCGAGCTGTCGACGGTTGAGATATCGATCTCAAGTCAACCAAGGTTCTTCAAAGATGAGATAGGAGACACGCCGAACAATGCCCACAGCAACGAACAGGAGACAGGGGTTTTATCCTGGTTCAGGCCTCTCGGGAGAGATAATAGCCCTACGTCCAGCCTTTCTTATATATCAAAGATGAATACAAGAGGTGGTTCGACGAGACGAACAAGTCTCGGCGAGATTATGGTGTATGCTAAGTGCTAACGTGCTAAAGCTCTAAGTCAAGGATGAAAACTCTAGCCAGGTCCCTCTAAACGCCTTAGGGGCCCTGTTTATATAGTGCGGAGCAAACCGACCTACCAAGGAGTATCGGGCCGGGCTAACTACGAGATCGTAACGAACTCATACATGCCAAATACTACCTACGGTAGATAAGGTAATCTCCTAATCTTGGGGATCACGACCTCCAATCCAATCCGGGAAACCAACGTCCGGGTCTTCACGTAGCCGTGCAGAACTCTGTTCGAGACGGACTCAAACAGGAATCCTTGGCCGTTACGCACCGTGCCAGCCAGGAGACTGTTCGGCAGGATGCATACGGGCCAGATAGAACCTTCCAGGGAGCTGGGCCCTGGTAGGTTGTTCGACTGGGCCGTCAGGGGGTGGGCCATGGCAATGGGCCGTAATCTAATCCCCGACAGATTCGTTAATAGATCTTATACAATAATGTCAAGGGCAAAGCCTAGGTCGTGCATTCATCATGTTTTTTGATTTGCATCAATAAGTAACTATTGGATTGTATGTGTGCTTAGATGTAGGCAATCCCGAGGGAAGGTTCGGAGACACCAAGGAGGACCTTCCACCTGAGCAAGGCGAGTTAACACTTACTCTTTAGATGTTTTTCCGTATTAGGGAGAGATTGCGACATTCCCTAGTGCGGATTAACATGAATATATACATTCATAGTCCATTACCAGTTGTACGCCAAATTATATTGTTTATTAAAAGTGCATGCTTATTAACCTGTCTAATTGTTAATCATGTAATATTTATAATGCCTGCCATTGAATTGTTTAGCCTTTATGACTGCCTTGATTGTCATTACCCTTGTTAATCTAAGATTAGTCTGGTAATCACTTGAACACTACCTAATGGGTAAAACTTGCTTAGACCGGCTTAGGCTTAAACAAATCTTCTGGGAAATAGCCATGGAACGGTGAACCGATATTCTCATTGAAATTGTTACGACATGTGACAGTTAGGGCTAGTAGTTGCATGTTGGGCTGAATGTGGTTGTGGGCATGATTATGTGGGGTGTCGGTCCGGTTTGGTCAGTTGGTTGGGATAGTTCATGTGTGGTAAGGTCGATGACCGTGGAAGTAGAGATGATTTGATCGGTGAGTTGCCCCTAGATGACATTCTGATGGATGATTATGGCACAGGGTGCCTGGTGCTGGGTTTAGCCAGGGCTTTCCCAGAAGGAGCGTGGAAGAACACGCTGCCATATGAGGGATGGTTCCAACACAACGTGTGGCCATCGCGCGGAGTACGGGTCTTGGATCGCCAGCAGTGAGCGCTCTGCGGACGCCCTCTGGGACCATTCTCGATAGGACCGTCATGGGTCATCACTAAGGGTGATAAAGGTCACACTTCCCCAAGGTGACGCTTGGCTACTGTGGGCTGGCAACCCCTAGGCCGAGGCGGGCATGCCATTGCAAGTGTGGTCCACAACAGGATTGCCAAATCCTGGAAGGATGGCTTCTAGGAAATGTTGGGGGAAACAAGAAGAATGGTTTGGTGAAGTATGATATCAAGTATATGTTGGTCGAGGCGTGGTCTGTCCTGGGTTGGTCGAAAGAGTCGATGGTTTGGTTGGGGTTTCGGGGTATATTGTTTCGATGCTAATCCCTTGAGATAATAATACCATTACTATATGATGGTAGATAGGAAGTTTTTAAAGTCATTTAAAAACTTGCCTTACGCAAATAAAATAACCCTTCCCCCAAATATTGCCTTCTATACATTAAGTGCATTTGAGGGAAGTGTTAACTAGCCAGCGTTTGGATGACGCTGACCTTGTCTACTTACATTCTTTAGATGATGGAATCAAGGAAGACCCGTACGAGTGCCATGAAGATGAAGGACAGGACTTCGGCGGGCCTAACGAGTCGTAGGGGTTGCTCCAGTCGCTTGTCCGTTACCTAGCCAGTAGGACATTCTTTTGGGTAGCTGCAAATTCTGAACGTTGTTTTGTAATATAAGGCTTCCGATGGTTGCCTTACTAAATTCGCCTATGGGCGTAACTTGGAATGTAATATTCAGGAATTATGATTAATCGATTTATGCTTGTATCGGCTATGTGATCTTTCGCACTAGTGTACTGATCTAGGGACTAGTGCATGGGATTCCGACTCTCAAATTCATTTTATATTAAGAGTTATAAAAAAGATAAAATAATGGCAAATTTGAATGGTTTAAAATTAATATAGTTTTCTCTTTTTATAACTCTTACTATAGAAAGAATTTGATCTTTAAACTTTATACATAGGTGGAACAAGTTCATTAGAACATTTGCAAAGTTTTTAAGAATATTTCATAACTTTTTCTAGTTGGTGTACGCGGGGTTTACATGGGAACCCATGTGTGCACGAGATATGTTGCCAACTTAGATAGTTGGGAGGATAATGAGAGAAGTTTGATGTATCTGATTTAAGTTCAATCATATTACTCAGCTTGAGTCAGCTGATATATGAATGGTAGAATTGTTTAAGAACTCTTTGGAGCTTTCTCGACCTAACGCAGTGGATTAAACAAGAGCTAATACCTCTCGAATAACAGAGCTGTCACCTCCTGCTACTTATCACAAAGTACGTTGGAATGGGTGTAAACCATGTCAGAACTATTCTCAAACACCACGTCGGCTATTAGAATCAATCACTTCCTCTCGGATCCTTCGACGACGATCTAGGTACAATACTTAGGCTACTTAAGTATATGTCAATGAACCGAGACTCGAACCCGGATGAACTTAAATAGGGCTCTGACTATTACACACTCCCAATTACATAGAAAATAAATGCTCAGCTTAAGTAAACAAATGAACCTATATTAATTATAACTCACAGTCTTGCAGCAAAATGAAAAGATACAAGATATATTACCCGAATTCCCGAGGACTTCTCCAAAACTCCGAGTAGTAGCTTGACTTGAACTCTAACTCGCAATCTAACTATTCTACTCTTACTACTGATAAAGTGTAGCTCCATGTGATGTGTGTGTGCTATTAGTGAGGTGAGGGTCCTATTTATAGTGTTCCAGAGCTCACACAGTGATGCCACGTGTGGGGACACTTGCTACCTTCCCATTGGCCCAAGGAGAGTCCGAAGGGGGATTCAAGGCGGTCGGCCGACCTAGGGGGATTGGCCGACCAAGTGTGGGTTGGCCGACCCACCTTAGATCCATCCTGGCATCTGGCTTTCCCTGGGATGCTCCTTGGGTGCTCTAGATTATTTTCTCACATCGGTTTTGACAGTTGGAGCCAGTGAAACCACAACTTAGGTGGGTCCATGGATCCTCCTCAAGCTTTTGGCCCCTAGCCTTCAGATCAAACCGAAGTGTGTGGATGGCTTGGATGACTCCCTTGTGTGCTTCTTGGATCACCGGAGAAAACTCAGCTATTTTCTTGGATCACCGGCGACGAAAGTAGGTCTATCGACCGGCTTTTTTCTCTGATTCAGCTTCAGATTTTTCCAATTTGTTCCTAAGGACATAATCTTACCAAAACTTATGGAACTTTATTAGTTTAAACAAAAATTAAATCATAAACCTTGATTTTTCCAAATTTATTGGAATGTTGGCGTAACAATTTCGACTTGAACGACCACCAACAACCAAGCATAGTGGATGATCTAGCCAAGAATAATAGTACAAACATGGGTGTTAATAATGGTAACAGCTTAGTCGCTACCTCAAGAAATTTAGGTTCGGTTTGTCATGGCGGTGTGGTCATGCTTGATCTGCACCGAAATTCCACCTGGCACACGAGGGGACCCCTGGTTTGGTGATGAATCTACCATGGTAAATCCTTAGTGAGGCATTTTCGAAGTTAGATGTATTGAGGATAATGGTTGTATCTCACTCTCGAGTGAGTCCCATGGCTAAAGTGTACACACTCGGCATAGTTGAAACTATAATGATAATCGTGCTCATGGTCAAGAGTGAGCTTAGGCAGCTCTACAATGTTCTCTCACCTTTTTAATAATTAACTTGATGTATAAAGTAGGGGCAGTGATTGCTGGACAACGACTGTCAGGCATCGAATGCCGAGTAGTGCATTACATGGAATGCAATGCTAGGGTTTCGTGTGGAGTTGATAGCGTTCGTCTCCTCGGTTTTGTGCTGAGAAAGCAATATTATTAGTGTTGAGAACTCATGAGTAAAGAAAAGAATTTATTATTTGAAACAACATGACTAAAGAAAATGATTTATTCTTTGAATGCTTACAATTATTAGGATTTATTCTTTGCAAATAAACCATCCCACATTCCCTTGACACTCTGCATTCATACTTAAGGATGAACATACTTGCTGAGAACTTTTTTATTCAGACTTGTTAGTAGGTGACTATGATGGAGACATACACGATGTAGGCGATCTAGACTACTGAAGGTGTACCCTTCGAGTTAGATGCCTTTGGCAATTTGACGGGACATCACCGACGTGGTTTCTATGTTCTTCTGCTTGCTAATGTACTCTAGTATTGTAATAAGTGGCTTCCACAATGTGTGTGGTCATTTTAAATTAATAAAGCATATGGTTTGATCGCCTGTTGATACTATGTGTACTAGCTATGATTTCTTAGGAATAGTATCAAAAACACATAGGGGTCGATTTTGCAAAGCCGGTTCCTGACAATTTGTGACTATAACTTCGTACGATTTAGATTCTATCTGGTCATATGTGGAAAGACACATGTTTATCAGTAGTATCGGACTATCCGGTATATACGGGACTGTCCGATCCTCACAACCGGAGTGTACGATATTAGTGGGAGTTTTAACAACTCTTTGGGTGAAGCGTTTTTTTACCCCACTTACATTTTCGCCACCGGCCCCACAACCCTCTCTCTCGTACAGGCGGCGCTAGGAGAATTGTTGGGATCGCTGGAGTTCGTCGTCGTTAGCCCTCGCAGGAAGCACGATGTTCGTGCCTGTCGTATGGGTGGTTCCATACCCCAAGAGACAAGACTATGTATAAAGGCAGCTCCAGATATCTGCTTCACCTCGCGGTGCCCTTCCCCGTAGCGCTAGGTGTCCTGAATACTACTCCAGACTGAAGCCTCACATGGAGCCTTCCTGAGGTGCTACATGTCTAAGTGGCCACTTCGGACCAAAGTCTCGCACAGGGTCCTTTTTGAGACGCCATGTGTTCCAGAGATCTTTTGCTGAAGCCTTGCGCGGGTCCATCCCGTACCAGCACATGTCTCGGAGGCCTCGCTTGGTGGAATTTCGCCTAGGACTACGCCTGAACAACACGCACGTCCATCATTGCCCATTTTTATGGATTTTTGTATATTAAAAACTAAACCAATTGTTCCAATGACCAGTTCATGATAACAATAACCAAGGATGTGTTTATTAAGTGGCAAGGCAAGGTACTTGTGGACAACATAGACCCCAGGTATCCACACGACGGGTCTAAGAGACCACCCGACAGGGGATGGACCAAGTTGGGTGGATAAGGACGGGAACCACTCGAACTCTAGAAGGCTTGCCCGGCAAAGAAAGAAGTCTATCCCTAATTAATAGGGAAGATATACTTGTAATCCTAGATAACTAATAGAGGATAGATATAGGAATCCTACCTCGTAACCGACCAGGACTCTAACTTGTAACCCTGCCCCTCACTATATAAGGCGGGAAGGGAGCCTCCTGGTTCGGCATCTTGGCCTCGATTTTTTCAGGGTTAGCAGAGATTCCTTGCGAACCTACGACATAGCCGAGCAACATTCCAGATCGAACACTAAAGGTACACTTCTCTGGATTTAATTTTATTCGATGCCTGGTGAGATTACGAAAATTCTCGGCCAGTACATTTACATGATCCGGAGCATACTTTCTCTTTGCAACTATGTCGTCGACATAGACCTCCACGTTTCTTTCGCGCTGTTCTGGGAAAGTCTTCTCCATTAAGCGCTGGAACATGGCACCAGCATTGCACAAACCAAAAGACATGGTCGTATAGCAGAAAGTGCCGAAGGGGGTGATGAAGGCAGTCTTCTCTTCATCCTCGGGGAAGATGCTTATTTGGTGATCTGCCGCGTTGGCATAGCGATCAGCCGCCTTGAACAGGTCGTTGGCGGTCCAGGTCTCATTGATCTCGAAATCCTGGGTGAGCCGCTCGTCGCGGACTCCGTTTTTGAAAGCGCGGACAACAGATTCGTCCGAGATGTTCGGGATCGTGTTGCGGATCTTGATGAAACGCCTCACGAAGTTGCGGAGGGTCTTCCCGTTCATCTGGATCATCTGGTGCAGATCATCTTCCTTGCCCAGACGCACGTAACAGCTCTGAAAATTGGCGATCAGAGCGTCACAAAGTTGGTCCCATGAGGAGATGGAACCTTCCTACTGATTGAACAGCCACGTCCGAGCAGCGCCTTCAAGGACAGTTGGAAGGTAATTTGCCATGACTAGCTCGTCACCTCCGGCTGCCATGATGGCTGTAGCATAGATGGAAAGGAACTCTTCTGGGTTTTGAGTCCCATTGTACCTCTCCATGTGACTGGGCTTGAACTTGGATGGCCACCTGACAGCGCGGAGCTCATCAGAGAAAGCCTAACAGCCCAAGGCATACGACCGGCCACCTTCCCCTGCAGAACCTAGTCTTGAGAAGACGTTGGTCCTGTTGCCCGGAGGAACTCTAGCTGAACGGGAAGATTCTGCCTGGAGGAATTCCCTCCGAGACAATCCTCCGCGCTCCTTCCTCATGGTCGCAACGATGCATTCCTCCCGAGGGAATCGTCCGTGATCTTCACGCGCACGTTTGCCCCTGTGGTCACGGTGACCACGGGGGCTTGGCGAGCGTCGGCGACCACGGGTATCTGGCTCGTTGCGAGTCGCCCTTCGTCGGTGACGAGGGTCACGCGACCGATTGGAACACTCGCTGTCCGAATCCACCCGGACAGGCTGGCTGCGTTGCCCGGAGGAGGTGCGAACTTCACCTATCGACTGAAGGCCTTCGGCCAAACGCTCAAGGTGAGAAGCAACAGCGTCGCCCATACGGGCGTGGTCGGCCTGGTTGATGGATCTAATCACCGTTGCTATGGCCTGGAGTCATTCCCGCCTCTGATCAAGGGGTCCTGGGATCCCTGAAGCATCCCTGGTCCCGCGCGGGGATTCATCTCGAGCAGCGGATCTTCTGCCGGGGGATCTGGCGTAGGCACGCGAGGCGGGTTGCGTCGCTGACGCTTGCGCTGATCGCGAATCTGCGCCAGAGTTTGATTGATTGAAGCATCCAAACTGCGGCGAACAACCTCTTGCTCGTGAGCAGATGGTGCAGATCCATCTTGTTGTCAAGCAGAGTTAGCATGCTCGATTTCTTCGGCCGCAGCGGCCTGTCCATGATCTCTTGAAGTTCTTGCACCAGCCATGTTAATGCTGCGAGGGCCGTGCGAGGGCACGCTAGACGGCGTCATCACTGTGTCGCCACAGGAGGAATCGACCGACATGGCCCCGGAATCCGAAAGATCTAAACCAGCGTAAAGATCATCGGTTCAATATTCATCGTCAATGACGGGAGCTTGACCTTGGACCATCTCCGGCATGTAGCCAGAGATCTCTGTCCCAGATATGGAAAGCGATCGAGACCGAACGGATCGATCCGATCTGACAGGGGATGAGACATCCTACCCTTCTGAGTCATAGCCTTCAGGAAGAATTTCCTGGTCGCTGACGGAGTTCGACATGCTTGAACAGACTTGATCTACCGATCCCCGCGGATGGCGCCAACTGTCGACGGTTGAGATATCGATCTCAAGTCAACTAAGGTTCTTGAGAAAGGGAGATAGAAGACCTGCCGAGCAAGGCGAAACAGCAATCAACGAGCAACAGGGAGACACAGGGTTTTTGTCCTGGTTCAGGCCTCTCGAGGAGATAACAGCCCTACGTCCTGCCTTTGTTTATATCAAAGAGGATTACAAGAGGGAAGCTCGTTGAGAGGAACAGGTCTCGGCGACGGCGAGATTATGGTGTACAAGAAGTATCAATCTAAGACGTCGTGCCCTCTACACGCCGTAGGGGCTCGGTTTATATAGTGTTGAACAACCGACCTACCAAGGGATAACCGGGCCGGGCTAACTACGAATACGTAACAAACTCGTATACATGCCAAATACATCCCGAGGTAGATAAGGTATGCTCCAATACTTCGGGATCACGACTTCTGCTCCAATCCGGGAAACCACGTCCGGGTCTTCACGTAGCCGTGCAGAACTCTTGTTCGAGACGGACTCAAACACGAAGCCTAGGCCACCACGCACCGTGCCAGCCAGGAAGTTGTTCGGCAGGATGCACATGGGCCTGATTGAGCCCTCTAGGGAGCAAGGCCCTAGGAGGATGTTCGATTAGGCCATCAGGGAGTGGGCCATGGCAATGGGCCGTGATTTTATCCCCGACATATCCTGAATTAATAGGGAAGGTATACTTGTAATCCGGGATAACTACTAGAGGATAGAGATAGGAATCCTACCTCGTAACCGACCAGAACTCTATCTTGTAACCCTGCCTCCCACTATATAAGGCGGGCAGGGAGCCTCCTAGTTCGGCATCTTGATCATCCCACATCAGGTTGATCATCATCTTAGAGAGCATCCATGGAGAGACATCTCCCTCCACATCGATCATCTTGTACACATATACCCCATATAATCCCACAGCACAGGAAGTAGGGTATTACCTCCACAATGAGGGTCTGAACCTGTATAAATCCCTGTCTTGTGCTACCATCGAGTTTGGATCTTGTGCATCGCCCCATATATAATCATTGCCGGCGGTGACCCCCCAGTTAGTCACCAGTCGACAGTACTCCAATGACAACTGGCAGGTATAGGCAAGATAAAGTGGTAGGTAAGGAAAGCGGTAGGCAAGACAAAGCAGCAGGCAAGGCAAAGTGGCAGGTTTTTCAACAGCAACAGCAATAAAACAAGATGGGGGAAATATGAGGCGTACCTCAATGAGCCCATGGGTCAAAACCTAGCTAAGTGGAGGAACCATGCTGACAAAGCATCAGTATTTGCCGCCACGACATCCGTGTTGGCTTCGAGGCCGAAATTCATCTCTTGGTGGAATCTGGCATGTTGGTGCAGTGTCTCACGGACCTGCCCCATATTATCTACCAAAGTGTCCACCCTGTCTCCCACAAACCAAAGGTCTCTAGGCTCCATGTAGAAAAGGTACTCTAGCAAACGGCTCCATGTAGAAAGGGTATCTAGCTGATGTGCATTGCCCATCCCTTCCTAGCGTGGGACCTAGACCATATGGGTATTGAGATCCTCCTACTTCTTGTTGTCGGGAGCTTCCAACTTCATGATTGTGGGTGCCCCATCCTCCATAACTTTGTGTTCCATACCCATGTGCAGACGGGGCCCATTTGTCCCACCACGCCCCAGAGTCATGTTGGGAAGTGTAGGTAGCTTCCCTCCATGGATCTTGATCAGACATGCTATGTTCCAACATGTCTTGCTCTTCCTAATGTTGCTGGTGGTGGTACTCCTCATGTTGGCTGCGTGCGTGACTTCAGGTCACTGAACCTGAAACACTATGACGAGGGGGCTCTCCAGCTCTAAGGTTACGGGTTAGCCCTTGGGCGCTGTAGAGACCGAGCCTTGAATTAGGCAAGCGGATCTCGACCATACTTCCCGGAAAACACATGAACAAGTTTTCATCGAGGAAGAAATGATCCTTCCTACTACTGGAAATTCGGTTTCAAGGAAGGTGACTTGGGCATTTGCTAGGATCCCCAAAATTTCAGCAATGTTGATGATAAAAGACGTAAAATTTATGTCTCCCACCTAATTTTTCTTTTCTAACCAGTGAGTTACCATGTTCAAGGTTGGATTTCAGCCCTCAACACATTCCCTTGCAAGAAATGATCCTTCCCTACTAATGAAAATTCAGTTTCGAGGAAGGTTACTTGGGCATTTGCTAGGATCCCCAAATTTTCAGCAATGTTGGTGATAAAAGACGTAAAATCTATGTCTCCTGCCAAATTGTTCTTTTCAAACGAATGAGTTACCATGTTCAAGGTTGGATTTAAAATATTGACCAAGGCATAAAGATATTGTAATTTGTCAACCCAAACAGTGCGCACATCTTTTCGTGAATTAACTACCATTGCCAACCAACGGTAAATGAACTTAAGTCTGGAATTGTGAATTTTGATCATGCGAGGAGTTCCACTATAAGCTTTGTCAGAGATCGATAGTCAAAAATCATCACGGTTAATGCCTCTTAAATTTCTAGGGATAATTTTGCATCTCATTGAAAAACCTGGGTGACCAGTCAATTCTTGTAGAGAGCATTCAAATGTCTCATCAAAAACTCTAAATCTAAATCTGGTTCCGTTCTCAAGAATGTAAAGAGTACTTAAAAATTCAAGAGTCAATAGACGCGAACCATTGTCCACTATGGGTACGAAGTTAGTCCATCCGATTGCATGGAAGGCTTCTGTGCAGTTGTCCAGGAGGCTGGTTTAGGCCAGTAGTATCGGGTCGTATGCTCGAGTGTGCTGTAATGTTTGGGTCCTCAGCGCACTGAACATCTGTGCCTCCTGGTCATTTTTAGGATGATCTGCTCCTCCGAGGTCAGGATTCTGATCTGGTGGCCTTGACTGAATTGGGCCCCCTGAGTACCTATTGAGAAGCAACCCCAGCTAGGTTGACGCCCAGAGTAATGGAAATCCATTGACATATCCTCCCGAGAGTACGTGGCTCTCAAGGATCTCAGTCGGTGTATGGCTTCGATCGGAGCTGGATGAGCTAAACCTTGTATGAATGCCCTTGGCACCTTTGGAAAGTGTCTTGCCAATCTTACTGTACGACAGCATATTTTTTTTTTTGCAAATAGGGTTACAAACGAATACCCGAAGGATAGACATATAATCAATGGTTAGTGGTCCAAAAATTAGTCGGTCAGTTGTCCAAATGTTAGTAATCCTTGCGGGGCTTAGCAATTTCCGTGACAAAATTTTTTATTTTGCCAAAGTTATGATGTCACGAACTAATCACGTTTATTAACAAACTAACCAAATGAGTTTATTATGCAAGTAGAGAGAGAGAGAGAGAGAGAGAGAGAGAGAGAGATCATGCGATCACTGCCTAGGAGATGCATTGATCGCAACAACAAGACTCTGAATTTATTGTCGCGGAGCACCGATGATGTTGCATGCAAGAATGAGCTAATTGTCATGCAAATGTCACTTTCAAATAGTAACTTGAGTGCCTACATGCCATTCTATGCAAGTAGGATAGTGGATGTGAAATGAAGTGTGAGGAGGAGGAGAAGAAAAGAGGTTGGTCAGTGGTGGAGGTGGTCGGCCGACCTGGGTGGGTCGGCCGGCCTAGGTGCGGTCGGTTGGCCCTAAAATTTGATGAATTTTTTACTGCAAGGTAAATGGATGAATAAATATGTTCGGTGATGCACAAATTTAATTTGAATTGGAAATGGATAAATTCTAGCTTACCTCCCGGTGAGAACTCAATTTTTTCTAGTACCCAAGCTGGACCGTCTCCTTTCCTCAATATTCTCGAGAATTTTCGGCGAACGGAGTTGAACTCGCGGTTGATTGTATTTGCTTTTTATGCCATATTTATTTATCCAGGACTGATCGGATGGCATCGACCCTTCTACGGGTTTGAATTTTTGACGGCACGCTTCTTTACCTCCTCCTTCTTGTTTAAATTATCCATCCCACATGGTTGTTGGTTTTCTTCATACAGCATTGAAGGGTCTTCTTCATCGTAGCCATGAAACTATCTACCTTGATTTTTTGTATAGCCTCCTCTTTCTTCTGCACATGGTTAGGTTTTTGACCATAATAAACACGTATCTGCGAACATTTTTCAACTCTTGGTTTAATGTTGAATGTTTCATCTCTGACGTTGATATTGAGTTGAATTTTTCTAACAACAGCATCAATGGTAGCATTTGCCGTCCTCAAGAATGGTCTCCCAAGAATGATTGGCATCTTGGTATCCACCTCCATGTCTAGGACCACAAAGTCCGTGGGTATGAAGAAATTCTGGATTTTTACCAGTATATCTTCAGCAATCCCAATGGGACGGCGAGCTGATTGATCCACAAGCTGTAGGGTCATGGCAGTTGGAGACAAGGTGAAATGATTTAATTTTTCATAGATTACTTTGGGCACGATACTAAAACTCGCTTCCAAGTTGCACAGAGCACATTCAAAGTGTTGTGCACCAATGGAGCATGAGATTGTCGGATAGACAGGATCCTTCTTCTTTTTGGGGAGTTTGTTCAAGATTGCTACACTGCACTATTCGGTCAATTTAATGACCTTCGTGGTCGGCAATGGGTGCTTATTGTTAAGGATGTCCTTCAAGTACTTTGCCTATGTACGTAGGCATCTGCATTGCTTCTAGCAATGGAATGTTGACATCTAATGGCTTAATTTACATCAACAAACATGCCAAAGATCACATCTGCAGTTGGCTTGCGTAGACGGCGCGGAAAGGGCAATAATAGGGTATCTGAAAATTCCAGGGGACCGACTTTGTTCTCTGCATTTCCTCCCATCGCACTTGTCTTAGGTGGCTGTTCTTGAGGTGCTTCATCAATGTCCTTGTTCTCCTTATCGACCGGATCAGGGGTATCATGTTGCAAACTAAGCTATTTGGGTTTCTAGCATTTTATTAAAGCTCATTTGGTTTTGCTTGGTAGTTGAAAATCCCTCTAGTTTGAATCTATGTTTTCCAAGATTTTCTCATTAGCAAGAAATTTCCTATTAACGCTCTCATTTACCTTATTTTTTGGCTGCCATAAATTCATCTAGAGAATTTAATTTGGCTTAGAACAACTATATAACCAACATTATTAATAATTTTGGCTCATTATTTAATTGTTCCATATTTTTTTTCTGCCCCAATGGTGATGCGAGATGGAAATTATTCATTAATATTTGTCTTAAATATGCTTTTAATCAGACCAACGTAGGATTAATTGCATATGACATGATTTTCTAATTAATTTTGTCTTAATTTTTCTACAATGAGCAACATTGCCTCTCAAATTAGTGGCATTGAGCCGCTCACTGGCACTAAATGTGGAAGGAGTAGATTAATATTACGCTGGGCATTATGAATCTTGACCTAGTATTAAGGGAGGTTGCTCACATGCTTTAGTGTGCTCAAGAAGCAATTGGATGAAAAATCTAAGTGTACAGAGTATTGGCAGTCATTAAAGTCCAATTTCATATGCCGACATATGCCAACATTCTAGTAATTTGGGGGAAAATCAAGATTTATCTTTGCATTTTATTTAAACTAATAAATTTCCACAAGTTTTGGCGAGATTTTGTCCTCAGGAATAAAGTGGAGAGAAATCGGAGCAGAACCGGACACAGAAGCTGGTCGGCCGACCTGGCCTCTGCACCGAACCAGCCCCAACTTCTCCCAGTTGCCAAGAAATGCACCAAAGAGTAATCTTAAGCATCCATATGCGTCGGTTTGATAAAATGGATGCAGTTGCTTCATAATTGGGTGACTTAGCTCTTCAAGAATACAATTCTACTAGCTCTAATTGGCATAACCGAATTGGGGAAGCAATCTACACCGCCAAAAAAGCATCCCAGGCGAAAACAAGCGCCAGGATCAACCGAAGGTGGGTCGGCTGACCCACCTAGGTCGGCCGACCGCCTTGGATCCCCTCTCGGATTCTCCTTCGGCTCGTGTGAAGATGACACTTGTCCCATGATGTGGAAGTCCCTCATTGGTCAAGGATGACTATAAAAGGACCCCCTCACCTCACTTGACACCACACACCACACCACATTCCTCTCATTTGGAGTCACTCTTCACTTTTTAGAGTAGGTAATTTGGGAGCTAGAGTTGAGTCGAGCTGAAACTCGGAAGTTCCAAAATCATCTTTGGGACTTCGGGTAATGGCTAGCTTTTGTATCCATTCTCTTCTGTAAGACTTTGATTTTGTAATACAAGTGCATTTCATTATCTGAGCTGAGCATATTTACACTAAGTGGGAAGTGTGAATTGTTAGAGCGGTTGATTAAGTTTTTCTGGTTCCGAGTCTGGGTTCATTCTCATATGCTTAGAATAGCCTAAGTATTGAACTTGGATCGTCTTCCTAGGATCCGGGGAGGAGTTATTGGAGTAAATAGCAGACGTGGTGTTTGAGATTATCTCTGACTTAGTTTACACCCATTCCAATGTACTTGTGGTAGGTGGTGACAACATTATCCATCCAAGATTTAACTCACGTGTAATCCACTGCGTTAGGAATTGAACTAGTAGGGCCCAATCGTGGGTGGTTATAACCATTTGGTGTTCTTAACTGATAGCGGGTGGTAGTGAATCGGCCGAGCTCTGACGAAGTTCTTAAAACAAACCTCCAAACCCATATCTGCTAGCTCAACCTAATAATTGATTGCACTATTAAGGGACTTTATACTCTTCTCGTTATCGTCCCAACTATCTACCTAACTTATCTTTTTATACTCATGTGTGTGTGTCACCGGTCTTATTATCTTATTATATTATCTTTACCCCCGTTAACTAGCTGGTTGGTATCTTAAATAATATAGATATTAGAATTATCCTTCTCTCTCATTCCCTGTGGATTCGATACTCTGAAATACTCCCTGGGTGAAAACTATAAGCGATATCCGTCTGCTTGCATATTATTTCTAATAGCGTAAGAATCGCCAACATGGAGAGATCCAACGCTTGTCCCTAATGATGATTAAAAATAGCATCTCAGTTGGGATTAAGGGAGGAATCCCTGATTCCGAAAAAGCTAAGATGTACATGGAAAATGTTAGGGAGAACTTCAAAGGTTCTTCCAAGACATATGTCAGTACATTAATCATGCTGTAAGATCAAGCCTCCCCATGGGCTTAATGATTTTGGTAATTGATGGCAACTAGGCCGTACAGCTGGAACGCCAAGGATAAGGACTTTGTGTTTCATAGTTTCTCTGATTTCCTTGTGTGCGTCTTCGGCCCAACTCAGCAGATCGACAATATCTCTCTGGTTGCAGGGTCCCATTGAGCACAGGTCATAGGGGCTCTGAGAGTGCTAGGTGTCAGCCTTGAGCGAACCATCTAGAGCGTGTACACCTGTCCCAGGGTCGAGAAGGTTCGGAGTCCAGCTGTCTAGGGTTTTCGTAGCCGCCAAGTCTCAAAGCCAGATATTTTTCTGTAGGCGCGAAAATTCCCGCTTAAGTGTCCAAATATTCCCGCCAAGTCCACAAATCGACAAAAGTGTCGGAAGACCCGAGGCGTAATGACGAGAGGGGGCGAGAGGGGCTAAGTCCGTGGGGCGTAAAGATTTAAGCCCATCGGACGGCGTCCGATCACCATCGGACGGCGTCCGGTGAACCCAAGCCTAATTTTGGCTAAGTCCCTAAAAACAACGTCCCTGTCGGACGGCGTCCGATCGTCTTCGGACGGTGTCCGACAGCACCTGTTTCCCAGAGGTAAGCTCGAAAACGGCTAAGTCCCAATCGACACCGCCCCTGTCGGACGGCGTCCGAAGCCCATCGGACGGCGTCCGATCAAGTTCAAAATCGGCCACCCAGCAGCGTCCGACGGGCACCGGACGGCGTCTGATCAAAGGGGGTGCGACAGTAGTCACTGTCGGACGGCGTCCGATCGGGACCGGACAGCGTCCGACGACGGCTGGGCGAACGACCGAACACCTGGCGGGCAGCCCGTTCGCGTGCACCAGCGCCCTGTCGGACGCGTCCGGTAAGCCACCGGACGGCGTCCGACCAAGCACAAATTTTGGCCAAATCCTCTGTCGGACGGCGTCCGACGGGAACCGGACGGCGTCCGACAGAGTGATCTGAAACTCGCGATTTAATCTGAGCCGTCCATTTCTAGGGTTTCGCCTTGGGCCTATAAATAGGGGCTTGGTGTACGGGAGAAAATTGAGAGAGCCATCATTAGCAGCCACCCCTTGCCTTAGCCACCCATGAGAGCTCCTCCCATGGCACCCACCTCCATCTAGGGTTCCATGTGCTTGAGAGATTGAGAGGGAGAAGAAGAGAGGAAGGGGAAGAAGAAGGTGATCCCTACCTCCTCCCATCATCTCAAGGTTTGCCCCCATCTCCCATGGTGTTCTTGCCCTAGTTTTCATGGGGAGAGAGAAGGGGTAGTGGTGAGAGACGATCTCGATCTTGTGCTCTTGGGACTTCGCCGCCGGAGAGATCGTCGTCACGCCACGGGCTTCATCAACCGTACGACTACATCCGCTCCATCCGTTGGAGGCACAAGTCCGCCGTGTGTCGGCGGCCATCTCCGTGTGTCGGGGGTGCCAAATCCTCCATGTGTTGGGGGTGTCTCATGTGTTGAGGCGAAACCCACCGTGTGTCGGTGGTCGGTGCCGTGTGTCGGTGCCGGTGGGTGTGAGGGCTCTCGCCTGTGAGAGAACTCGCCTCTGTGTGAAGGTTTGGAGCTCGCCTACCATGTGTTGGTGAAGAGCTACCTCGAGTGGATTGAGGGCTAGGGACGAGAGAGTCCCGACTTCTCTGTGTGAGAAGTTTCCTCAACGGAGACGTAGGTGCTCATGTGTTGAGCACCGAACTTCGGTAAACAACTCGGTTTGCGTCTCCTCATCTCACTCGGTTAATTACGCATATTGACTTGATCGCTTGCATGTGAGTGCCATCGAGCCTCCTAGTAGTCGCTTGAGTTCCATTGTGATTGCTTCCACATCTAGACATTAGGGATTAATCGATAGCTTGGGTAATCACCGGACTAAGCAATCACTCAAACAAGTTTAAAATTTGAATTAGGAGTCCAATTCACCCCCCCCCCCTCTCGGCCTAGGATCCTTACACATGCGCATGCTCACTTGTAGCTATGATGGTAAGAGTGGTGTTAGGGAGCATATCATGAGCATCATGGACATGGCGGCAAGGCTAAAAAACCTTGATATTGACATTTGTGATAATTTCTTGGTCCATTTCATTATGAGTTCTCTCCCTGCGAAGTATGGGCCACTTAAAATTAACTACAATACTTAAAAGGAGAAAGGGACCATATCTGAGCTCATAAGCCACTCTGTTGAGGAGAAAGAAAAGCAGAAGGTAGAAAAGCTGAAAGAACATGCACATTTTGTCAGTCATGGCAAAACAAAGCATCAAGGGGAGTAAGCAGCTCTAAGGCCAAGAAGAAGGCTAACCCTCCTCCTCCAGGGGAAGGGAAAGATTGTTGTACATGCTCCTCCTGCCGCTGAAACTGCCTTTTTCAAGTTCTGCAAGAAGTATGGACATCTGCAGAAGGAATGTGATGAATTTATGCTGTGGTTAAATAAGAATGGTTATGAAATTATTACTTATGTTGATGAATCATTATTTGCTGAATTTACCTATATTACATGGTGGATTGACTTAGGTGCCACTGTGCACATTACCAATTCACTGCAGGGATTGAAAGGATCGCTATGCCGCCTAGAGGGGGGTCAATAGGCGAATACAACGATATTGCGGAATTAAAACAACTCAAACAGTGACCAGTCGGTTGGATGTTCCGATGCAGGTCAGATGTTCTGATCTGGTCCAGTAACCCCTGCGTCGGATGTTCTGATCTGGGTCGGATGTTCCGACGGCGTCGGATGATCCGATCCTGGGTATTCTGTATTCGTCGAAAACCTGCAGTAAAAACTAATTTCTCGCAAAACCAAGATTAGATCTATTCAAGAATACTCAGAACAGGCCAACACCAATAGTAAAAACACGAAATGAAGACCAAGACGAAAACACAACGATTTTTGTTTACCGATGTTCGGATCTTTGAAGGGAGATCCTACTCACCGTTAGGGAAGGCACAAAGCCCGGATCACCAAGACCCTAATCCTCTTCCCGGTGAAGCACACAACACTCATCGGCGATCACTAGTAGAATCCTTTTTCTTGCGGAGGTAGATTCACACCTTCACAAACTCCGGAGGCACGCCACACGAAGATCGGTGACTCACCGGCAACACCTAGCCGTCTAGGAGCCCTTCAAGCTTCCAAGAGTAACAAATGCGATGAAGGAATTAGGAATTGCTAAGTGCTCAAGAATTGGACTCTAATTCGTGGAGCACTTGGGTGCCTTGATTTCTCTAGATCTAGATCTCACAAGATGAACAAGAGAGAGACAAAGGCTAAAGAGGCTAAAGCTTTGAAAGATGATGAACAAGGTGTATTAGGTTCAAATCAGGGGATCAGTAACCCTTTTGGCAGTTATTAGATAAGGCTTTAAATAGGGAATCCTGAAAACTAGCCGTTGCTGCAGTTAATCACGCATCAGATTTTCCGACCCCGTCGGATGTTCCGATAGCCATCGGATGTTCCGACCCGCGTCCGATGTTCCGATGGACTACTCACTGGATGGCTTTGAAAACTGACAGACTGGCTTCACCATTGGATGTTCCGACCCTCGTCCGATGTTCTGATGGTGTGGGTTCTGTATAGAGTGTATTTTGAGTGGAAAACTCACATGAATTTTGAGATACCTATTTTGAGCACTTAGGAACCTTTATATGCTTCTCCATTGCATCCCTCTTTATAGTACGACATCCCTACGACTCAATAAATAAAGATTTACAAATAAATACTAGTCTTGATGCCTTCGTGCCCATGTTTGAGGGGTACACCATCACATGTAAGCGTGTACTTCAAGAATTTAACATGTATAATATCTGTGTACAATTCTCCAATAGAAGTATTAGCTCTATAATTGTTACTCAATAATCACTAAAATCACTTAAGGGCCTAGATGCACTTTCAACCTCCCCCTTTTTGGTGTATTGATGACAATAATTATAGCTCACAAACGAAATTAGAAACAAGAATATAGCTGAAGCTCCCCCTGAAACTATGGCAAGAATAACAACAAGCGCTCCTCCTATATCCTTGGCAAATTTGAATCTAAATGCAGTATGCCAGGATATATCACACAATACGAAAAGTTTAAATACCTAGCAATTCACCATTACATCATCATCACAGAATAATTAAAGTCTTACAGCCACAGCGTACCACATAAAACATAATCGAGTTTAAAACATAGTTTTGCACACACTTAAACATTCAAGTTTCAAACATAGGAATCTAAGATAGGATTAGATAAATGATAACTTTTCTCCCCCTTTGACATCAAGACGCCAAAAAGAATGAAACTGAAAGTGGACTATTCAATCCATCTGGATCGCTGCTGCTTGAACTGCCACCACCACCCAGACCACCAACACCACCGGTGACTTCCTCTTCATCATTACCACCGGATGGAGGAATCCCAAACAGCCCTCGAGTATATGTGTCAATGGTTGAGAAGGACGACTCGGATTCATCAAAAGAGAGAGGCATACCAAGATGCTTCTTGATATTTTGAATTTGCTTTCGATTGTCGCGAAGACGCACAATGGATTCTTGAACCCGATCATTTGTCTTGCGGCACATGCAAAAGGTAGATTTCAGCATTTTCTTGATAGAGCCTCCAGAAGATAATGGGATAGACCGAGCTGAAGATGGTCCCGCCGCAGAAGATGGACCCGCACTATCATGAGTAGCGGTACTCCTCCTGGGTGGAGTCGAAGAAGTCCCACCAGGAGAAGCCAGTCCACGGGTGGTGACAAGATAGGGGGTGTGCTTCACATCCAGTACAAACTTGAGACCAGTCACAAGGATGATCATGCTCATTAGATAAGAAGCATAAGGGCAGCTCCTCTTGGGATCACAAACACTGATCTTGATCTCACACCAGATGAAATCCAGCACATCAAAAGGACGCTCTCGCAGACCAATTTTTAACAGAAGGTTGCGAGAGTAAGATAGCACACGAGATACATCACCTTCCTTGGGACACAGAGTCTTGCGAAGAATGCGATTCAGCACTTGATAGAAAGGCTTCATGGTCTCAGTTGCTTCAGCCTAAGATGGAATAGGCCCATCATATAAGAACTTCAGCTCATGATTCTTTAAAGCATCCACATCATGGATCTCCTCCATGTTGCCTCTAGTGGATAGCTTCAGGTGTTGACCAAACTCCCTTTTCGAGAAGTTGTAGAAAACTCCATCGCACATAAACTAGAGGAAGTCGCCAGTCCAGTACAATGTAGCATAGAACTGACAAATCACCTCATCATTCCAATCATGTTGAAAGCTCAAGATGTCGGTCAATCCCATGGTGTCACAAGCAGAGATTACTTCATTTATGATTAGATTGACTGTCAATGCCATGCCTTCCCAATTGATGAATTGCATGCGCATGACTGGGCTCTTCTTCTTCACAAAAGCAGCATCGTAGAAATCTTGATGAAAGAAGTTACATAATCTTTCATCGGTCCCTTCTTCCTTCTCATACTGCAAGGGATCTGCAGCCCTGTGATACTGGATCTCCTTCATATCCGAAACATAATAGCCGGGAATCTTCGGAGTGACATTTGAGTGAAGGTCCTTGTTGACTTCTTGATCATCAACGGATCGATAGGATCAAGGATATTTTCTCACTTCCACTGAGCCAATCTCTCATGATAGATCGTAGGATCCTCATTGGGCGAGGCAGAAGGAGGAACGACAGTCGAACTTGAGGTTCGTTGCCGTTTCGAAGGATTTGCAACACCCTTACCTTTGGGATCATGCTGAGAAGAACTCATCTGCATGATAGATATGATGGAATCAAAGAATTGAAAGAGAACGCTCAAAAAAACCCAACCGGCTTAGTGAGTACCACATCAGAACATCCGACCAAGTCGGAACATCCGACGGGGTACAGCAACTGCCCGAAATAGGTTTTGACACATCTCGCATCAAAAAGACGAATCCGAGGCATCAACAGGTGGGGAATACTTCTATGAACAATATGGAAGCATATTTAGCCTCGAACTCAAACAAAAACGGCACGCAATGCACGTTTTAGAGGTTTCAAGAATTGGGGCTTTTACCTTCAATGGAGGAGGAGGGAGACGAGCAGGGAGGAGGCGGATGAAGTGGAGAGATAGCAGGTCGCAAGGTCCGCCGCCGCAAGGTCCGTCGCCGCCGGAAGATCCGCCGCCGCAGGAACTTCCTGTGCCGCTGTCGCCCAAGAGTAGAGAGAAGGAGGGTAAAGCTCTAGGGTAAAACCGTGGGGTAAAAAGAACAAGGACCCACGCGGTTAGATAAAATAAGTGATAAAACTGGGCCGAGCCGGAACATCCGATGGACCCCTCGCTGGACAGCATCGGAAGTTTCGACGCAGGTCGGAACATCCGACGGGACCCTCACTGGATGCCACCGGAAAGTCCGATGCAGAGCCGAACATCCGATCCCCTCTTGCTGGAAATGAAAGTTTTAGACTTCAGACTCCTTGAAAAATAGATGAGGATCGCTCCGGGAGGATAGAGGGGAGTTCTAAGAGTTAAATTTACTCAAGAATGACCGTAAGCATATCAATCAAACAAACTAGGGTCATCCGTGAATAAATAGGATATGAATATCCGAAGAACCAAGTCAATCAATTTATATATAAAAACCTATATAGCTATAGTAAAATAGATGACAAGATCTTAACAAAACATTTTTCAATCACCAAACAATGTGTGTAATAGGTCAAGCAACATTCCGAGAGTCAAGGATATTCAATTCACTCCGCAACTCACAGAATTTTCTCTCATCAAAGGGTTTGGTGAAAATGTCAGCTAGTTGGTTTTCGGTTCTCACATGGGTAATATCGATATCACCTTTGGTTGAATGGTCTCTTAAGAAGTGGTGGCGAATATCAATATGTTTGGTTCGGGAGTGCTGAATGGGATTGTTGTCTATTTTTATGGCACTCTCATTGTCACACAAAGGTGGGATGTGGTTGAGGTTAACGCCATAATCTCACAAGGTTTGCCTCATCCAAAGTAGTTGAGCACAACAATGTCCTGCGGCAATATATTCAGCTTCGGCTGTGGATAGGGCAACGGAATGTTGTTTCTTGGACGCCCACGAAACGAGCGACCTTCCAAGGAATTGGCAAGTACCGGAGGTACTCTTCCTATCCACATTACAACCGGTATAATCCGCATCCAAATAGCCGATTAGGTCAAAGTTTGACCCTCTAGAATACCAAAGGCCAAAGTTGGGAGTGTGTATCAAATATCTTAATATTCTCTTGGCTTCCACTAAGTGACAATCCTTGGATGCAGTTTGAAATCTTGCACACATACACACACTAAGCATAATATCAGGCCTAGATGCACAAAGATAAAGGAGAGAGCCAATGATGGAACGATATACCTTTTGATCGACGTCCTTACTATTTACATTTAAATCAAGGTGACCATTTGTTGGCATAAGAGTCTCGATTGGCTTTTGTCGCTCATCTCAAACTTCTTAAGCATATCTTTCACGTACTTTGATTGGCTAATGAAAGTCTCTTCCTTCATTTGTTTCACTTGTAGTCCAAGGAAAAACTTAAGCTCTCCCATCATTGACATCTCAAAACGTTTAGTCATTAAACTAATAAACTCCTCGCAAAAACATGTATTAGTAGATCCAAATATAATATCACCATCTACTAACTTAGTAAATAGTGTAGGATCAGATTTACCCATTTCAAAACCTTTTCTTACCAAAAAATCCTTCAGGCACTCATACCATGCACGTGGTGCTTGCTTCTACCCATAGAGCGTCTTGTTGAGTTTGTAGACGTGATTTGGATATTTTTGATCTTCGGCCCGGTGGTTGCTCAGCGTAGACAAGGTCGGAAAGTGGACCATTAAGAAAAGCGCTCTTGACATCCATTTGCCACAACTTAAAACCATGGTGAGTAGCAAAAGCAATTAAAATTCTAATAGCATCTACTCTTGCTACTAGAGCGTAGGTCTCACCACAATCCAAACCTTCGATTTGCGTGAAGCCTTGTGCAACCAACCGTGCTTTGTTTCTTGTCACTATACCATGTTCGTCTTGTTTGTTGCGGAAGACCCATTTTGTACCAATGATATTTTGCTTCGGTCTTTCCACCAACTCCCACACTTCATTCCTAGTGAAGTTGTTCAACTCCTCTTGCATGGCCATAATCCAATCGGGATCCTTGATAGCTTGATCTATATTTAGTGGCTCAAGAGAGGAGACAAACGAGTAAAATGCACAAAAATTTGAAAGACGAGATCTAGTAGTTACTCCCTTGTTTATATCACCAATGATGCTTTCGACGGGATGATCTCGTTGAACACTTTGACGAACTCTTGGATGTGCATTTGGTGGTGTAGTATCTCTATCATCACATTCACTTGACTTGTCATCTTCTTCTTCTTCAACAATTGTTGGCGGTTCGACTTGAGTTGACAAAGGTAGTGAATCTTCGTCTTCAACACCTTCTTGTGGCTTGACGTCACCGATCGCCATTTTCTTGATAGCCTCACTTGGTGGTTCTTCTTGATCTAGCACATGTTGATCAACTTGCTCTACTTGAGAGCCGTTAGTCTCATCAAATGTCACGTCATGCGAGATTTCAACCACACCGGAGGTATTGTTGAAAACTCGATACGCATAGGCATTTGATCCATAACCAAGCATAAAACCTTCATCAACCTTAGGAGCAAACTTAGAGCTTCTAGATTTCTTATTCAGAATATAACACTTACTGCCAAAAACTCTGAAGTAGGAAATATTTGGCTTGTTACCAGTAAGGAGCTCATACGACGTTTTCTTCAACAATTTGTGTAGATAAAGCCGGTTGATGGCGTGACAGGCTGTATTCACAGCTTCCGCCCAATATATATCCGAAACCTTGTACTCATTCAACATGGTCCTTGCCATCTCGATGAGGGTTCGATTCTGCCGGACGATGCCCCCATTTTGTTGAGGGGAGCAGGGAGCCGAGAACTCGTGCTTGATACCTTCCTCATCAAGGTACTCTTCAACATCGGTGTTTTTGAATTCCGTTCCAGTATCACTTCGAATCTTCTTAATCTTCACTTCAAACTCGTTTTGAGATCTTCTCATAAACTTCTTTAGTGTTCCTTTCGCTTCCGTCTTATCATGCAAAAAGAATACCCACGTGAAGCGTGAAAAATCATCGACAATAACAAGACCGTATTTGTTACCTCCTATACTTATGTATGCAACTGGTCCAAAGAGGTCCATATGTAACAGTTGTAGTGGTCTTGTTGTGGTCATCACGTTCTTCGAAGGATGGGATGCTCCAACTTGTTTTCCCGCTTGACATGCGCTACAAGGCCTGTCTTTCTCAAACTTCACATTTGTTAGTCCAATGATGTGATTCCCTTTCGAGAGTTTGTGAAGGTTTCTCATACCAACATGGGCAAGTCGGCGATGCCAAAGCCAACCCATGCTAGATTTAGCCAGTAGGCATATCCCAGGGCTAGGTCTATCCGTGGAGAAGTCCACAAGATAAAGCTTTCCCTTTCGATGACCCTTAAAGGCTATTAAACCATCACTCCTTCGAACGACATTCACACCATCACAGGAAAAAATACAATCATAACCGGTAGCACAAAACTGTTGTACCGATAATAGATTGTATTTCAATGAATCGACTAGTAAGACATTTGTAAGAAAAAGAGTTTCAGAAATTGCAATCTTACCAAGACCTAGTACATCACCTTTACTATCATCTCCAAATGTGATGCTCTCACTTGGTTGATTATAGCAATTAATTTGTGAGAACATTTTCTTCTCTCCGGTCATATGGTGAGTGCAACCGCTGTCGAGTACCCAACTAGGGCCACCGGAGAGATATTCCTACAAGTTCAAGCTTTGGTCTTAGGTACCCAAATTTGATTGGGTCCTTTGAGGTTAGTCACAAGAGCCTTCGGGACCCAAATGGATCTCACCAAAGGTGCATTAGTACGCTTAGATCCAACATGATAAGCAAGCACTCTACCAAAAATATTTCTTTTAAGAATGTAAGAGGCATTAAAAGTAGAGTGAGAAATGTGAGCCTTTGAGCCTTGCTCTCTCACAAACTGAATTGGCTTAGTGACCGGAGTCACCACAACATGCGCCTTCTTGCCCTTGGGTGGAACATAGCCAAGTCCGGCCTTCTTGAAGTTTCCTCTTCTCTTATCTAGAATCTCATCAAGTCCCTTACTTGACTTGTAAGATCTTTGAATACCATCCTCAAGTAGACCCTTCAACTTCTCATTCTCACTAGCAAGATCTTGTAAAGTGGCAAAGTTTGTTGCACAAACATTCACATCCACATTGTAGCACCTTGCACAACCGTTGCTCGTAGAAGGAGTTGAGTCG
>SPJY01032824.1:1571469-1655231 GCA_005191435.1 Raddia distichophylla
CTGTTGTCATCTTGCAGGATTGCTTGTGAGGTGATTGGTCTGAGCTTGTGAGGTGATTGGTCTGAGACGATGGTAGAAGACTAGCAATGGTTTGTACCTTCATGCTATGCACAATTTTTGTTTTATTTTCTGCATTTTACTCCTCCTTAACATTATTGTGAGCACTTATTTCGGGAAAAAAAAAACGGTCTATAGGCAAAGCATTGATCTCTAGATTCTAGAAGAATAAGTAAGAAGATGCTATTAGCTATTGTGTACAATTTAGGCCATGTACAATGCAAAACGTTTATAGCAGGTGCTTAAGGAGAGAGTGCTGCCACGTCACTTAGCATTTATGTAAAAAAACTTATTTTCAATGCATAGAAGCTTGTATGGATGCTTAGTTCTTCTAAGCACCTATCTAAGCATGGTGCTTAATTAGTTCTTCTAAGCACCCATACCCCTCTTTAAGTATCCATGCAAACACCTTCTCTAACCTATACGGCAAACAAGCCTGATTTTTCTTTAAGCGCCTGTCTACGAACCTGCCTTGGGATGGTCTTATACCGGTAACATTACTGCTCCTTTAGATTCCTCTCAGCCGTACGATCAACAATTAGACGGTCCTGATCAATTGTTTGCTGCAGTCGAGCGGTCCAACGCAAGCCCACGCGATGGCGAGTTGGCGACAAGCCTCGGGCCTCGGCGCCGGCGCCCAGCTATCTATTCTCACTTCTCACTTCTCACTTCTCAGATCTCCCTCGAGCGACCAGTAAACCACTCACCAGTCTCCAGAGTCCAGATCCACATCTCAAACCGCGCGGCGCAGAAATGGCGGTGCGCGCGAGCCTCGCCTGCTTCCCCTCCGACGCCGCGCTCCACGAATCCTCCGGCATCCCGTGGGGCGTCGCCGTCACACCCTTCTCCTCCGCCGACGAGCGGGGCTCGCCGCCGGCCACCGGCGACGAGGGCCACCTCCTCCCGCGCTGTGACTCCTGCTTCGCCTACTTCAGCACCCTCTGCCCGCTTCACCGCTGGTCGTGGACGTGCGCCATCTGCTCCACCGACAACGACCTCCCCGCCGATGTCGCCGCGCGCTACGCGCGCGATGGCGGCCAAGACCCGCCCGAGATGCGCTCCGCCTTCGTCGACCTCCTCCTCCCTGGTATGGCCGTACGGGGATCTCACTAGTCCGATATGATGCAATGTGGTATTGGTGCGGTGCGATGATTTGTTGGTGGTTTCTTGTAGGGGAGGAGGGCGAGGCTGCGACGGCGACAATTCCCGTGTACGTGGCTGTGGCGTAATAACTTCGTATAGCATACATTATACGAAGTTATACGACACATTTTTCTTTTGGTTTCTTCGAAAATAGAAAGTATGGGAAGCAAAATGATGCCGCTTTGGAAGGCGAATATTCTAGCCATGAAAAAGTTCTAAAAATCAAGGTGATGCGCTTTACAATGGGCCGTCCGCCAGAACTTCGGCAATCCCGGGCTGGGTATCACTAACAACTCTCTATGAGTTCTTCACAGTCTCCTCGCAGATAACAGGCAGAAGCCGGTCGGGAAGGAGCAGCAACAATCTACAAGCACTCGGCATGAAGCATGACTCATCCAAGGTGCGACAAAGAAGAGCAGCAACTCGACTATGAAGCACTCGGGGGCTACTGTGGATAACATAGACCCCGGGTATCCACACGGCGGGCCTAAAAGACCACCCGACAGGGGATGGACCAAGTCGGGTGGATAAGGACGGGTACCACTCGGACTCTAGAAGACTTGCTCGGCAAGAAAAGACATGAAGATAGAAGCCTATCCCTAATTAATAGGGAAGGTATACTTGTAATCCCGGATAACTACTAGAGAATAGAGATAGGAGTCCTACCTCGTAACAGACTAGGACTCCTCCTTGTAACCCCACCCTCTCCACTATATAAAGGGGTAGGGGGCCATAGAATCACATCTACATCTTGATCATATCCCACAGGTTGATCATCATCTCCACACCCATGTATGGAGAGACATCTCCCTCCACATTGATCATCGGATCACCATATAATCTCAGAGCACAGGAAGTAGGGTATTACCTCCGCCATGAGGGCCTGAACCTGTATAAATCCCTGTCTTGTGCTATCATCGAGTTTGGATCTTGTGCATCGCCCCATATATAATCATTGCCGACGGTAACCCCCAGTTAGTCACCAGTCGACAACGGTATCGGCAATGTTCGTCTCTTTCCTCCCGGAGAGATCTTCCCACAAGAAGGTACACACGTTCAATTGGACCCATTGCCTTTTGGCTTGGAGAGTTCGACATGTGCCTTCGGCAGATTAATTCATCGACGATCCCACTTTGCACCTTTCCTCAAAGAAGGGAAGAAGTACTCGGCGGAGACATCCACATGGGAACCAACGTTCTTCAGCGAGACGAGGACTCGATACCCCTGACTGGATTTCCCTCCGGTCTCAGGAATACCGCCGCAATTCTCGAATAGATTACTCCTGAGATCGGGACATGAGATAACCACTCGGGGAACCGATCTACTGATCCAGTAGGATTTAACCGATCGGACCCAACCACGTTCGTGGGTGTCATTAACACTGGCAAACCCATTGGACAAAGCGAGCAGGTCAGTCTCTCTCTTTCAGACTTAGAGTCTGATGAGAGCACGGAGATCTGCAACTACCATGAAGTCTTTGTCTTTGTTGCGGACGACCATCACTCTGCTTCTCAACCAGTCGGGAACAAGGCAGCTGCCATTGAGGCGGTTGATGCGGACCCGCGCCGCGTCGAAGATCAAGATCGCCTACGAAAACTTCGTATCTGCGGACGTAATATCCAAAACGAGCTTCGCGCGGTAAAATTGAGGGATCAAGACGTCTACACGAGCCCCCAAGCAAACATCATCGCCTCGAAGACCCTTCTCGAGACTATCGCGCCACAGTTTTCTTAAAACAGACCGCTTGTCCAAACCCTGGCTCGTGCAACAGCCATGGTCGAGATGGCGGCCATTCAATAAAACGAGGCGCACCCCACGCCCACCGCAACGGCTCATAGCCGCTCTGGGCGCAATCGAAGCAAGGCGCGCGTCTCCGCTGCCGACGGATCGCGCCTGTCGGCAAGCCATGACCTCCGCCACGACATCGAAGCCAAAAGGAGGGAACGCGTCGAAGGCGACCGACACACCCATAGCTATCGCAGTTGGCGCAATGATGATCACGCCGAGAGCACCGCTAGCCGACGCAAACATCACCAAGAATACCATCGCCATGACCCGCTGCAGGAGTATCGCAGCAGATCCCCGCGGCGGCGGCCACAATTCTTGGAAGGGATTCGGGCTTTCACCCCGGACTTCCACCGAGTGGTTTGGCCGGATGATTTTAATCTCAAAGGCATCGACAAGTTCAATGGCGAGAAGGACCCCAAGAACTGGCTGCAGGTTTACACCTTAGCAGTCAGCGCAGCAAGAGGTGATCAGAACATAATGGCACATTATTTGCCAGTCGCTCTGACCCCAACCGTCCAGACCACGGGACTTCCAGGGGACCTACAAAAGGCCCGCCGGGAGATGGGAGATCGGACAACTACACCGACGCAAGAATGAGACTCTCCGTGAGTTCATCAAGCGCTTCACCAAGAAGAAGAACGAGATTCGAGATGTTTCGAAACAAACAGTATTGACGCCTTCTTCGCCGGATACAAATCCGAGGAGTTGATCAGGAAAATGACTCGGGACCCCCCGCGAACTCTCAAAGCCTTGGTCACGATGGCGGATCAGGAAGCCAACGCCGAGGAGGCCATCATGAATCATCGGGGCGGCCACGACTGAGGCCCCAAGAAGAAGCCAAACGACGAACAAACCAAACCTAAAGACAAGAAGCGCAAGGGGGACGAGATGGTCGCCAACATGGAGCGTAATTGGCCTAAGCCCCCCAACGACAACGACTACAATAAGGTCATAGAGGCGGCATGTCCCTTTCACCCACGTGGAAAGCATGTAGCCAAAGATTGCCTTATTCTCCAGAAGTTTGCCGATAACTCAAAGTAGTCGGCAGCAAAAGAAGGACACGACAAAAAGCCTAATGGAGACTACCAAGACGCCGAGCGCGAGATCAGCTACATATTTGGAGGCTCCGATGTGTATGAGTCCAAGTAAAAGTAGAAACTTACCACTCGGGAGATCAACGCAATCCTGCTCACGGCCCCCAAGTACTTGCGCTGGTCAGAGGTCCCCATCACCTTTGATTGATCGGACCACCTAATCGGATCGCCTTCCCCGAGAGGTATCCTCTGGTGCTGGATCCGGTCATTCAAGGGAACAAATTAAAGAGGGTTTTGGTCGTCGGTGGGAACGGGATTAATGCCCTCTTCACCAAGACATTGGATGAAATGAAGATTCCTCGCTCCGGGCTACGGCAGGGGTCATCCCCTTTCCACGGAGTGATCCGTTTGGCACTATGGACAACTATCAGACCGAGAGTTTGTGCTTCGAATTAGCTGATTTCGAGACGGCATATCATGCCATCTTGGGAAGGCCAGGGATTGCCAAGTTCATGGCCGTCCCTAACTACATCTACCTTGTCATGAAGATGCCAAGTCCCAATGGTGTAGTCACCATCCCTGGTGACGTGAAACAATCTCTAGTCTACGACAGCGAAAGCCGTGAGATGGAGCAGGCGTTGGACACATCGGCCGAGATGGAGAAGGTTCGGCAGGAAGTTGCATCCCTTTAGGAAGAAGGAGACATACCCGCCAGGAAGCAGGCCAAGACTTCCATCCAAGCGGCCGAAGAAACCAAGAAGATAGCGTTGGACCCTTCTAACCCGGCTAAAACAGCCGTGATCGGAACAGGGCTTGACAACAAATCGGAAGACGCGCTCATCACTTTCCTTCGGGCAAATCAGGATGTGTTTCGCTTGAAAGCCTTCGGACATGCCTGGTGTTCCAACGGAGGTGATCGAGCACTCTCTGCACATTGACGAAAAGGCACAACCAATTAAGCAACACTTGAGAAGATTTGCGCCAGATCGGGAGGATGCCATATGGGAGGAGATCACCAAGCTGCTGGCAGCGCGGTTCATCAAGGAGGTATATCATCCAGAGTGGCTAGCAAATCCGGTCCTGGTGCAGAAGAAGAACAAAACATGGCGAATGTGTGTCGACTATACGGACCTCAACAAAGCTTGTCCCAAGGATCCTTTTGGGCTCCCCCGCATCGACCAAGTAGTGGACTCCACTGCTGGGTGCGAGCTCCAAAGTTTTCTAGATGCTTACTCAGGCTATCATCAAATCAGTCTGAAGGAGGAGGACTGCATCAAGACGTCGTTTATTACGCATTTTTGTGCTTTCTGCTATATCACAATACCATTCGGGCTGAAAAACGCTGGTGAAACCAATCAACGCACCATGCAGTGGTGTTTTCACACTCAGCTCGGCCGCAACGTGGAGGCCTACGTCGACGATGTCGTCGTAAAAACACGAACAAAGTCAGATCTCATAACAGATTTGACCGAAACATTTGAGATCCCAAGGGCATATCGGATGAAATTGAATCCCCAGAAGTGCGTTTTTGGGGTTCCATCTGGTAAATTACTCGGATTTATCGCATCTCATCGGGGGATTGAGGCCAATCCAGAAAAGATAGGCGCCATCATGAAGATGAAGCCTCGACCAGTCAGAAGGACGTGCAGAAGCTCACTGGATGCATCGTGGCTCTCAGCCGATTCGTTTCCCGACTCGGGGAGCGCAACATGCCCTTCTTTAAGCTCTTGCGCCGACAAGATGGCTTTCAGTGGACAGCGGAAGTACAAGAAGCCTTCGAAAATTTCAAAAAGTTCCTCAACACATCTCCGGTGTTGGTCCCACCCATGCCCAGGAGCCATTCCTGCTCTACATCGGCGCCACAACTCATGTCATCAGCAGTGCGTTGGTAGTGGAACTGGATGAGCAAGGCTCCCTCCAGAAGGTACAACGCCCGGTCTACTTCGTCAGCGAAGTATTGGGCGATTCCAAGATAAGGTATCCTCATATTCAAAAGTTTTTGTACGCCGTGCTAATCACATCACGGAAGCTTAAGCATTATTTCCAAGATCACGAGATTTCAGTGGTCACTTCCTTCCCACTTGGAGATATACTTCATAATCGGGAAGCTATCGGGAGAATTGCGAAGTGGACAGTTGAGCTTTTAGCCTTTGAGCTAAAGTTCAAGTCTCGACTAGCCATTAAATCTTAGGCACTCACCGATTTCAACGCAGAGTGGACAGAGACCCAGACCCCAGCAACAAAAAAAAATCTCGACTACTGGACGATGTACTTTGACGGTTCCCTCATGCTAAGCGGTGCGGGGGCTAGGATCTTACTCATATCTTCGACTGGAAAGAAGCTACGATACGTCCTCCTGATACTATTTCCAATCATCAACAACGCCGCCGAGTACGAGGCACTCATCCACGGGCCGTACATCGCCACATCGCTGGGCATACGGTGATTAATGGTACGCGGGGATTCCCAACTCGTGGTCAAATCAAGTTCAAAAGGAGTGGTGTTGTATCGGCGACATCATGGAGACATATTGCCAGGAGGTTCGGAAATTGCAGGATAAATTAGATGGGCTGGAACTAACTCACGTATTCCGACAAGACAACGAAGCAGCAGATGAGCTGGCACGGATGGGATCCAGTCGGGCACAAGTCCCGACTGGTGTTTTCGTTGAAGAACTGCACAAGCCTTCCATCAAATTATGAACCGCGCCGGAAGAACAGCAGGACAAGCAACATGAGTCGGAGGTATTGTCAATCAACCCCGGGTGGACACAACCATATTTAAACTATGTTCTCCACGATGAGTTGCCAGACGATCGCTGCATCGCCGAGTGTATTACACGCCGAAGCAAAAATTACAAGGTAGTCGGGGACGAGCTTTTTCGAAAAAGCAGTTCCGGGATACTAAGGTGGTGCATATCTGAGCAAGAGGGCAGGGATCTATTGAACGATATCCACTCGAGGGAATGCGGACATCACGCGTCGGCAAGTTCCCTTGTTGGGAAAGCTTATCGACAGGGGTTCTTCTGGCCGACTGCAGTAATTGATGTGGAAGATATAGTACGCAGATGTGAGGGCTGTCAATTTTTTGCACGACAGATTCACATGCCGGCGCATAATTTACAAACGATTCCGATCTCCTGGCCGTTCGTTGTCTGGAATCTGGATATGGTGGGGCCTCTCAAGAGAGCGCAAGGCAGATTCACTCACCTCTTTGTCGCCATCGACAAATTCACAAAGTGGATTGAAGCCAAGCAGGTTGCTGACATCACGGCTGCTAGAGCGCGCGAGTTCTTCCGGGGCATCGTTGTATGTTTTGGCGTGCCTAATCGGATCATCACCGACAATGGCGTTCAATTCAAGAGCAGCGAGTTTCAAGATTGGGGCGAGGAGCTGGGCATCAAGATCTGCTACACCTCTGTGGCCCACCCAAGGAGCAACGGGCAGGTTGAACGTGCCAACGGATTAATCCTACAAGGGCTCAAAGCGAAGATTTTCGATCGCCTAAAGCCGTATGCCACGCGCTGGGTTAAGGAGTTGCCTTCGGTCCTCTAGGGGCTCAGAACAACCCCAAGTCGACTGACGGGGCAGGCACCCTATCTCCAAATTTACGGCTCAGAAGCGGTTCTCCCGACTGAATTAAAGTTCCGCTCTCCACTGGTGCGCAACTACGACAACAATCCGTCGGATGATGGAAGAATGGAAGACCTCGACCGGCTCGAGGAAACCAGGGAAGCAGCAATGATCCAATCGGCTAAGTATCAACAGGGCATGCGTCGTTATCATCAGCACAACGTACGGGGTCGTGCGTTCTCCAAAGAAGATCTGGTCCTCCGAAGGAATCAGAAGCACAAGCATAAACTCTCCCCACTCTGGGAAGGCCCTTATGTGATCGATGATGTGACCGAGGGCTTATCGGCTAAAGCGAGAAGATGGATCGGACGTGCCTAATACCTAGAACATCGAGCAGCTACGTCGTTTTTTTTGTAAGTCCTGTATCCAAACATTGAAAAATTAGTCTCTCGTTTGACTTGCTACTCAGTCGTGCACGACTAAGTAGTAAGTCGGGGGCTAAAATAAATAGTGTGCGTATTCACCGCACCCTGTCTCATCAATAAAATTGCTTTCTCTTTACATAACATGATTGAATTTGGATATTATGAAATTCTTTAGTAGTGGAGCTCATATTTGTCAAAGACAACATTTAGTCACTTGGCATGTGCATAGGGAGAAGGCCAAGCGCTTATTCCTAGCACTCGGGGGCTGGACTAGTCGGCAGAAGCGTTACATGAAAAGAGGATAAATTGAGTACTCAGATAAATAAAAGATCAGTAGTATTGGGGATCAATTAAACACTCAGAAATTAAGTCATTTACAGATTCAAGTTTTCTACCAACATAGCGGAGATCTCTCGGACTTCCTCCATAAGGGTGGAGGCTTTTTCTTCAGAGCAAGCGAATCCTTCTCTCCATCTAGCCTCTGGTGTGGCCTCTAGGCCAACAGTCAGGGGAGATGGAGGGCTTGGAGATTGCCCAGCGGGAGCCGGCTAGGTTTCGAAACTTGGCGGCAACGACGCAGGAGCGGGACATCATCTTCATCTTCGTCCTTGTCCGAATCTTTTAGGACGACCCCTTTGCCTTTCTTGGCCGGAGGAGCATCAACCGAGTCCTCTGCGGGATGCTTGAGCGGTGCCTCCTTATGGCTGGGAGCTTTGGGGATGGGATATGTGGAGAAGAATGTAGTGCGTCCCTACGCAAGGGTCAGATCAGGTCAATTGTGACGGAGTTATTTAAACAGTGGCCAAAGAGAATTCTCTGCTTACCTACCGCTGGAGGAGGATTCCACAAACGGTATGCACTCGGGCAATTCTCATTTCTATGATTGAGCCAGGGGCGAAGAGTTCGGCCACTTGGCTGATCAAAGCCTTGTGGGAGAGTGGTTCTTCATTTTCCCGAGTGGTGTCTTGGAGTCCCGAATATTCATATCTGAGATGCACCCTCTCTTTGATGGGTTGGACGTGACAGACGTTGTAGTTCAAAATTACGCCGATGCCGGACAGCCCCATGGACTTCAATCTTCCGAGAAGGGGGAGCAATTCCATGACTTGGCTCCCTTCGCTCTCAGTGGGGGGAGGACCGGGAGGCACGGACCATGGGACATGCCCCTGAAAACAGAGGGAGGATTGGGGGGGAGATTGGCGCAGTAAAACCATTCGGAGTGCCAGCCCTTATTCGATGTCCTCATGGCAAGATCAAAGTAAGATTTCTTAGCCCCTTCCCGCAACTGAGGAGAAGTTTTGTTGGGAAAGGGTTTGAGGAGGAAAAGGCATCTAAAGAAATCAAAGTGGGGCACGATCCCGAGATACGCCTCGCAAATGTGAGTTAAGATCGCAATTTGGAAAATCAAATTGGGGTTGAGATGAGTTACTTCAATCCCATCGAAATGCAATAACCCCCGAAAAAAGAAAGAGCAGGGAAGGCCAAAGCCGCGAAGGAAGAAGGAATCGAAGACGACCACCTCGTCAGACCGAGGGGTGGGGGAGGACTCACCGGCGGCAGCGCGCCATGAGATCAGCTCTTCCGAGAGGAGCACCCCGGCGGATACAAGCCTTTGCAGCCTCCGGTCGGTCGTGATGGACTTCATCCACTCTTTGGTGCTCTTGGTCACTTTCGGGGCGGTGGGAGACAGAGGAGCCATTGCTAATCGGCGACGGTGGCGGCAGAGAATGTGAGGAAGGAAAACCCTAGCTGCGGAGTTCCCGGGAGAGGGAGAAAAGACTGGCGTGAGAAATGAGCGGGGTAAAGTGATTTCGTTTCCCTGTTCCAAAATATAAACGGGCCACGTTGCGCATTTCGGGCCGGGCTTTGTCTAACACTGGAATGCGCCCTCTTTAAGGGAGCTCTGATGACCACTCGAGTGGCCGAGTAGTTTCCCTGAGAGGTTCTTTGAAATGTTGGATGCTGGTTTGGGAAACACGTGGTTCTAACTACCCGGATGAAGGCAACATTGGTCGGGAATTCGATGGTTATCAATTAAACAAGATGATCAAGACAGAGAGATTTCATGGAGCTTCCAAACGAGACAGAGAGATTTCATGGAGCTTCCAAAAGATCTTTCCATTACGGCTCTTAGGCCGGATTACATATATTCCGCGGCGCAGCACAATGAGCTAGGGCTCGTTGCTGGCTAACGGAGAAGCAAAAGAAAATGACTATTTGGACGGCCACTTTACGTCGAGAATATAGGCGACCAGTGCGTCCTTCAGGGGAGTGCGTGCTGGGAAGAGCCGTGGGTGGCCGTGAACCAAGACCCTGATGGCTCTTTGGGCAGTTCGTTCCACGTATTCCTCCCGCCACCGTTGCCATTCGGCGGCCGTGCATGGAGGCTTCGGCATCAGTGATGCGAGCGTGGTACTCGGCTGCCCACGGATCCACGGATCCACCCGCTCGCCCTGGCCAGCCATTGTGCCTTGTAGAGGAGGAAGAAGCTCTAAGGAGAAAAGAGGGAGAAAAGACTTGGAGGCTGAATGCGGAGCAATGCGCTGCATTTGGATCTTTTTATACACGAAGAAGTTCAAGCGACGAGCATCGTTGTCTATTCTGAACACAGTAAAACCATCATGGCGATGGGACGGAAGTGGGTGCGGTTGTTTTTCCCGGCGGAAGCGCGTGACCTACCTTAGGTCAGCCGACCCCCCTTCACACCCTTGGATACCCCTTGTATGCTCTCGCATGAAGTGCCAAGTAACTTGGATCGGTGTTTAGTGCTAATAGGTGGGCCCATGGATCCTTGTGCACTTGTTCCTTGCCTTTAGATCAAACCGACGTTTCACAAGCAGTATGGATGGAGTCCTTGTGTGCTTTTGGAGTCGTGGAAGAAAACTCAACCAGTTTGAAGATGAGAGTCGGTCAAACAGTCTAGGGTAGGTCAGCCGACCATCTTTTTTCTCTGGTTTTGGCCCACTTTTCCTCAACTGGCTCCTGACTATACAAACTAACCAAAACTTGTGTAACTTTGTTAATTTGCACAAATTTACCTCCATGTTCCTTTGTTTTATGGATATGCTGACGGTCAAAATCATATAAAAAGTTGCAAATAATGACCGTCAACAGCCATGCCTACTCCAATAGTTAAGGGCGATAAATTTGTGTTGTTTGAGAGCCCAAGAAATCAATTAGAATCAGATCAAATGAAAATGATTCCTTATGCTTCTGTTGGTGGAAGCCTAATGTACACTCAGGCCTGTATGCATCCAGACTTGGCATTCATTACTGGGATGCTTGGTAGATTTCAGTCCAATACAAGATTAGACCACGGGAAGGCTGTTAAGAAGGCCTTGCATTATTTGTAGGGCATCAAACATTACATCCTCGTGTATAAAAGACCTGTTACCCTTGAAGTTTTGGGTTATTCATACGCTAACTTTGCGGGGTATATGGACATTAAGAAATATGCATCAGGTTATGTCTTCACCCTCGCAGAATGAGCGATTTTGTGCAAAAGCTCCAAACAATCTCTGACTGCATCATCGACAATGCAAGAAAAATTTGTGAAACATTATGAAGCAATTGGGCAGACCGTATGGCTAAAGAATTTTATCCTGAGACTAGAAGCGGTGGACAACATTGCTAGTCCACTCACTATATATTATGATAACAAAGATGCAGTTTTCTATTCGAGTAACAACAAATCGAGTGGTACTGCTAAACACATCGATATTAAATATCATGTTGTGAAAGATAGCATTTAAGATCGAACTATTTAAATTGAGCATATTAGTACTAAGTCAATGCTCGCGGATCCGCTCACCAAAGGCTTACCTTCCAACTTATTTAAAGATCATGTTGTCGTGATGGGTTTAAGGAAAAGTTTTTGAATATGTAATGATCCTGGATACAGGGGCATAATAATAAGTCAACACCAATTATGACTAAGCTAGTGTTCTATCGAACTGGTATGGTGAACTATGGGTATTGGAGTTTAAATAGCATTTTCTTTAGCCGTTGTAACACATTACTATAGACTGTTGTCTACTAAGAATTAATGCATTGAATAGTCTTTCGATTAAGTGGGAGAATGTTGCCTGATCTTTAGGCTGTGAAGGGGGAAATCTCACCTAACCTTCCATGACACTCATCTCCTAATCAGGCCTTTTATCTAAACAGCTCCACGCGGGTTTTCTTATTTGCACCCTAATCAACACGCTAGGATCGAAGGCATTTACAGCCATTGGAGCTGCTCCTCAGTCGTACCACTGCCATATTTAAAGGGGAGTCCGATTATGTGAGAGGTGAATATCTCTCACACGGTACCCTCACCCTCAAAATCTCTATCGTCCCTAACCACGCTGCGAGAGATTGGAAGGGGCGGTGTCTAGACAATGTAGGTGGCATCCAGAGGGGTCGTCGCCATCCACAAATTCGTTACCGACTAATCGACAACATCACACTAATGGCTTCAATGAACACCTGAACACTGGTTAGTAATCCCATTCCTCACAAGTATAGGCGAGCTTCTTTAGGATAAGACTCAGTTAATCTTAGGATTACAAACAGCAAGATCTAACACAGATGTATAAGAGCATCGATGTTTCAAAAAATCATGTCTCTGATGTCCTTTTCGGATCGGATCTGCTTGCATCGCGTTAAATCCTACGGAAAAAAGGGGAACAACCACACGTGTATAATTTGCTTAGGCGCAGGCATGCTATTTCACAACACGTAATTAGGCAGGTCAAAGATAAGAAAGCACTGAGATTGGTTGGGTTAATTAAGCAGCACGATTGATATGGATGCATGGTGCTCGATCAACCCAGACATATAATCCAATCAATTATCAGCACGTTCGATCGATACCCCATGTGTATCAGTGCATGAACCTATCCTACCCGACCCGTGGGTCGAAGTAGGCAGTATAGGATGTAGCTGTAAAGCCATCCACCTCTCAATAGCTTGGAGATGAACACGACGTCGAACGGACGAATTGACGGTAGCCACCATTCTCCACTCGACCGCTGGAGCACGCGCGCATTCGTGGCGTGGCGGCGCGGCGGGGTAGAAGCTACAATAGGGATGGCAGAAATACCCATGGGTCCGGATACTCGTGGGTACCCGATCCGATGGGTCCGGGTCTGAGTCTAAGATTGAACCCATGGATATGGAAGTTTGGGCCTGGGTCTGGGTTCGGGTCTGGGTCTAGGTCCAACTTTAGACCATGGGTACCCAGACCCAGACCCGAACTGTAGCACTGACAAGTGGGTCTAATAAAATTGTGTGTTGTTGGGTTAATAGATGATTGTTGCCATGTGTTTAAACCTTTTATTTGTAACTGGTGGAGTAATTTATATTTCTGTTAACTTATATATAATTATTTGTGTTTTAAGTTGGGTGGCTAGTTAATTTTTGTGCTTATATACTCTTGAAATTTTCAGGTCTGGGTCTGGGTCCGGGTCCGGGTCTGGGTTTGACTTTGACCCATTACAGTTTTTGGTTCTAGGTCTGGGTCCAGCTTTTGGGTCTCGAGTCTGGGTCCATAGAGCCTGGACCTGAAGGACCCAGACCCATTGCCATCCCTAAGCTACAACCTTGCCTGCAGCTTCATGCAATCTCAACCGTCCATCCATCCAGGCATCAGCACATCACGTAGGACATTTCCAATGCAAGTCTAACTTAGGTTAGTCCAATCACTATTTAGCCACTATTCACATCTTTTTCTGATTACTCTATATCTTATTATCTTCTATTTTATTTGTTACCGTATATATATAACAACTAAGTTAAACATGCATGATGCATTGGTGATGCCCTAAGCACTTCTTTAATTGAATGCTACTGCGTGGTATTGATGTCTCTACCAGCTAGACGTCGAATGTCGGTTTTAGATCTGGCCAGGCTATTCCAACCGCTAAAGTTGCGGTAAGTATGTTAGCTAATGAATTCATTGATTTTCATAGGTCAATTTGTGTGTCTCCACGTTCTACCCTTGGGCTAAAACTAGGCATCAGATCTCCATATTACTTTATTTGAACGTGCTTGCTGTGATTTTTTCTCCTTATAGTAATTCATACACGTTAAGAATGCATGCTCATGGGACAACCTCCGCTTCTGAGTTTACTACAAATATGGCCACCACTACTGGCTACGTTTGGTTCCAAACTAGTGACTCTGCTGGTTTTGAATACGGTAGTAGCCAACCAGGAGTGATGTCCTTGGGTATCAAAGGACCAGTACAGTTCAGCCAACCTGTAGCGATAGACTACCACTACCATTTCATGACTAGGCATGGCCCTACCACCCTGGGGCCTGGGTAAGCATCACTACCGGTAGTGATTCTCTTGTTGCCTGTCTAACAACATTGCACTATTATCACATATATAGAGGAAAGCTAGTGTGCACCCGGGAGCTCCGTGCTCCCAACGCGTTTTCGAAATCCGAGATGTTTAACAACTGATCTGAACCGTTGTGGCCCCCGACACTGAGGCACATTCCTGTAGTGGTTTTCTTATTTGCACCCTAATCAACACGCTAGGATCGGAGGCATTTACAGCCGTTGGAGCTGCTCCCCGGTCTTACCACCGCCATATTTAAAGGGGAGTCCGACTGTGTGAGAGGTGAATATCTCTCACACGGTACCCTCACCCCAAAAATTTCTATTGATCCTAACCACGTTGCGATAGATTGGAAGGGTGGTGTCTAGACAATGTAGGTGGCGTCCAGAGGGTTCGTCGCCATCCACAAATTCGTTACCGATGAATCGACAATATCGCACTAATGGCTTCAATGAACACCTGAACACCGGTTAGTAATCCCATTCCTCACAAGAATAGGTGATCTTATTTAGGCTAAGATAGTCAATCTTAAGATTACAAACAGTAAGATCTAACGCATATGTATAAGAGCGTCGATGTGTGTCTTCGATGTCCTTTTCGGAGTGGATCTGCTTGCATCCCGTTAAATCCTACGCAAATAAAGGGGAAACCACACTGTATAATCTGCTTAGGCGCATGCATGCTATCTCACAACAACGCGTAATTAGGCAGGTCAAAGATAAGATAGCACTGAGGTTGGTTGGGTTAATTAAGCAGCACGATTGATATGGATGCATGGTGCTCGATCAACCCAGACATATAATCCAATCAATTATCAGCACGTTCGATCGATACCCCATGTGTATCAGTGCATGAACCTATCCTACCCGACCCGTGGGTCGAAGTAGGCAGTATAGGATGTAGCTGTAAAGCCATCCACCTCTCAATAGCTTGGAGATGAACACGACGTCGAACGGACGAATTAACGGCAGCCACCATCCACCACTCGACCGCTGGAGCGCGCGCGCATTCGTGGCGTCGCGGCGCGGCGGGGTAGAAGCTACAGCCTTCCTGCAGCTTCATGCAATCTCAACCGTCCATCCATCCAGGCATCCACAGCACATCACGTAGGACATTTCCAATGCAAGTCTAACTTAGGTCAGTCCAATCACTATTCAGCCACTTTTCACATCTTTTTCTGATTATTCTCTATGTCTTTCTATCCTCTATTTTATTTGTTACAGTATACTATATATGACAACTAAAACATGCATTGGTGATGCCCTAAGCACTTCTTTAATTGAATACTACTGCACGGTTGTAACATCCCAATTTTGGTCAAATTCAAAAAAATTTTGAATTCAAATTTCGTTTAAATATTGCGCTGACATGTGGGCCATCCTCTCTCTCTCCCATTCTCTCTCTCCTTCTCTCCCTGCCGTGTGGCCCTGCTGCCGCTCGGCTCTGCTCTGCCTGCTTCGACCGCCGCGCGCCACACGTCTGTCTTTGCCACGCCGCAGCCGCTCGCGCCATCATTACCGAGCCACGCCCATCGCATCGTGCCGCGCCGCTTTGGCCCTACCACGCCGCTCGCTCCTCCGCGCCACTGAGTGCGCCTTCGGACCAGCCACCTCGCCCGTGCCTATAAAGCCGAATGTGTTCCCCGTCGGCACCTTTCCCTCGTTTTTCCCCAAATCTTCCCGGCGTCGGCGCCGAGGAAAATTCGTCGGTCGGTTCCGTGAGCAATCGATCGATTCCCCTCACCCTGAGCATTCTTATCTCCTACCTAAGCTTTCCCCTTGATCAATTTCAGGGGAGCTGCCCAGAGGTGACATGCCTGCGAAGCCCCATGCTTTGGCCGCCGTCGGGTTCTTCGCCTCCAGCCGCCTCTGAGCTCGATCATTTTCGGCGTAAACCGTGGTGAGCATGCCCTTGACCCTCCTTTGATCGCCGTCCATGCTCATAGCCTGTAGATCTGTAGCACTGCGCAGCCTCTCCGGTGAACTTACGGATTCGCCGCCGCCGTCGCGCCGCCGCATCCGGCTATCTCTGGCCTCCTCACATGCGTCGCTAAGGCCCTTAGGAGCCGTAGATGCCGGAGCGCGGACACTCTTGGACGGAGTGAGGCTGTAGCGGCGCCGCTTCGAATCCCACAGCCATTGGCCACGTCGACGAGCCTGAGGAAGACGATGACAGATGATCATCCGATGCACGCCAAGATTCGTGCAGGAACATGCGAGCTGAGTCGCGGTCAAGTGTGCCCCACCTGCCAGAAAAACCCTTCGCGCGCGCACCTAAACCCTTACGCCTCGAGTCACTGACAGTGGGCCCTTGGCCCACTAGTCAGGCTAAGTGGACGCGCACTGGGTGCACTGTCAACACTGTAGCGGTTGCGGACCCGGAAAATACGCCTTCGGCCAGGCCGTGGGCCGAAACCATTGCTGGGCCATTTCGTTCGCCGGCTTGGCCCGTTATGTTTTATTCCTTTTTCCACCTATTTTATCAGTTAATTAAGTTCAGAAATAGATATTGAATTATCTATAATAGTTAGAGGCTCCCAAAAATTCTAGAAAAATTTAGATAAATAGATTAGGCCATTCCCGATTTTATAAAATTATGACAACAACAACTTTAATGGAATAATGACACTGTTTAATAAAATGAAAGGATGTTATATATATGAAATGGTTAAACTAGAATTAAGGTGAATTTAGTAATTATAAGTAATGAGTCTGACCTTATAAAATCATAATAAATTAGAATAAGGTATGCAAGAGCATTATTAATTAGAGAAAACTATAAAAATATTATTCTTGCCAAATTTGATTATTAGAGATTTAATTTCCTAAAATCACCACAAATTTTAATAAATCCTCTATTAAGCCCAATGAGGGTGGACTTTAGAAAAAGCATTAAAATACCTTATAACTTAGAATTACACTTCATATTTTGGAGCACTTAGAAAAGACGACCTCCGATAATCCTAACCTCGTATGTAGGTCGTATTTCGATGTGCCATCATCATATGTCGCTTTGAAACCTTAAACACTCAATTACCATTACAATCGTACAAAAGCGTATTTTGGGGTATAGCTAGGCTATTATGTGATGAGAATATTATTATGTAAATAGTACCTTAGGGCATTCATTGCATATCATAACGGAACTTATAGCATCGTTACTCGATCTTATATATTAGTGCCGAGATTAAAGCCTAGGTCGTGCATGCATCATGTTTTCTGATTTGCATCAATAAGTAATTGTTGGATTGTATGTGTGCTTAGACGTAGGCGATCCGGAGGGGAGGTTCGGAGACGCTAAGGAAGACCTAACACCCGAGTAAGGCGAGTTAACACCTACTCTTATAGATGTCGACCCTTATTAGGGAAAGATGGCGACTTTCCTTCGTGCAGATTAACATCGACATATTTATTGTCTATTACCCAGTTTTTCCCAAACTAAATTGTTTAATATTTAAAATGCATGTTTATTAACCTACCTAGTTGTTAATCATGTAATACTTATACACGCTTGTCCTTGGATTATCTAGCCTTTATGACTGTCTTGATTGTCATAACCCTTGTTGGCCTAAGATTAGTTTGGTAACTACTGTAACTCTATCTAATGGGTAAAACCTGCTTAAACTTGCTTAGGGTTAAATAAATCTTCTAGTGACTAGCCACAGAACAGCGAACCGATATTCACTGGTCATTCATCCTTTCATTAACATTGTTATGACAAGTGACAGTTAGGGCTAGTAGTTGCATGAAGGGCTGAATGTGGTTGTGGACATGGTTATGTGGGGTATCGGTCTGGTTTGGTCGGTTGGTCAGGATAGACCTGATGTGGAAATGTCCGGGTTTTAAGTGGTGGAGACTAGATGGTTGGAAGGTTGCCCCTAGATGACATCCTGATGGATGGTTAAGGCACGAGGTGCCTTGTGCTGGGTTTAGCCAGGGCTTACCCAGGAGAAGCGTGGAAGAACACGCATATGAGGGTGATCGCTTCTATCTGGAGGATGGTTCCAACACAACGCGTGGCCATCACGCAGAGTATGGGTTTTAGATCGCCCGTTGCTAGCGCTCTGCAGAGGCCCTCTAGGACCACTCTCGATAGGGACCGGCATGGTTCATCACCGGATGTGATAATGGCTATACTTCCCCAGGATGACACTAGGCTAGTCAGGGCTGGCAACCCCCTAGGCCGAGGCGGGCAGTCTATGACAAGTGTGGTCCACAACAGGATTACCAAATCCTAGAAGGATGGCGGAACTAGGAAAATGTTGGGGCAACAAGAAGCTTGGTGTGGTGAAGTATGTAGTCGAGTGTATGTTGGTCGAGGGTTGGTCTATTCTTGGTTGGTCAAAAGGGTCGGTTGTTCAGTTGGGGCTTGGGATGCATTGTTATGATGCTAAAACCCTTAAGATATAAACTCTACTAATATCTAATGCTAGATAGGGAAAATTTTAAAGTCATTTAAAAACCGGCTTTACGCAAATAAAAATAACCGCTTCCCCAAATGGAGCCTTCTATACACTAAGTGTATTAAGGGAAGTGTTAACTAGCCAGCGTTTCGATGACGCTGACCTCGTCTACTTACATTCTTTTACATGATGGGATCGAGGTGGATCCTTACGAGTGACATGAAGATGATCGACAGGAATTTGGTGGGCCTTATGAGTCTTAGGGGATGCTCCAGTCACTTCCAAGACACTTAGCCGTTAGGACATTCTTTTGGATTCATATTTTGGGATAGCTGCAATACTCTGAAATATGTTTTGTATTTAAAGGCTATTATTGGTTGTCTTACTAAAATCGCCTAAGGGCGTAACTTGGTATGTAATACTCAGGGATTTATGTTTTAATCGATGTATGCTTATATCGGCTGGGAGATCTTCCGCACTAGTGTACCGCTACAGGGGTTAGTGCATGGGATTCCGACTCTCAAAGTAAGTTAAATTTGAGGGTTGACAGCAGTATTGATGTCTCTCCCAGGTAGACGTCGAATGTTGGTTTTAGATCTGGCCAGGCTATTCCAACCGCTAAAGTTGCGGTAAGTATGTTAGCTAATGAATTCATTGATTTTCATAGGTCAATTTGTGTGTCTCCACGTTCTACCCTTGGGCTAAAACTAGGTATCAGATCTCCATATTACTTTATTTGAACGTGCTTGCTGTGATTTTTTCTCCTTATAACAATTCATACACGTTAAGAATACATGCTCATGGGACAACCTCCGCTTCTGAGACTACTACAAATATGGCCACCACTACTGGCTAGTTTGGTTCCAAACTAGTGACTACTGGTTTTGAAAAGGACAAAAAACATACATGCCACTCTAGAGTTTTCTTTGGATTGGAATGCCATCGCTAAGTCGCTTTTAACATAGACGCCATTATAAACAGCAGAAATGTACGCACATGCCATTTTTTGGACTGAGAGAGAATTTTGGACAAAATACACATAAATATACGTTCTAACATGTGGACCCCACATGTCAGCCTCTTCTTCTCATCACTACTAGAATTCTAACTTTTACCGAGTGTGCAAATACTGTCGGCCATTAGAAAATACCGTAGGACATGTATATGGCTGAGCATATACCGTCGGTAACTTCCCCTCGGCCACCCATGGTGGGTAATTCGTGCAATTACCGACGAAACCCTCGGGAATGAATTTAGCGACAGTTTTTGAAGCACTCGAAAAATGCATGGGTGAGTGACTTTAACTTATCGTCGGAAATAGAGAATACTCGAGAAAAGTATGAGTGAGCAGTTTTAACACACCGACGGAAATGGTAAACACTAGGAAAATGTGGTGGAATAAATATGACCAAATTTAACGGATGAAATAGGAAAAATATTTTCCTATCAGGATGAACCTCGCTATATATACTTGAACTTTGACATCATTTTTTTCCCATTAAATCAAGTTAATTATAAATGTGTGTTGCATAGGATTCGAACCCATGACCTATTGAATAAAACTCTCTCACCTAGCCAACTCACCTCACACACTTGTTGATTAAAATTGTACATGCATTCCTTTTTAACTCCTATCATTTTGTATACAATGGTCGAGTGTTTTGCTTTAAACCTTCGGTCATTCCAGGGTTCTCTCAAATGGCCAAGGGTTTTATTTTAACTGTCGGTCATCACCATGAATGACTAAGAGTTTTATTTATTTTCTTTTAACCGTTGGCTATTATTTTAGATGACCGAGAGTTTTAGTTCTACCGTTGGCCATTCCCATGAATGGCCAAGGGTTTCCTAAAAACCATCGGTTATTGTTGCACCCTCTCGGTTAAGCATTTAATAGCAGACCGTTTTTTTTCTAGCACTAGGGAAAGTATGCACCGTCGGCCACATTAATTTTTATCGAAGGTTTGTAGGTAATTGTTCTTCACACTTGGCAAAAGTTAGATTTCTAGTAGTGCATCTTCTTCCTCCCTCCCCAATATTTCTCTCTCTCTTCCTCGTGCCTCTCTCTCCCCGTCCTCCCTCCAGCGGCTGGCCACGCCGACGTCGCCCCACGTCGGTGCCACCGCCGTCGCGATGCCACCCCATGCCGTAGCCGCCGCACGCCGTCGCCGCCCCACATCCCATGCCGACACCGCCCCCACGCTGACACCGCCTCACGCCGCCACATGCTGGCGCAAGCTGTCGCATCCCCACGCCGGTGCCGCCCACATCAGCGCCACCGCCGTCGCGGTGCCGTCCACGCCGTCGCCGCCCCCACATCCCACGCCATCGCGGTGCCACCCCACGCCGTCGCCGCCATTGCCGTGGATATCGGGGAGAGAAAGGGGGAGAGAGAGGGAGGGAGAGAGAGAGGCAGCGTCGGCGTGGGGCGGCACCGGCGTGGGGTGGCCCCGGCTTGGCCAGCCGCGGGAGGGAGCGATGGAGAGAGAGAGAGAGAGAGAGGCACGAGGCAGATTGGGAGAGAAAGAGAAGAGAGAGAAAGAATGGGGAGGGAGAAAGAAGAGGCTGACATGTGGGGTCCACATGTCAAACCGTATATCCACGTGTATTTCGTTCAAAATTCTCTCCCAGCCCAAATAATGGCATGTGTGCACATTTTTACTGTTTATAATGGCGTCTGTGTTAAAAGAGACTTAGCGATGGCATTCCAGTCCAAAGGAGACTAGAGTGGCATGTATGCTTTTTACCCTTTTGAAAACAGTACTAACCAACCAGGAGTGGTGTCCTTGGTTATCAAAGTACCAGTACAGTTCAACCAACTTGTTGCGATAGACTACTACTACCATTTCATGACTAGGCATGGCCCTACCACCCTGGGTAAGCATCACTACCAATTTGAGATACCAACCGGTAGTGATTTTCTTGTTGCCTGTCCAACAACAATGCACTATTATCATATATACATAGATCAATCATAATTAACACACAAAACAATCATAGAACTTCATTCACAACTTTTTATTACATATTTTCAACTTCACTCACAACCTCATTCACAGAAATATTTTCAATAAAATCAACAAGTACTTCGCCCCTTAGCTATGAGGCTTGTTGGAACTTCATCATTATTTATATCACCAAAGAGTGATCTTGTCGATTTAGTAGCGGCAAAGTCAATGAAAGCAAGTCCTTCATTGTCGGAGTTGGAGTGAGAGCATCAATCATTGGAATCCCACTCTTCGCCAATGTGAGCTTGACCCTTGTACCTTTTCTTGCTGGTTTTGCTCTTCTCCTTCCTGTGTTGCTTTCCTTTCTTCTTCTCTTCATTGTCCTTGTCCTTCTTTTGTGTGCACTCGGTAATGAAATGACAGGTGTCACCACACTAATAGCATGTCCTAGTGGTTCGCCTTCCCTTGGGCTTCTCGCTTGACTTCTTATGACGGTCGTCATTGTTGCTGTATCCCTTCTTCTTGAGATACTTGTTGAATCTTCTCACAAATAGGTCATCTCTTCAAGGTTCATTGGTCTGTCACTTTCATCTCCACTTGTACTAGGTTCTTCTTCCTTGCTAGGATTTAAGGTGATGTTCTTCTTTGAGCTTGAACTCATGAGCTCTTCAACTTCTTTATATTCTTGATGCATCAAATCATGCGCTAGAATCTGTCCAAGTACGTCATGGGGTGTGAACTTGTCTTACTTGTCATGCTCGCGAATGAATGTCACCAAGGTAGATTCCTTGGTGTGATCTCTCTAAGCATGAGCTTCACGACAAACATGTTTGTCATGTCTTTGCTCCCAAGTCCTTTGGCTTCACTGATGACAAAAATCAAACGATTATACATTTTCTTGTAGGATTCTCCTTAAGCCGTCACAAATCTTCCAAGCTTGCCCGCAATCAACTCGAGCTTGGACTCATGCATGCTTGAGGAGCCTTCGTGTGCAACCTTGAGTGTGTCCTAAATCTACTTTGCACTCTCAAGCCCATCAACTTCGTTGAATTCATTTGGACTCATTGCACACAGTGAAGGGATTTCAGAATTGGAGAAAAGCTAACAATGGAAAAAAAATTATACCTTTTTAGCTCATATGGGAAAAGATTATAATTCTGCCCATAACTTTTCAGTACAGTGTTATGACAACTTAAAGAGTGGGTTGATCCACATTGAAAAGTTGATAGAGAAGGTGTCAAAAGAGGATATTATGAAAAATTGATTGCGACTCAAGACATCAATTGATACTACAAGATGGTTAGATTTTCAAGCCTGTGCTTTTCAGGGAAATGATGAGGGGCCTAATTCAAATAATCAAGGGAATTTTCTTGAGATGGTCAAACTTTTGGCTTCATATGATGAGAAGGTCAATCTAGTTGTCCTTGGTAACGCTCAAGGTAATACTAAGTACACATCACCGGATAATCAAAAAGAAATCTTTCATGTCATTGTTACTAATGTGCAAATTTCTATTCAAAAAGAAATTGGAGATGCAAAATTTTGCTTGATTGTCGATGAAGCACGAGATGAATCTAAGAGAGAGAGTAGATGGCACTTGTTCGCTTTATTGGCAAGGGTGGTTTTATTCGAGAACGTTTCTTGGATCTCTTGTACATGTTCATGATACTACCGCCGTAGCTCTCAAGAAAGAACTTTGCTCAGTTTTATCTAATCATAGTTTAGATGTTCAAAACATTCGCAGACAAGGATATGATGGTGCAAGCAGTATGCGTGGAGAATGGAACGACCTTCAAATAAAAGTTATGGAAGAATGCCCTTATGCATATTATGTTCACTATTTTGCGCACCAATTATAGCTAGCCCTTGTTGCTGCATCAAAATAAGTAACCGAGGTTCATAATTTCTTCAAACATCTGGCTATTATTGTCAATACAGTTTCTTCTTCATTTAACAGAAATGATGAATTGAGACATAATCAAGTAGCTGAAATGCAGAATTTGATTGAGCTTAACAAGCTTGAGACAGGAAGTGGAGCCAACCAAGTTAGAGCTTTACAACGACCAGGTGAAACTAGATGGAGCTCTCATTTTAGTTTTGTTTGTAGCATTATAAAATTATATAAGGCTGTATTTTTTTGTTCTAAAAGATATTGCATCGAGTAAAGGGCCAAGTACTTCTATTTCAGCTCAAGCAAAATCCGTTGGTGCTGTTAAGACTATGATGTCATTTGATTTTGTATTCATTTTGCACGTTATAAAAGAACTCATGGGAATTACTGATTTGCTTTGTAAAATGTTACGGCAAAAGGAACAAGATATTGTGGATGCTATGGATGACATTGCTTCTACAAAGGAACTAATTCAAAAGTTAAGATGTGATGGTTGGAGTAAATTCTTAAGTGATGTTCTGACATTTTGCAATAAGCATGAGATTTCTGTTCCTGACATGAGTTTCTATGTTGATTTTATTTGATCCCGTAGGTATGATTAGACTTTGGTTAAACATCATTATCAACATGATATATTTACTGTTGTTGTTGACCAACAACTACTAGAGTTAAACAGCAAGTTTAGTGAACAAACAAAAACTGAGCTACTTATTCTATGTAGCTTTTGGATCCAAGGAACTCATATAGGTCATTCAAAATTGATGATGTGTGTCCGTTAGCCACTACAACGCCATTTATTGTCAACAGACTAATGACTAGTCAAATATTCATATTTAAATGGCAGGTTAATTGAACTTATCATTTACTTTGCCTGTTTCAACTGCAACAACAGAACGTGTTCTTTCTACCATGAAGCTTGTGAAGAAAAGACTTCAAAACACAATGGAGGATGAATTTCTTAGAGAGTGTTTGATAATCTATATTAAGAGGGAGATAGCTCTAGAGTTCAAAATTGACGCACTTATAGATAATTTCAATGCAATGAAGCATCGACGAGCACGGCTTAAGTAAACATCAAATGGGTTAGTTTATCTTATTCTTATTACATATATTTTAAATGTATTTTTTGGTACGATTGAATGCCTAAATTCGTAAATTATCCTTTAGATATCTGGTTTAGATGGATTAGTTTTTTAGAAATTCTTCGGCGTGGACGTCCGACGCGTTGGACGCTGTTGCGGCCCACCAAGCGAGCCCAGCAGGGCGGGTCCAACATGCGGCTTGTCGTTGCTAGCAAAAAACGAGCAGTTAATTTTTTCTATTTAATTTTCTCATTTTTGTCTTTATTTCATCTGGAGTTCAAAATGCATAGAACAAATTTCATAATTCATCTGAAATCCGAATAAACTCATTTTAAATACTTTTTTATATTTTTAATTTTATATTTTTTTCATTAGCCAAATTGTTTCAACAGTCTATACAGATTGTTTCCAATAGGATAAACTAGTTATTTCAGCATGCTAGACATATTGTTCTAATAGACAAAACTAATTGTTTCATTTGGCTAGACATATCGTTCTAGTAGGCTAAACTAATTGTTTCAACAGACCAAAAAAATTGTTCCAATAGGTTGTACAAATTGTTTCAACAGACTAGATAGATTGTTTCAACAGGCTAAACTAATTGTTTCAACATGCCAATCATATTGTTCCAATAGGCTGTACATATTATTTCATCAGTCTAGATAAATTGTTTCAATTGGCTAAACTAGTTGTTTCAGCAGGCTATATATATTGTTCCAATAGGCTAAACCAATTGTTTTAGCATTCTATATATATTGTTTCAATAGGCTAAACCAACTGTTTCACTTGGTTTTACGTCCACTAGGCAAAAGTAATTGTTTCAACAGGCTAGCCATATTGTTTCAACAGGCTAAACTAATTGTTCCATTAGGATAACAAATTGTTTCCGTAAATTTGTATATAGCAACATTGGTCTTGTTTTGTTCATAAAAATGCGAGAAACGCAGCGGTGCAAATGGTTCTTGCATTGGAGCAACCAGTCAAAATCTATGGCCATCGAAAGAGAAAACTGAAAAGAAATCTTTTCGCTTACGTCACCACTGACGTCATTGCATGCAAACAATGAGGGATTCGCGAGCACGCTGCGGCGGCGGAGGCGAAACAATGAGAAGTTTGTTCCGGTGGGGCGCCGAGTTGTTTTAGCGGGTCGACGCGCCATTGGTGGCCGACTGGGCCGCGCGAGCGTCCGACGGCCGCGCGCAGGGGACGGACGTCCGTCCCTAAGTTAACATCTTTTTTCAATTGGCCCCCGCGAAAAAAAATTCCTGGCTCCATCGATCCTTGGTTGTCTCCCTCTTCTTCCTCATCGGCTCCCTATATAATCTCTTTTTTACCGTGCTTAGTATAGCGGATACAGTTAGGCATAAAACCTCTTTAGAGCAAATGGCTACTAAGGGGCCATGAGTTTGAATACTCGTTCTCATTCGTGTGCTGGCTTCACGGGAATGTGCCTATAGAAACAGGCATGACACAGACGATCTTGAACGCATGCGGCGCTATAGCTTTGTGTGTGTGTGCGCCTTCTTATGACGGTCGTCATTGTTGCTGTATCCCTTCTTCTTGAGATACTTGTTGAATCTTCTCACAAATAGGTCATCTCTTCAAGGTTCATTGGTCTGTCACTTTCATCTCCACTTGTACTAGGTTCTTCTTCCTTGCTAGGATTTAAGGTGATGTTCTTCTTTGAGCTTGAACTCATGAGCTCTTCAACTTCTTTATATTCTTGATGCATCAAATCATGTGCTAGAATGGGGTGTGAACTTGTCTTACTTGTCACGCTCGCGGATGAGTGTCACCAAGGTAGGATTCCTCGGTGTGATCTCTCTAAGCATGAGCTTCACCACAAACATGTTTGTCATGTCTTTGCTCCCAAGTCCTTTGGCTTCACTGATGATAAAAATCAAACGATCATACATTTTCATGTAGGATTCTGCTTGAGCCATCACAAATCTTCCAAGCTTGCCCGCAATCAACTCGAGGTTGCACTCATCCACGCTTGAGGAGCCTTCGTGTGCAACCTTGAGCGTGTCCTAAATCTCGTTTGCACTCTCAAGCCCATCAACTTGGTTGAATTCGTTTGGACTCATTACACTAAGCAATGCATTTGCGGCTTGATCATTTTTGTGATGCTCTTCCCTTCGAGAAATCACGATGCAAATGGTAAACACGAGCTGAGGTTGACCATGGGTGTTCACATCGTACTTCCCTATGAGAAATCACAATAAGTGAACACATGCAATGCGCACCGTCACACGAATGATTCGTTCTTTTCAGTTTAAAGTTGGTAAAAATTCTAATCTGAAGAAGTTGTAACCACGGAGAGATTTTGGAGAGTTCAAACAATTATGGAAAAATATTTGAGTAACACTAAAAAGACTATTTAAAACCCCACAAATATGACTACAGAATATTATTACATCATTTAGCCAGTATAAAAATAACAAATTTTATTTTAATTTAAGCTGAGAAGAACAAAACCTATTTTTCAATTATTTTTAAAATTATTAGATGACTTTTTGAGGACTCTTAATTTTTGATACAGTAAAACTTAGCTTTACTTAACGCCGAAATAAACAAGGCCTAAATGCTGGTGCAACAGTGCAACATAATTGTCATATATTTCCCTAATATATTGTCATATTTACACAAAAAAGAGAACAAAGGCCGGCTTAACCATTTGAACCTGCAGTTACACTTATAACTAGCACGGCAAAATGAGCATCCTTTTTTACTGTATTTTCTTGAAGGATTTAACTGAGGTTAAAGGAAAACGAAGCAAGAAACCTAAACATGTTTTAGCCAACTATAGTTTTAAGATAGGCAAAAGGTTGAACTCTGGTTTTTCTCCAGATGCACTTCAACGCTAACTGGTAGAAAAGCGAGCACAGATCCTTCGCTTGATGGGTGTTCTGCAAGACGGGCAGTCTGTCATACCCTGTTCTTGATGAAGCTGACTGCAGCCTACACAAACAATCTGATGCCGACATGGGAGAAAAACTACTGAGATCTCATCCTCCAAGCACATGACACATTCTTGCTCCCGCTGTACAGAATCAAGCTCAAACCCAGGATGAGTCATAACCTTGGCAACACTCCGAGGCAGCTGCAATCTTCCTCCTACCTGATGTCTGAGGTGCTTAGCACTGGACTGCAGCCTTTGTTTTTCATTTTGTGCATTCAGATATGTGAATGCTATGGATGATATTGCTACTAATGAACTATTTCAAAAGTTAAGATATGATGGTTGGAGTAAATTCTTAAGTGATGTTCTGACATTTTGCAATAAGCATGAGATTTCTGTTCCTGACATGAGGAGTTTCTATGTTAATTTTATTCGATCCTATAGCATCATTATCAACATGATATATTTACAGTTGTTGTTGACCAGCAGCTACAAGAGTTAAACAGTAGGTTTAGTGAATAAACAAAAACTGAGCTACTTATTCTATGTAGCTTTTTGGGTCCAAGGAACTCGTAGGTCATTCAAAATTGATGATATGTGTCCGTTAGCCACAAAGTTTTATCCTTTAGATTTTTCAGAACAGGAAAGGATTAACTTGAGGTATCAATTAAATTGCAACAATATGAGCTTGATGTGCTACGAAATCATGAGTTCCAGGATTTATCAACCATGGCTGATCTTTGCCAAAAGCTTGCAGAGACAGGAAAATCTAAATATTATAATTTGATAAATAGGTAATCTTGTTTTGTACTTATGTTGAAACCTTGACTTCAACGCCATTTATTGTCAACAGACTAATGACTAGTCAAATTTTCATGTTTAATTGGCAGGTTAATTCGACTTATCCTTACTTTGCCTGTTTCAACTACAACAACAGAATGTGCTTTTTCTACCGTTAAGCTTGTGAAGACAAGAATTCAAAACAAAATGGAGGATGAATTTCATAGAGATTGTTTGATAATCTACATTGAGAGGGAGATAGATCTAGAGTTCAAAACTAATGCACTTATAGATGATTTCAATGCAATGAAGTGTCGACGAGCACGGCTTAAGTAAACATCAAATGGGTTAGTTTATCTTATTCTTATTACATATATTTTGCATGTATTTTTTGGTATGATTGAATGCCTAAATTCCTAAATTATCCTTTAGATATTTGGTTTAGATGGATTAGTTTTTCTATTGGCCCTCCGTGAAAAAAATTCCTAGCTCCATCCCTGGTTGTCTCCCTCTTCTTCTTCATTGGCTCCCTATATAATCCCTTTTTCACCATGCTTAGTATAGCAGATACAGTTAGGCATAAAACCTCTTTAGAGCAAATGGCTACTAAGGGGCCATGAGTTTGAATATTCCTTCTCAATCTTCTGTTCTACGCATGTACAACATATGAAGCCTAACATTTTGTATATAATGGTCACAATAATAAAAACTTGCACTCCCTCAATGAACTCCTTCGAGCGTTGATCCGTGTTATATATGCATACCTAGGCCATCTATATTAGGTTATAGCAAACTAATTATTGGCTAATTTTCACATAATGATTTATCAAATGTTTCACAAAATTCAAATTGAACTAATATTTAAATTTGTTAAGATTACCTAATCTCATTGAAATTTCTCATATAACAAATTTCATGTAATTATTTAACATTCTAACCTATTTTCTAGACAACTATAACCTTTTAAAAAAATAATACGACATGGTCAAATACGTGGAAGAAATCTTATAAGAGCTTTTAGAGTGGGCTTGCCAAACATTATAAATGGGAGAAACACATATTAATTGTCCATTCTCAATTAGAACTGTAGCTCCTTCTAGGTTACTCACCATACACGATAATCCAAATAATTTTTAAAATCTTATGCAATCTTTCAACTATAACCTAAATTTGAGCTAGATCCCCATCTTCAATGGGAGCTACATCTTAATCTAAGAAAACATCAATCATACACAACATTTTTTTACAATTTATTTCAAAAATTGGTCGAGTTCTAGATTCAAAATTCAAGAGTAAAGAAGCACCTTCATCATTGAAAAAAACCACGATTTCTCCAAATCTATCTAAAGTAAAGAATAACCTAAATCTAACTACAAACAAAGTGAGTATGGTATTACTAACCTTGAAGCACTTGAATTGGAGTAAAATCACCAAATTTAAGTAAATTAGGCACCACCTCCCCCAACAACTCGTGCTTGGGTGCCGCCCGCTCCTCTCTGTTTCTATGTGTGGCACCATGGGGAGGAAGAAGACTATATATGTTAAGTAGTGTCTAAGGATATTTACTACCGGCTTGTATCACGAAGCGGTAGTGATGTCTTAGCATTACTATCGGTTTGTATCAACAACCGTGATGGTAACCAGCGGATCACTACGGTTCATGATAAGAACCAATAGTAATGCTATAACATCCTGGCTCCAATGGTAGTGAAAACTCACTGATGCCTAGTAACCGTTGAACCGTTAGTAATCAAATGTAACCAGTAGTGATGTGCTGGTAGCAAAGTCCAGTTCTCTATAGTAGTGTGGACAGCTAATATGCGAGTTCAACTAGTAAGATAAGAATTGTAGATGAGGAATAGCAGGGTTAGAAGTCGCAGCTAGATTGTTGTGTCTCTCAAAGGTGCCTGACGAGGAACAGGACGGGGTGCCTGCTTGTGCTGCCATCACGGGAATGTGCCTATAGAAACAGGCATGACACAGACGATCTTGAACGCATGCGGCGCTTTGTATGTGTGTGTGATGCATGAACAATTTCACGCTTAATTATTTTTCTTCAGGAAAGCATGACTAGCTAACTCTAGCTACCCCAATTATTCGATCTCTCTGTTTATTCAACTCAGCATTACGGATAAAATAACGGGGTTATATAGACTATGGAAGAATAGCCAAAAAAAGGGTGCCTAGCTAAAGCTTATAGCTAGCTAGTACACGCGTCCATTATGGCCACTTTGAGATGAGGTGGTGATCCCACAGCACTAGTGCGCCACCCCACTCGGAGGCCGGCCGGCGTGGTCCGTGGACGCATGCATGAGCTAGATCGATGTGCTCTCTGCTACCGCTAGTGCACACACCATCACAGCCCACCAACTTTGGCGCCCAGCCACAATGACATGCACTGCCGGCGATCATCTGGCCAGCCGTGCCCGTGCACTCGTCGCGCGCGGCCTTATAAATTGCAACTCGCGATCGATCGTAGAGGCCAGTACTACAGGTCGCAAGCTAGCTAGCTAGGACCAGGACGACAACGTACAGCCCGCGATCTATTCGAGCTAGGTAGGAAGGTTTAGGTACGACGTGGATCGATCGATCATGTGGCTGCCTCTGTGCGTCTTGGCTTTGCTCGTCGCCGCCGGTGATGGCGCCGCCGGAGTGGGGGCAAGCAGCGAGGTGTACGTGGTGTACATGGGCGCCGTGCCACCGCAGGCCTCCCCGGACTTAATCCGGCAGAGCCATCTCCGCCTCGTCAGCACGGTTCTCAAAAGGTTGTGACTCACAGGCACAGCGTCTCCGCCGGTTGGATTGAAACCGATACTGATAGTGTATCAGTACTGGTTCACCATATTTTTTTAAATATTTCAGTGGCTATAGTCCCGGTTGGAAGAACTGGTAGTAAAAACCACAGACCTTTAGTCCCGAATTTAATGTCCTGGTTGGGGAGACCGGGATTAAAACCTGTTCCCAACCGGAACTAAAGGCCATTTACGTAGCAGTGGTAATTGGTTGCGAGGAAGCATGACTTCAAATTAAATGTGTAATCCGTCGAACTTGTCCTTTGGATTAGTTGGTCTAAAGTTCATGACTCTGGTTGAGCTCATGAATGTACCCTGTAATTTTGATTGATTCATCCACGGTCAATATGTTGGCCTCGAGGGGAGAGGGGTCATATCATTGCCAACAAAAGGCTCGGTTGGATCATTGCCGTCCTGATCACTTGTGTTACGAGAACCACCTAATTTTTTACGAAAAGAATATGTAGGAAGGGGTGGAGATAGAGGTTAAATCTTAGATCAAGATCAATAATCACTAATGGGCCTATGCCCCTAACTGTATTAGTTGAAGGCTTGAAGCCTCCTGCCCACTCTGTTCTAGCCACAGTCCTCACGGATCTCGATGATGACTTCATTCATACATACATACATACCTACCTACCTAGCTGCAGGGAGGAACCACCTCCCGTGCATGCCAGGTGTTACGAGAACCACCTAATTTTTTACGAAAAGAATATGTAGGAAGGGGTGGAGACAGAGGTTAAATCTTAGATCAAGATCAATAATCACTAATGGGCCTATGCCCCTACCTGTATTAGTTGAAGCCTCCTGCCCACTCTCTTCTAGCCACAGTCCTCGCGGATCTCGACGATGACTTCATTCATACATACATACATACATACCTAGCTAGCTGCAGGGAGGAACCACCTCCCGTGCATGCCAGCCAGAGATCCATCTACTCCTTAGCTGCATTTTACAAAATGAATGGACTATATTAATTGTCCCTAAATATGCGGCCTATACTCTTTTAACTCTAAACACTTATATATGTACAAAACACCTTACACCCATTGGATGCCGACTTGCCGGGAACTAGCCTTCCCAAGCAATAACCTCTCAAGAGTCCACATGGCATGTTAAACATGCGTCCTCGAGGTGTCTCGTTGGCATCATTTTGCTCTCACGTAGGCTCCACTTGTTAACTGAGATGGTGGAATGTACACATCACCACCAGGGGGCAGACGGCGCAGAGCGTGGTGGTGCAGCAGTACAAGCACGGCTTCTCGGGATTCGCGGCGCGGCTGTCCAAGGATGAGGCGGCGGCGCTCAGGCGCAAGCCCGGCGTCGTCTCGGTGTTCGCCGACCCGGTGTACCAGCTGCACACCACGAGGTCGTGGGACTTCCTGCAGCAGACGGCCACGGCCGTCAAGATCGACTCGGCAGCTCGCCGATCGCGGGCTGCCGCCGCCGCCGCCTCACCGGTGCCGTCGTCGTCGCCCTCCACGGACACCGTCATCGGCCTCCTCGACTCCGGCATCTGGCCCGAGTCCTCGAGCTTCGACGACGCCGGCTTCGGGCCTGTCCCGACCAAATGGAAGGGGGTCTGCATGGCCGGTCAGGACTTCAACTCCTCCAACTGCAACAAGTGCGTCCCTGCCACTGCCCACTGGTCGCATCGCATTCGCATGCATGCTGCTCTGTAGCTTGACCTTTGATTTGATGCCTCTCATCTCATGCGATGCGATGCGTGCTTTAATTTCCTGGTGCAGGAAGCTAATCGGAGCAAGATACTACGACGTCGGGGACTCGCCGAGGGACGAGGAAGGCCACGGGACGCACACGTCGTCCACGGCGGCCGGGAACACGGTCACCGGCGCGTCGTACTACGGCCTCGCCGCCGGGACGGCCAAGGGGGGCTCCGCCGCCTCCAGGGTTGCCATGTACCGGGTTTGCTCGGAGGAGGGCTGCGCCGGGTCGGCCATCCTCGCCGGCTTCGACGACGCCATCGCCGACGGCGTCGACGTCATCTCCGTCTCGCTTGGCGCTTCGGGCTACTTCCGCCCGGACTTCACCGAGGACCCCATCGCCATCGGCTCCTTCCACGCCGTCGCCAAGGGGGTGATGGTCGTCTGCTCCGCCGGCAACGCCGGGCCGAAGGCCGCCACCGTCGTGAACGCGGCCCCGTGGATCCTCACCGTCGCGGCCACCACCATCGACCGCTACTTCCAGTCGGATGTCGTGTTGGGTGGAAATAACAGCGCGGTCAAAGTATTCGCTCGCTTATCTTCTTTTCTTCTTTGGCATGGAATTTTTTGTCACAACCTGATGATCATTCATTTCAATGCAGGGTGGGGCTATAAACTTCTCCGACTTGGACAAATCCCCGAAATATCCATTGATCACAGGTGCATCGGCAAAGTCTAGTTCAGTTTCCGATGCTGACGCAGCAAGGTATACATTAAACAAATTGCCAAAAAAAAGTCAATACTAAGTAGTAATTTGATATTGTTTTGGAGGGAAGAGTTTTTAGCAGTTTATTTTCTCTCCTTGAAACTAAATTACATGAGCAATTTTAGGGTCCTTATAGTACCTCTTCGTATCTTCTAGTACTTAGTATAAACCATTCATCACGGTTCACTACCAGGGAAATATATTAGGGTTCACTACCAGGGAAACGACCTTTAGTCCCGGTTGACAACCGCCTTTAGTCCCTGTTGCCAAAGCGGAAGAGCCCATCTAGGTCCCGGTTTCCCTAACCCGAACACAAGCCCTCCCCATGGTGTAGAACATATCTATAAAATATGGTGTATCCAAGACTCGAACCTGAAACCTCCTTTCACCACGGAACTCCCCACTCACCCTTCTTACCAACCCACCCAATCACGCGTATTTAGTAGATTAAAATATGAATCATTTTTTAAGTATGTTAGAACAAGGCTTTATTCCCATGGTGAGTAGGGATTCATCAAAGGGGAGAGAGAGAGAGAGGAGGGGATGAGGAAGAGCGGTCTTTTCCAATCCTACTCTAACACATGGAAGATTAGATTTAATTGGTATCTCTTGATACCTAATACCTCTTGCTTTTGATACTAGTACAAGGATGGTAAAAATCCCCAGATTACATAGATGTTAAATTTGTAGATCACAAATTCACATGCTTTGCTATTAATAAAAAGAGCAACAATATGGTTTCCTATCATCATGATATGATTTAAAATGTTTATGGCTAGAACCCTTACCTCTGTTTCGGGCCCGCAGTACTGCATCACACCTCCGTAGCCTCGACTAGTACGATTTATCTATGAATTTTCATTCGTTTACAAAATGATACATTGCGACATAAGTATGCACATAATTTTGGAAGCTAAGGAATCTCAATTGGTTAAAAAGATATAATGAATTCATATATGTAAAAATACAACGCTTTGATCTTGACTAAACTTTTGTCATGCTCTTGTTACAGTCGTTGTGATCCCGGCACGCTGGATGCCAACAAGATAAAAGGGAAGATCGTGCTATGCAACCACTCGCAGGACGACGGATCCAAGATGGAGAAGGTCGACGAGCTCAAGAGCGCCGGAGCAGTGGGATCCATCTTGGAGGATGACGTCGGGTGGGCGGTTTCGACCACCTGCATCAACTTCCCTGTGACAGAGATCACTTCTTCTGCCGCCGCTGCCATCCAGAAGTACATGGCCTCAACAAGGTATATATAAGTAACCCAATCTAGATATATGTGCGCGCCACACAGATCTTGCGTACGTGTTCACCCTCTGTAGCAAAGGCAAAGCCCCTTACGTGTTGCTAATTTCCACCATGGAATTAAGCCAACCTGTGGCGACGATCGCGGCAACCATGACCGTAACGGACTACAAGCCGGCGCCTGTCGTGGCGTACTTCTCGTCCAGGGGGCCCTCGGCGCAGACAGGGAACATCCTCAAGGTGCGTATTATCAAGCCGGCCGCCGGCCAGGGAGCGTCAGATCTTGGGATCTGAGCTCGATCGTACGTACGTACGTAGCTGATGAGGTTGCGCTTGTGCATCTCCGTTGCCTTGCAGCCGGACATTGCGGCTCCGGGAGTGAACATCCTTGCGTCTTGGATCCCGACGCCGTCGTCGCTCCCGCCCGGCCAGAAGCAGCCCTCGCAGTTCAACCTCGTCTCCGGGACGTCCATGGCCTGCCCCCACGTCGCCGGGGCCGCGGCCACCGTCAGAGCATGGCACCCCACATGGAGCCCGGCGGCCATCCGGTCAGCCATCATGACCACAGGTGATGACTCATAGCGCCAACGCCTCGTTTCTCAAGCTAGCCTCTCTTTTCTGTGGGCACAAGCCCCGGAGAACATCTTTCTATTTTATTTATTTATTTATTTCCCTCATACACAACGACGACAAACTTTTGTACAGAAATTAGCACCCTTAGTTAGCTATAGCCTATAGCACAAACATGCCACTAACTCCAGCACCATTATCCGGTTAGTTGCCGCTGGTAACAACAATATTACGTACTGCCATGCATGTAAAAAAAAAAAACTTAACACCAACACTACGCAGCAAGCCAACTGAACAACGACAAGGCTCCGATTACGACGGACTCGGGGTCCGTGGCGGCGCCGTACGACTACGGCGCAGGGCAGGTGAACCCGGCGGGCGCGCTGGACCCCGGCCTGGTGTACGACCTCGGGGAGGACGACTACCTGCAGTTCCTGTGCAACTACGGCTACGACGCGTCCCAGATCAAGCTCATCACCTCCCCTCCCGGCGGGTTCAGCTGCGGCGGCAACGCCAGCAAGGACCTCATCTCCGACCTCAACTACCCGTCCATCGCCGTCGCGGGGCTCGGCGGCGCAGGCAGCAGGGCGGTGACCCGCACCGTCACCAACGTCGGGGCCCAGCAGGAGGAGGCGCGCTACACGGTCTCCGTCAGCGCGCCGGAAGGCCTGGACGTGAAGGTCACGCCCACCAAGCTTCAGTTCACCAAGAGCGTCAGCAAGTTGGCTTTCCAGGTCACCTTCTCCGGCAAGAGCTCGCCGGGCAAGGCCGCTCTGTCAGGCTCAATAACCTGGTCGGATGGAAAGCACACTGTTCGTAGCCCGTTCGTAGTCAGCAGCTGAAATCTATGTACCGAGGAGAGGCACGCGCATGCTAAACCAAATACGTAGATGAATCCTGGACGGTAGATGAATCCTGGACGGAAGGAGTAGCACAATGCTTTTAGGGCCTGCTTGACAACAAAGTTTTTAAAAACCAAGGTTTTGCAATATACCATGGTTTGTGTTTTGCTAAGACTATAAAATACTATGGTTTTTTAATACCATGTTTTGCTAGCACAAGTGAGAAAACTTTAGAATGGAGTACTGCAAAAATACCATGGTATTGCCAATGCCATGGTTTTTAATACAGAGTTTTTGGGATTGCTTCCAAACACCTTATGGTCTAAAATACCAAAGTATTTGAGAATACAATGGTTTTATATAGAAACTACAAAAATACGCCACTTCCAAACAGGGCCTTAGTTGCTACCACCAAGCAGTTTCATGATCAAATTATGAAGGATGAGGATATGTCTAACCACAAGGTCCACAACTAGCCTTTTTTAGCATTGGAGCAAGTGCTCTAGCCAGCTGCTCGGCCATTAACCACCGGCAGTTGCATTCCATCAATTTGTCAAGAGATGATATCATTATCTAGGACAATTGGGATGATAGCATGCATCCATGAATAAAGGCAAAAGTGGCTTTTAACATCAATGAATATGCAGTTACCACATAGATCCGACTATTGAAATGTTAGGAATGGGACAGGAGCAAACTATCACTTCTCTCTCCATCGTCTCTCCGCTCACCGACAAGAGGCAGGCTAAGAGTGGCGAGGGGTAAAGACCGGTCAGCAATGGTGTGCAAACAGACAGCTTGGGTCACAAGGTGATGATGATGGGAGCTCACGAGGCAGTGCGTAGGCGCGTGCTAGTGATGCATGGTAGGCGATGATGACTCATGAGAATGGAGGGGTGTGCTTTTGATAAATAGTCCGTCTCATGGCAGTGGTGCGCACAAGTGGGAAAGAACAGTAGAGATGACAAGTTAGCCCGTGGCGGCGGCACAGCGGCGCATGGCCAAATACCATATTTTTTCCAACATTTGTTCCTCTATATTTAGCTCCAAATACCACGTGTAGATATTTGTTGATCACGTAGCAGCATGTGAAGTGAGATAGGTGACATATTTTGCCCTATATATTGGTGGTATCATGAGATAAAAAAAAATGGCAACCATTGGATCTAGCTTGATGAACGGATGTGATTGATAGTGTTAGAATTGATATTCTGTCCTGACCTAGGCTTTCTGTCTTTATCTACGATTCTCATGTGATCTCTATATATGTATCAATGTTCTAAATAGCGGGCAATAGCGCTGCTATAGCGCCGCTATAGCGTTTTGAACGTGTTGACGCTACGCTATTGCACATATGTCCGCTATAGCAGCTAAGAGTGCAATAGCGCAATTTAGCGGTGCTAAATTAATGCATAGCGAGCCATAGCATTTAGCGGCGCTATTCAGGGTTCGATGCTTACAGGCCGAAATTGAAGCTCACTCAAATTTCAACGCTATCTCGGCCCAAAATAGGTACTCTATTGTGAACTTGTGATAGACTTGTTAGCTGCCAGCTACTCTGTTTTCCTATTTGTGTTGTGATATGGTGTACTCATAAATAATGACTCATGTGATAATGCCTTAATCTTATGCTGCTTATGACCTGACAAAAACCAGTTGAAATCCATGTTTTTTACTTTTGAATTAATCACTTAAAGACATATATATGCCATGTTTCATACTTTTTAAAACCGCTAACCTGTTTAGCGGCCGCTATAGCGGTCTTAGCGATTTGAGGAAAGCTCCGCTAAAACGTATAGCCCGCTATTTAAAACATTGATATATGTATGCCTTCATATACCTCTCAATATATCTCATCTCACATTCATAACATGGTAAAGTCGGCACTGCTATACGTATCTTGAAAACTTCATTAGAGGCGGTTTTTGGGCCACCGACTGTGATAATCAAAACTATCAGAGATGGTATTTTATATATAGTTCTGCAGGGGTGGTGGCGCTTGGCACCTTCCCTTTTGCCTCAGCTTATGGGTGTCAATCGTCACCCAGTCACCCAGCTACAAGCATCTCGCTGCCACCACAAACCAATGAAACCACCCAAGTTGCCATATGCCAATGTTGCGTCTGCAACTGCTCCCCATCAAGAAAGTGAGGAAGGGCCAACTGGTCTAGGGAGAGGAAGAGAGAGATAAGTGGGAGAGATGAGGGTGATAAGTGACATGTGGTTTACCCCGCCACAATATGCGCCAAGTCATCCAAAACAACCACGTGGACGATCAAGAAACTATTTTCAGCTTTGCTAGCTTAGGAGCCAGGTAACAGTGTTAGCGTTTAAGGACCAATCTGGTACAGCACAACCATTTTGATACAACGGACATAGGCATAGTTCGAAACATCAAATATGTTGTCAAGTACCATGCCGCGTAGCACTGCTACCTGCACAATTAACTATTCAAAACAAATCACCTCTGTAGCTCACCAAACGATTTTTCTTTACTTATGACCTTTTGAATTACATGCTAAAAACTGAGAAGAAAACAAAGTTACCTTAAATCAATTTCTTTCGATTAAATAGGAGCGCAACTGCTTTGACTATTCAATAATTGACCAATAACTAAGCTCGGATGTTGTTTGGTACATCTCCAATTTCACTGATTGTTTACAAGGGCAAGACAAGCAAAGTAGGGTATATCCAACCACGTATAACATTGTTGGTCCCAAAAAAGATCAAGCTAACCTAAATCTCATGATACTATGAGAACAAAATAAGATTATGTTATGAATGCCAGATGCGACATCCAAAGAATTTGCCAACTGTGATCATTTACCAAGATAGATCGAGTTAGCATAAGCGATCAATATAAAACCAACTAGTTAGTCCTCGTCAGAATCACCAAACGTGATTTTTGTGGATTTAGGAGCATCTGCTTTGATTTCTTTGAAGTGTGATCCATATATGTTTGATTCCTGGAAAAAAAAAATGGATTACATGATAACAATGCCGTTCTCAAAACGTAATGTATCTAATTATCTTCTGAAATATTGAAATAGGTAGATTCCAAGTGTTTGTAGAAATGAATACGAGAAGTTTTGAATAGTTCATACTTTTTTAAAAAAAAATCATTAGTTACTTAAAAAAAACAAAGATCGATAAATCAAAGAATTTTGTTTTTCAAATGCCTTATCTCGCCAATATACGTAGATTAGCTCAAGAGCAGCCTTGAAGTCAGAGTCATTTACAATGGATTCACCCACATGCAAAGTACTACACAACTTATGAAAGTGGTGTAAGTTATTATTCAAGAGCAGACAAATTGGGCATCTTCCATTTAACCAATGAAGCAAATTTAAAACAGACATGCCCAAACAATAGAGAAGGCTCCATACTAGGAAAGTAGAAAGGATAGTGCTTTCTCTACTTTTCACTAAAGTAATTTATCAAGAATGTATACACATAAAAATATAATTGTATTTTGGACTTGATACTAATGTGAAAAGTAAAACACTTCCTAATACACGCATGGACAGATATGCATTGCATTTGCGTATGAACAAACAAATAAGTTGCAAAAGAAGTATCATGCAAAAAAACTCCAGATAAATACAAACCTTTTTCTTCACATGCGTGCCAAATTTCATAAGGGCTGGAGGAACAACCTGACCAGCCTCTCGCAAAACATTGACAAGTTCTCCAGCAAGTCCCTGTATATGAGGTGAAACAACATTATTACATTAGATACAAGTGTACAATTTAAACAGTGATGGTTGGCTATCATATTAGGACAGATTATAAGTGCTTTGCCCTTGCCTTATCTGGGCTTCACATATACCCCATATATATAATAAGCTTTTGGCCATCTAGGCTTTTGGTCAAAAGTCTACAGATTAATACGAGTCATTTGCATAATATAGTATCAGAGTTAGAATGCTTAAAGCACTAGCCAACCCAATTCTTGAAGTCCTAGCCAACCTGTCTGATGCTGCATGCAAGTTTTGGTATTCTCTTTAGGGTTGTTTTTTGTCATTTTCATCGCTGGCTTTTTGTCATTGTTCTCATAACATCAACCCAAGTCCAGTTCTTCCATTGAACGTCTATGTCATGTGAGTCCACAACAATCAATCTTGCATGCCTGCTCTTCTCTTTGAGCTATTGTAATCCCTGTTCTTGGTCATTGCATTTTCTTTCATGTAGCTGACTTTCAAGGCTTCGCCTCCGCTACCATGCTTCTACTTAGCTTGAACACACTTTTCGATATATTGTCGCCTTTCTGATCTCCCTTTAATCTTTTATTATGGCTTCAGGCTTGCAACATGCGCTTCCTTGGCTCTCACGACCCAGGATCCAGCTTTTTGGAATGTTATACCCAACCTACATGCTTATAGGGTTACACGCATGGTTATTAAGACGTAAAACAGATCGAAACGACAACACCTTTTCAGTGCAAGCGTTTGAACGAACATTCAAACGACGTTTTAAGTATTTGATTAAATGTCATAGGTGAACCGAACCATAGCTCCGTCATCCATCCTTGGATGACTTACAAGTGTTAGAGATATATTAGAAGTCCTATATCATATTAGGATAGATTGAATCTCTTGTCTTTATTTGGGTTTTCCCTAACTTATCTAGGTGTTTTATGTACCCATATTATCTTTAGGTCACCAGTTGTTTCCGTTGTATCCACCAAAGTCCTTCCTCATGCTTTGTCTTTGAGTTTTCTTAGCCGTGAGAGTTCATAAATTTTTGTCCATCACCCATCTTTGTGACCTTTCTTTAGATTGCTTGCACTTTTGCTTTTTTATTTAAGCCGCTGCTTTTCTTTTGTGCTGTTGTCTCTTGGGCTACAATCTGCGACAACGGATGGTTGTTCACTTCATCGATTTTGACATATGCTCATGTCTGCATGCTATATGATGACCACGGCGACATTTGAAGACCGAGACTTCAGATTCTTTTTTTAGTGTATTTCCGTTCAAATTTATGTTATTACATAAGCCTTGCATTTTAAGGATATACTTTTCTTTTAGCCTATTCTCTTTCAAATGCAATGATATTGCATTTTTTTAGTCTATTTTGATTATTCCTTCAAATGCAATGCTATTGCCTACGTCTTGCATTTGAGAGGGGTATTTTTCTTTATCTATTCTCTTCCAAATGCAATGCTATTGCATACGCCTTGCATTTGAGGCTTGTTAGAAATATATTAGGAGTCTTTTATCATATTAGGATAGATTAGATCGCTTGCCATTATTTGGGGCTTCCCTGTCTTATCAAGGCGTCTCGTGTACCCTATATATAAGCCCTTGGCCTACAAATTAATATACATCTCATTCATAACAACAAGAAAGCCCGTCTGGCCAATGTTCTACACTACATCCAGCCCAGGACTCCATCCACTCTCAAACCATCAAGCTATGGCCCACTCCCTTGCACTCCAACATCCCACCAAGTCTCTCCTCCAAGGTTCTTAAAGCGGCAAGGCGGGGTGCTGCGTTGCACCACCTTCCAGCCGCCTAGGCGCTTAAGGCGCGTGGCGAGGCGACGCCATACACATATCCTAATCTCAAAATTTAGTAGCACATACATGCCTTGCTACTCTCAATTCTTGAATCAAACTAGTAGTCAGCAGCCCAATCTTATTTTGGCCCAACCCAATAGCTCTCAACTAACCCAAGTGCCACTTATACCCCATTTCTCTCTCTTTTCTCCCCACATCCAGCCGCCACTAGAGGCTACCCAGCTCCCCACCACCTCCTCTCTCTCCTTCCCCGGACAGCGCCGCCTCCCCTCTCCTCCTAGCGACGCCATGCCTCCTCTCTTCTCCCTCTTCTACAAGCGACGCGGCGCCTCCTCCCTCTCCCTTCCCCAGACAGCGCAGCCTCCCCTCTCCTCCTAGCAACACGGCGCCGCTGCAGAGGGGGTACAGCTCGGCGGTGGAGGCACCAGAGGTGGGCGGCGCCGCTGCAGAGGGCTCAGAGCTCGGCGGCGGAGGGAGCAGAGGTGGCCACTGGCCGACGCCGGGACAGAGGGAGGCAGGGAGCACCGGAGCAGAGGCGGACGTGCGGCAAGGCGAGGTGCGGCCGTGGCGACGTACCGCCTAGGCGACGCCTTAAGAACCATGCTCTCCTCACTTCTTAACCCTACAGGAAGGTAGCCGCCTCCACCTCTCCCCCCATACAGCCGCCGCCTGCACTTCTCCACCCTTGCTCCAGCTGCCTCCACCCATCTTTCCCCACTCTAGCCACCACGACAGCGTGGATGCTTTCGGCAGTATCTGGTGAGACCATGTTCGGCACAGATATGACCACGGTTAATTCATCATCATTACTTCATCAACCTTTATCTTGGCCATGTAGATCACACGGTCGATCACACAATTGGCCACCGTCTCGGCTTGTTTACATGACACCATCACATCCAGCAACTAGGCCGCCACCTTGGCCGCCTCCCATACGTGATGGCATATTAAAGAAAGGTGTATCTCCATATCTACTATATCTACAACTCCTGTATCTACAACTCCTGCATGTCAAGTCGGTCAAAGGAAGACACGAAAGAAAACACACAGCCGGCATTCAAACAGACTCCGGTTCGGCCATCAACGCGCAGCCGGCATTCAAACAGACTCCCAGGCTGCATACGAACTCCGTTTTGGACGTTCTTGGTATCCACGGAGAAGCCGACGACGAGATCTTTCCAACGGATCCGGCCTCACCTCTGAATTCCTTCGGAGTCTTTCCATATAGTCTTACTTGTAATACAAGAATACAATATATCTAGACACATGTACTGTAGCAACAGTAGGTCGGTTACTGTAGCACACCGTAGCAAACCGACCTAAATGCCCTATAAATAGATAGCCAACCCTCATTTGTAACTTGGGTTTTGTTTAGGAATCAGTTTAGCTTCTTTGCTACTGTTCGTGCAAACACGTGTCGATTAGACCGTCTGCGCACGTGTAAACAAGACTCCAAATTTCAGATTGCTTGTTATCTTGTTCTTGCTCGTTCTCGATTGCGTGCAGGATCGTTGTTCGTGCTCCGGCAGGATCAACAAAACAGGAGATTGGTGTACCGGTTGCTAAGGCGCAAGCGTCGTGGACGGTTGTAGTCGGACCGCTAACGTCAAACTCCGAATCAGATCGAGAGTTTCCTTGTCTCTCATCAAAAGATCGGGACCCCCTGCCCCTATCAGCATCGACGGCGGCGTGGATACCTCCAGCGGCAACAGCGACGGAATGGATACTTCCGGTGGCGACAACCGCTGGAGGTAGCGACGACATGAATTCTACCAGCGGCAGCAGCGACAGCACATTTGGCTTAGCATAGTAGCAAAGCTAGAACATGCAGACGTTCTGCCTACACGTCGTTTTAATAACGCTCTAATAAGCATGGTTACACGCTATAACAATGACATTTGAAATACTAGAGAACTGCAAAAATTTTTTTAGTGTAATTTTGTGCATGTGCAATGCTATTGTATACGTCCTTCATTTGAGGGGGTATTTTTCTGTGTCGGTTCTCTTTCAAATGCAATACTATTGCATAAAGCTTGCAAGTGTTAAGAGGAGATTTTTGCATATTTGCCACTCTCTAGAATTGCTCCTTGCATATTTGCCACTCCGTGTGTATGGCATGTAGGTCCATCTGTGTCTATGACAGTGGACCAGAGTGATAAATATGTAACAAGCAATGTTAAGAGTGGCAAAAATGCAAGAGATAACAAGCCCTATTCATAACAGCAAAATGGGTACATGATCTCAAATACCTTGTTAGCTTGTGTGAAGAAGGTATGTGCAACACCTTTCTTTCCAGCACGACCGGTCCTTCCAATCCTGTGGACATAATCCTCCGTAGTCAAAGGATAGCTATAATTAATAACAACTTCCACATCAGGAACATCAAGTCCACGTGAAGCTACGTCTGTAGCAATCTGCAAATAATCAAAACACACATTTTGTCAGAAAAAAAAATAAACACAAAAAAATAACAATGCAATATAAATAGTTTAACAAATAAGTGATAGCTGTCGATGCTATATAAATAAGAGCAAAATAAAAGATGCATGAATAAAAGAAAAACAGAACTTTTTAAAAATAGATGGTATTGGCTCTAGCTTCAGAGAACTGCACATTTGTTTAAGTACCAGTTTTTTAACTACATAATGTTTTAACAAACCCCACCTTTGCATTTCTTTGACAAATATAGCAGATTTATTATACTGGCAGAAGTAACAGTTATATACAATAAAACTATACCTAGTAATACTGGCAAAAGCTAAACTTTTAAATGTCATGTATCAAAAAACAGTATAAATCAAAAGCTACCAAGGAGATCTCTTCATGGTTTCTCTCTTCAAGAAGCAATGTCTAAGCCGATACAAATCTATAGTTAAAATATATATGAAAATCAGATAGAAAAAACACACCATTAAAGGGCACTCCCCTTCTTTAAATAAAGATAAAGCTTTTGTTCTGTCATGCTGAGCCTTGTCTCCATGAACAGAAACGGCATTCCACCCCCTTCAGAACAAACATATATAGATTAACTACTATGGAGTAAGTTGTACAAAAATTCTTATGCAAGATAGAAACAAGTCTGCTACCTTCTTTGAAGCATTGCTTCTACTCGTGCAGCTTCTTTCTTGTACAAAACAAAAACCAAAACCCTGTTGCTGTTGCAACAAACGCAAATACAATTTGCTCATTCAAAATACTAACTATTCAGAAAAGTTAAAAACGAAGTTGACTGCTAAACTATTTCATACACAGTTAATAACTAGTGTAGTGTGATATTAGAACACTAATGCATGGATCAATAGAATAATATTACAAGCATATCCCATCTCAAGAATACTGTTTCCAGAAATGCACCCAAGAAAGGTACAAAAAAATTGCTTATATCCTGCTGTTAGTTACTCATTTCTTTGATATGCCACTAAATAATCTGTGCTTCATTCCATGCCACTGAAATAGAAAATGCTACCCTTTCATAACATTAATGTTCATCTTGTATGAGTATGATACAAAGGGTCCTGATCGTGTGTACTTTAGGAGGTCGGTGGGTTGAGTCCGAGTCAGGGGTCAAGTCCAAATATCTATTTTTATCAGATCTTAGGTCCTGTTCTTTTGAGCTAATCTGAACGGCTGAACAGCTGAACGACTAACATAACTGAACTTCGAGAGCTTCTCAAGGTAGACTCGAGATTCGGATCCATTTCGTTTGACTTGCTTTTTAAAGCGTTAGGACCCACCTTCAAAACAGTAAAAAAAAGACCCAAAAAACTCAAAACATATGTCTTTTCAAAACGTAGATAAGTTGTTAAGCTGTTAAGCCGTTAAGCTCATAAGTTGAAAAGAACCGGGCCTTAGTGTCCTATTATGAGTCAATTTGTTATTTCTATAATTAAGAGTCCTAGTCCAATATGTAACCGTGATGTTCTATTATAAATATGAGAAGAAACTTAAGGGGGAGGCACATTTGTTGCTAACCCAAAAAAATAGGACTCGGGCGTCGCCAACAATTAAGCGGCCGGTGGCTCCGTACAGCCTTCTACCACAATAGGGTGCCGTCGCCTTTTGGCGTCGCTCTCCACCACTCGATCTGGCCAAAGACCAGGAACCAGGTTATACGATATTGAACACCCATGCATGTAAATGGGCTATGAAAAGAAAAAAAAGAAAAAAAGAGCCTTCTTCCTCTTTTATTTCCACTCCTTTTCATCTACCTCCTCTCACTTCCCTGGTATGCTACTAAAAACTCTGTTCTCTTCAATGCCACTGAAATTAGAACTTTTGAAGTAAACCACAGATTAAAATTGCATCCTTTTCATGCCATTCCCGTGCATCATCATATATTAATACGCTGTCACATGGCCCTTAAAAAAGACAAAAAATGCCCTTGCTCCTCATTTATTCCATATTTTCACCTCCATCCTCTCTCATAGGCTCCTCACCGACGACCACCACTACGGCCATACTCCCTAGCAAACACCCCAGGGTTGTAAATATTGAGATTAATCACTAACTAGTAGTCGAACGCCAACCAATGCGATTCTAGCAAAATAGATCGATTAATTCCTCGATTAACAAGCTTGCCTTGCCTCTATTTACTTAGAGCCAACGGCGCGGCCTGAAGCCCTGCATAGGGATTTGGGAATTTTGGGTCTATGGTTTGGGGAGGCGCTGCTGATTTCTGCCGCCTCACCCCACCGCCTCCTTCCCTCTGCTCTCTACCACGGTGCCACCTATACTGGCTGCTGAGCGGCAGCCCTACCACCTCCCTCTTTAGCCTCTCTGCTCTCCGTTTTCCCCTCCGTTGCCTCAATACAACATTTACCAGCCTTTATGTGCCCTCTACTACCTCCCTCTATCGTTCTTCTCTCCCCTTTCATCCTCTGTCACCCCCAGTGTTCCTCTAGGTGGGCCTAAGCACCACCTAGGCCACAATAGGTGCTGGGTGAAAGCCTCCCGCCACAATTTGCCCAAAATTGGGACCTAGGCAGCATCTCCGCTAGGCAGAGCTAGGTGCACTTAGCGGCGCCTAGGCGGCTCGTGGGGGGAAAGGGGGGCGATGCCAAGTGCGAGCGAGGAAAACAGAGGTGGGAGCAACAAAGGGATTTGCGAGCTAGGGTTTCCCATGCGTGAGCAACCCCCTACCGAATCGCCGCTGCCGTCCGTTGAAATCACCACCTCCGAAAGGTATCCCTATCGCTTTGCTTGCTTCCTCCAATCCTCCGTCAACCTCACCCCACTCCAACACTACGCCTCTTCAGCGGTCGACCGACGGCCAGCCTTTGCTCTGCCTCTTCCTCCCCCAACGGTCGGCCTTGCTTTGCTCCCACTATTTCCCGGTCAACCTTGCTCTACGCCTTTGCCCCTCCACCGATCTTCTCCCTGTCACGTTGACTGCCGCCTCTCCTCCCTTGCTCTCTTCCTCCCTTGGCCAGCCAATGCTCCCTGTCACGCCTCCTCTGATATATTCCTAAATTAGCACTTTTTTTATGAACTTACTCATATACATGTTTTTAAATAGCTGAAATTGTTGCATTTATTTTGTCCACCTAGGCTTGACTAGGCCCCCTAGGAGCTAGGCCCCTACTTGCCTAGCACCTAGGATAACCTTGGCCACCCCACCACCTCCCTTTATATGATAAATGTTTCAGTTTAATAATTTATATGATGCTCCCTGCACGGTTGCTAGGGTCATATTGTCAAGCCAAAATTTGATGGCAGTGATCTCAAACCCCCTTAAGAGGCAATGTAGGATGAGTGTATGGGCACCAGTCGATGCAAGCAGATAAGATTGAGTCAAATGCAAATTATGTAAAAAGGAATTTAGTGAATGGGCTTATAGATTGAAACAACAGATTGCCATATTAAAGAAAATATTGCTAGATGAGCAAAGTGTAGCAAGGAAATTCAACAGATGTGCAAGAAATCCCTAGAGGTAAAACAAAAGAAAAGGATGGATAAGTTTGCATCTCTTCTCGTTCCTTCTATTGTACCTTCTAAATCACAAACAATCATTAAAAGCGATTGCAATTACACATGTGGGGTTAGGGGCTCATAGATTCTGCACCCAATGGGTAAGGTTCAGGTAATGGTTTGCCCCCACGGGTTCAGCGGGTCAAGAGTTTTGCTAGCAGGTCTAAACCACGAAGAGTAGTAGACTACTAACCCACATGTGCCTACGAGGACCCGAATAGCTACATAGCACAAGCAACACATGAGCAGGTCAACGACCCATCAAATGTTTTCCTGCGCATTAGCCAGCCCATATCACATCCCCATCACCTTATCCTTAACTGCCTTGACCCCTATCCCACATGACTCACCTGCCCTTATCATCCTAGCCTCCCCTCAACCTTGATTCCCATGTATCCAAGAACCCTAGCAAGATCTTCGCCACCTTAACCCTGTCGGTCATTGTTAGCTCGCCGCCAAGCCTCGTTGCACCATCACTTGCTAGCTGCCGGTCGCCTTCGCCACCATGATGATAACAGTACCTGTCGACAAACCCAATCCCCTAGGCCTCACTGTTACCACCATCACTGCATGCATAGCTTCTGTCATTAAGTGATTCCTAACGCCGCCACCCGTCGGGCCTATCATTTGAACCCGATGGCCCATAGTTCCTGCTCGCCCCTAGCTCCTGTTGTGTCGTCATATTCCTCCAAATACGTGTAAGGGTGAAAATGGTTTGGATAGTTCCTGACCGATCCGGTCGAATACGTATAAGAATAGGGTCGGAAAGGATATTTGTCAGATATTTTCGAATTTGGATATGGATATTTTTTTGTATACGGATTCAAATACTGTAGTGCAGTATCGGACAAATACGGATGCGAATATTTTTGGATGGTGGTATTTCGGATATTTGGATACCAACCTTCTAACACCAAGCCCAACCCACTTAGCATATAAACAACCACCTCACCTACCTAGCCCATAACTTTATGAACCCACAGGTCACCTAGTTTCGGGAACATGACAAGTGCGGGTTCCATTTTGCACTACTGTTCATTGCAAGGTCAAGTCAGGTCTCGATTTTTGCGTTTCGGATCAGGTGCAGCTCCACCCGGCCCTAACCCGCACGCTTTGCTATCCCTACTCATTAATGAGTGGCTCTTCATATGAAGAACACCTTGCACTTTCTTGCTGGATAGCTTTATGCTCATACTACATTTTTCACTCTATCTCTGAACAATTCTTGTATTTTCTACTCTCTTCAGTCACACTTATTGCTCCCGGAAGCAATGCCTTTCCAATAGGTTTTAAGAATGAAATAAATGTTGTGTGGGCTAATATAGCTTAAAACTAAATTTGTAGCCGAAGATGCCAAGATTTACCTTTGTGCTTGATGGTACTTGTCAAGTAAAACAACTAATCTTGAATCGCGTGATCTATCATCCAATACTTCAACTATTTGCATCACATCATGGTTAGCTGCAAGATCTTGTGATCCTATAACCACCTACAACAATATGCCATACAAATGGTTAAGCACAAGCAATCAAGCATTTCAAAAATACGAAAGGGAAAAACAATACCTTTATTGGATTTGGATCCATAAACTCACGAGCTAGCTGGTGGACAGCAGAAGGCCATGTTGCACTGAACATAACCATTTGACGCTCTGCATAACATATACTGTTGTTATCTATATATAGAAAACAAGAATCATGTGGTCATATATGCAGAGAAGTACAAGATTCTTTGAAGGCATACAACTTTCTAGATGTAAACGATGATCCCTAGACAGATGGATCCAGAATAATTTATCTGATAGACTACACTAAATTAAAGATTCATAAACGATAACTAATCTACTTTTTTAATAGCTAAATAAGTGAGGCTAAAGTGGTTGTCAACAAAGCAATATAAACAACTATTAATCTCTAGCCAGCTCATATCCAGCGAAACCTCACCAGCAATACAAATCCCTTGCCATTCTTCTGTTTCCCTCTTGAACTGGTGTCTGCCCCCTTACTAGAAAATGTATGTTCAACATGGTTCTCATGGCATCGCCAAAGTGAAACCAAAGCATCGTGACGTGATCGTGCCAGTTGGCACGGCCTCACCATGGCAATTCTTCCTATAAAACCTGCCTCACTGGCTTGGCATCACCATGGAGACATTTTGGCACTGGGTGGCATCTGGATTTTCATGGTGTTCGGAAGGGGTTAGAACAAGAGAAGTGGAGGCATAGGACTAGGAGAAAAGTAGATCGAGGTCAGAAGGAGCTAACTCTAGCCCATTGCCGCTGTTCATTGTTGGAAGTAAAATCCCAGATATGGGATGCTGAACTTAGTTATATATTACTGCTGACTAGTTTCCTGGGTGCTTAGTACATATAGCTCATCCTAAACCAATCTACAGCCTGAACTGATTCTTCCTTGAAGAGTACAAATCATAATTTTCTACTTGACATCTATTCCTTCTATAATAAGTAAACAGGGCAACAGTAAACTGCATGACAGCCCACAATAGTCAAAAGTTCACACTTGGTGTTCACACACAAGGATTTCTGCTTGCTTATAATTCTCCCCCTAATCCTTGTGTTACGTGTTCGATATGAACACTCAACGGGGACGAGATACGGCCCTTAACATGGGCGAGACGAGCCGTTTATCGTGGTTAGCGCCTAGGATTGGCTGTTGATCGGAGTCACCGCCTATGAGACTAATCTCAATTTACTTCATTTGATTCGATGCCAAAGAAAGATACAGGACCATCCCTTTTATAGGGATAAAAGACTTGGCCTCTAAGAAAGACATCTAACTAACCTTATCTCCTAACCAGGTGATCTTATCTAATCCAAACACGATCTAATCCTAACTAATCCAATCCCGTGCCACAGTACCCGCGTGAACAGTACAGGCCACGCGCTACAGTAACCCGCGTGAACAGTGCCACGGTACTGTTTATGTGCCATGTGGGCCACGGCCATAACACCTTGTGTGTCAATCTTGTGCTTATCTTGACCATTCGAATCCTTGCTCAAAGATCTTGGATCAGACTCGTCCAAGTGCCTTTGTTTGGATGTCAGCGAGCTAGTCTTTTGGTTCACACACATGAAATTGGTCTTCCTAGCTGCCACCGGTCTTGGATGGCATGGGGGCACCATCATCTGCTTGACGCTCCCTCCAATGTATCAGCCACTAATCCTTCGTAAGGAGCAGCCTGCCTCAGGCTATCTGCAGTTCGACCAGCTCCAGCCGATCCTCTGCCTTTTTAGTCTGCCAGTCAATTCTTCAATTGGTAGCGTCGAGAGGTTGAGCAAAGTCTTGATAGCAAGAGCAATCTGCGCATATTAGGGAGGAACCACGCGCATAAATCTCTCTCTACATTTGACTCATCGTCGTCTCTCCAAGCATGCTAAGTGTGGTGATGAGACTGGAAAGACGAAGTGCAAAATCTTCAATGGACTTGCCATCTCAAAACAAAATCAGCTCGAACTCCTTCCGCAGCTATTGAGTTTTCGCTTTCCACATACGGCCATCGCCGACGTGCATCGTTCGGATCAGGTCCCACGCCCTCCTTGGCTGTTGGCTTGACGGCAAGCATGGACAGCATGTCCGAGGGCAGGGGGTGAGGATAGCTTCCATCACCATGTGATCTTCTTGAAAATCAATGGCACCGACCTCTACCGCCTCTCCAAGTCCTCGCGCTTGTAGCATCACCTTCATTAATAGACTCCACTCCTCGTAGTTGGTCCTTCTGAGCGTTGGGTAGCTCGCCGGACCACCGACCTCCTTAACCACCCGCTGCACGACATAGATAGAACCATCATCGCAGTGGCGTCATGGCCTACATGGGGCCTATGAAGGTGAGCGACGGCGATCTTGGCGCCGCAATGTCCTAGACGCTCTGCCGCGGTACTCTTGATCTGCCAAGGCTCAACACAGACCTCAACCGGGCTCTAATACTAGATGTTGGAAGTGAAAGCCCAGGTATGGGATGCTGAACTTAGCTTTATATTACTGCAGAAGGAGTTACTAGTTTCCTGGGTGCTAGTACATATTTATAGCTCATCCTAAACCGACCAAGAGCCTGAACGGACTCTTCCTTGAAGAGTACAAAACAGAATTTTCTACTTGCTATCTACTCCTTCTATAATAAGTAATCAGGGCAGCAGTAAACTGCATGACAACCCATAAAAGTAGTCACAGGTTCACACTAGGTGTTCACACACACAAGGATTACTGCTTGCTGATGCTCATCAAGCTCTGCCTCTGCCGCCAGAAGCCTTCACCATCCCCTCCTTCACACTAATTCTTCTACTCAGCAACCCCTGCCTCCCCATTTCTCTTTCCTCTCCACGGTTTCTCCGCCGTCTTGCTTGCTGCAGTGCTTGGAGGTGAACCAAGGCAGCACTGGGTTGTGGGATGCAGAAGAGTTAGGATTGAGTGTGTGACTGAGGAAGAGATGGGCGGGATGGGCCATGTGGACTGTCCAACTAGGCGTGAGATGGTCCATTGTAATATTTCGTTATGCTTGATTAATGTGGACCTTTTGTAGCGTATTGCTCGTTTTACTTAAGTCTACAGACTACGGCTATGGTGTTGCTTTGCCACACACTTTGAAACTAGAAGGCTAGTGGCACACTTCGCCTTGCTTTATGCCTTCACAACCTTGATGCTCAATACCAACAAGAATGGAGCAGTAGCACCACATAGAAATAGGACTCGTGGGGTATGAAGTGCCAAAAACAGGATGAGAGCAAACTCGCAAAGCCATAACGACCCGACTACACCCAGGCCCAGCCCTACCTGTATCAGCCACCAGCCTGCAAACCAAGAAGCAACAAAAAGAACCTACAAACATGTGTAGCTCATGTGCAAGACAGCACGCATACACAGTGAGTGTGATAGCAACAGATACAAACCAGATGATGTCTGGCTTAAAATGGCCCTGACTTCAGGTTCAAAACCCATATCCAGCATTCGATCTGCTTCATCTAGAACCTACAGTATACAAGTCTTTATTAAAGGGTGTTAAGGGTGTTTTGCACAATCTACATGACCATAGCAACAAATTAAATGCAAGATTTATCAGGGAGTGTAATCTCTGAAGCAACTCCACAGAATATTACAGGAGAGAGAGAGATGTGATATGTAGACCATGACCTTCCATTCCTTAATATTAGTGAGTTCTGGTGATCTGGCTATTAATTAGATTAAAGAAGATAAACAATAAAAGGAATTCACCGATCTTCATTTGTAGATTTAAAAATGGAGCGCTGAGCTGTCATTAAGTGCACGTGATAGGATATCAGCACCAGTGACTAGACCATATTGTTCATAGGTATACAACAAATTCAAGATACACAGATAATTAGTAACTTTTGTGCTGCATAGTTAGTTTATGCAATGAACTATCACTGAACCAATCCATCTATGTGAATTTGTTGGAACCAAGTGAACCTTTCACTGCAAATTATGTGGCGTTGTTGTTATTGTTGCTTCACATAAAAAAGTACTCCATAAAAAAGGCAAAACATGCATATTTATATGCCATCTGCTACAGTTCCACCTACAAACCAAATCTTGCACTTGCTTTCTTTCAAAGCATGTTTTCTATTCCAAATCTTACAGCAAAGCATTAGTGAAAAAAAATTATTGGAACTGCAAAGCCACGCCATAAATGAATTGGACATAATTATCGTTTCAGGTATAACATGCATTGCAACTGCGGATATGTATCTTTTTTCAAAAAAAAAAACACGACCCCTCATGATCACTAAAATACCAAGCATAAACTTCACAAAAATAATCATAATCATACAACCATGTTCCAATTCGAGTATTGAAAAGTACATGCACATATAAACAATCGCAGCCATGGACAATAAAAAAGAAACATAAACAAATGCACATGTAACTTACCACAAAAGAAACTTCATTAAGACGACAAACACCCATTTCAATTAGGTCTTTCATACGACCAGGTGTCCCTATGACTATATCCTGGAAGCACAAAAATCAAAAAAATGAATGGCATGTCAGGAACAAAATATTCCATATGACTAGTTCTTGGATACAAAAAAATTTCCAAGGCAGTGGATCAGCTGCAAGTTGGAAACCCCCATAACGTGAACAAACACATTTTCAATTATTTCTTCAAGGGGAACTTTTGTAAACCAACATGTAGCACCATACAAAATTGAATTTACAAAGACTTCATGGTATGATAAATATACAGTCAAGTTTTAACCCATCTCTTAGTTATACAGCTGACATTGAGTAAAAAAAATGAATCAGTGTTATCTTACCACTCCAGATTTAAGAGCAGATATTTGAGGTCCTTTCGAAGTTCCACCGTAAATGCATACTGAATTAATCCCGCACGGTGAACCCGCTTCAGTAAGTACATCAGCAATCTAGTACAGCAAAAAACTGGAAATCATTCACATATTGTTTACATTCTGGAGAATCATATATTCTTTCAGACAGCAAACCTGACCCCACCTTAGAGTTCTTATGATCAGTATATGCCATTATCCAGATGAGAAAAACAACTAATCTATTATCCATGCAACTATAGAAAAAAAAAAGGTAACAATATAACATGCCACTTTCGGTATAATTTTTTTCCATTATGCCTCCACATTTCTTAAGAGTCAAGAGATAATTCAAAATATTAGAAAATAAACACTTTCTTTTTGAATTTACAAATTACAAAGAACAGAAGCCCAAATATGACCAAAAAAAAATGGTTACACACATAACTATGTTGTTCCAGAAAGAATACAAATCATGAAAGCCCGAAAGACATGTTTCATTTTTCAGATAAGGACTAATAAATGTCAGAAACATCATAACCAGGATAAATGTATACCTAGTTTATCACTGTAACAATGGTTACCGTATCGGCATTTACTGGGAAAAAAACAGATCGGACAAATAACTTCATTGTACTTTGAATTGAGGAGCCAGACCAACAGGAAGCCCACCTTTCTGTTCAACTTGCTCAGATGCCCTATTCAGTGATGTGATTGTCCCTGTTACAGGTTCCACTGCAGCTGCCCTCTTTTCGCCCCTCCCTCTGTGCATCTTGTTCACTCCTACTCTAGCAAGCTCCCTCTCATATTATTCCTCTATCATTTAGTGCTTCTCTAATCTGCAATTCCTCTACTGTTGTGATGCTCACCGAGTCGCCAGAGAGGGGAAATGGATGGGCCTCGGCAGCAAGGATGTGGGCACAGATGGCGCCGGCATCAATGGCAGTAGGACAACTGGGGGCGGTGGTGCGGAAGAGGACGTGGGTATTGTGTGCACAATAAACAGATGGGTCTCTTAATGCCAAGTCAAGTATGAAATGTTACTAAAAATTGTTCTAATTTTTGAAAGAATCTGATCTAATATTTTTGAGTATGAGTCTATGAGATTATGTGTTTGTCCTCATTGTTGAAAGTTCTTGGCTGCTTTTTTTTGTGCTGGTTTTGATCTTATCAGGTCATGCTTTTCTTATTGATCCCAACAATCCTGTGTATGGGTTTGCATTCTAATATACATAATGACAAGGAAGCCTTGCTATTCTTTTTCGACAATCCTGAAATTTCATGCATATTTGTGGTGTTTCTACATGTTCAGCCAAAGTTTTGCTGATAATAAATTCAATAAATGTCCACCATTTTGCGGTAATTCTGAATGATACATTATTGAAATTCAAATTTTGATTTGAAAAAAATTGTTCAAAAAAAATCTGAAATTTCCAATAACTGGTGGTTACCGGATGCGTTGCCCCCTCTAAAAACATTTGGCGAACCATACATTTTCTGTGGTTGTATTGTCATTCAGATTGTCTATATTGTATCGTCTCAACTCTACTTGTCTATCTAAAAGTAAAATCAACAATGCTATTAAGAAAACCTCATAAATATTAGTTGATGCCAGAGCCCACAAGAAACAAGTAGCATCTACTGAAAAGTTTTCAGGCCTTCATCAGAGGATACTGTTAAATCCAAAATACTTTGCACACGATGCTAAATTATATACATAAAAATACACATCGTTACATCAAGCAAGGGTTAACCTGCTGAGCTAGCTCCCTCGTTGGCGACAGCACAAGACACCGTGGCACCACCTTCTTGGCAGTTATTTCCCCCAGCTTCTTCTTAATGTGCATCAGGGCCGGTACACCAAACGCAATCGTCTTTCCTGACATTAACCAAAATTTTACAGAAAAGAAAAGCAATAGGTTATCAGTGATCATGCAGTGGAAGAATAAGCAAACGGGAACAGAAATCACGCAATTTAAACTACCGGATCCAGTGGCGGCTATGCCAATGAAATCGCGGCCGTCGAGGAGGAACGGCCACGCGTGCGCCTGAATGGGCGACGGCCGCGCGAACTCCTTGCAGCAGTCGAGCACCTGAGGCGGCAGTGCGGCGGCAGCGAACGAATTCAGCGGCGAGTACTTGGCATCCGATGAGTCCTTCCCGGTCACCATCACGCTTTTCTCTCCGCCGTTGTCCACCTCCCCTCCCTCGCCAGACACATCCTTGGCCCGCCTCTTCTTGCTGCTTTTCTCCACGACGTTCTCCACGCCCCCTCTCTCACCGGATTCATCCTTTGCCACCTCTTCCAACGCCGCCGCCTCCTCGGCCGCCAGTTTCCGCTTCTTGTCCTTCTTGCTCTTCTTCTCCATCTTTATCTTCTTGGATACTTCCTCTTGCTCTGAGAGGAGCTTGCGACCCATGGCAGCGGCGGATGGATAGGGCGAGGAGGTAGGGACGCCGAGGGTCGCAGGGAGGAGAGTTCGCAGACGGCGGGAAGGGGGAGGAACAAGGTTTATTACTAGGGTTTTGATGGAACCCAGAGTCCCAGAGCCAGCGGTGCGCCTACCGCCGAGGCAAATGGACCGGGCCAGTGACGAATTGGGCATTCATAGCCCGTATATTTAGGCCTTGTATACATCGAATGATGTAATTTTTTTAATCTTTTTATGGGGTTTTAAATAGTTATTTTTAAAGTTTGTGAAATATTTTTTATAATTTTTTGAACTCTTTAAAACATTTTTTTGTGGAGTCACAAATTTGCTACAGTAAAACTCAACTCAGCATTAATCTGAAATAAACAAGGCCTTATATGAAAAGGTACCTCCTCAATCAAAGTTCGGTTTTTCTACCTTATAGGTCACGGAATTTTGTATCCATTGGTAATTAGATTCAAATACCCAAAATTATCGAGTTCGGGTCTAGGTTTGATTTTGTACCGATGAATATTTATGGGATACTTGAATTCATCTACTGACATACGGGTTCATCTTTCTTTCTTAATATATATCGTGAGAAACAAAAACCCTAGTGTTGGTGATTCTTGTGCCTCTTAGAAATTATCCACAAGCACACGGATATCACAGTATCTTTCACCCGGAAATATTTCAAAGATATCGATTTCTCACGAAGAACAAAAGGTGTCTAGTTTAGAATCTAACTCGACCGGATGGATATGGGGATAATGACGAAAGTGGGATAAAATAATTTCGATTCCTGAGGTTCTACATATCAGATTTCCCTTAGCTAAGGTACAAACTTAGCCCAACACGAAAGTACTCTGAGACTAACGGAGCGGATTTCACAAAAGCTAATACCACTCGGATAGTTGGGTTGTCACCACCTACTACCTATCGCTCCACTGTTGAATCAAAGGTCTACCGGGTACAAACTAGTCTAGACACCACGTCTATATCTAGCAGCGCTACGTACCAAGTTGTCATTTGATATGCACTCGAGCAAGATAACACGATAAGATAATTTAAGTTATCTAGTACAGGCCAAATGCCAGCAAAGTAACTCAAGTATGAAATAACTTTGGTTTATAAAGTAAAGATAGGCTAAGTTTTACCGAACAGTAGAGCAAAGCTGAACTCACACCCAAGTCCGGCTCCGAAGCACAAAGTGAAAGAGAGCCGACACGCCGGCTCCTCTCCAGCACTAAACTCTCTTCTCCTCTTCTCTCTCTCTCTCTCTCTCTCTCTCTCTCTCCTCTCCTACTCTACTTTCTGGGCAGTGCAACGTTGCGTTCTTCTTCTTTGTGTCACTTCTCCGTGATTTGCAAATGAAGAGAGGATGTATTTTTATAGTGCACTGGAGAAAGTGAGATGATGCCACGTATAGGAACACGTGTCACCTACTCACTAGACAAAGGAGAACCCGAGGGAGCATCCAAGGGGGTCACCCGACCTAGGGTGGGTCGGCTGAACCTTCGGTGCATCCTGTCCCCTGGCTTCTCCTAGGATGCTCTATGGACGGCGTAGAACATCTCTCCAATGCGGTTTTGGCAGTTGGAGCCAGTAAAAGTGCCTTCCGTGGACCGAAGAATAAGCAAACGGGAACAGAAATTACGCAATTTAAACTACCGGATCCAGTGGCGGCTATGCCAATGAAATCGCGGCCGTCGAGGAGGAACGGCCACGCGTGCGCCTGAATGGGCGACGGCCGCGCGAACTCCTTGCAGCAATCGAGCACCTGAGGCGGCAGTGCGGCGGCAGCGAACGAATTCAGCGGCGAGTACTTGGCATCCGATGAGTCCTTCCCGGTCACCATCACGCTTTTCTCTCCGCCGTTGTCCACCTCCCCTCCCTCGCCAGACACATCCTTGGCCCGCCTCTTCTTGCTGCTTTTCTCCACGACGTTCTCCACGCCCCCTCTCTCACCGGATTCATCCTTTGCCACCTCTTCCAAAGCCGCCGCCTCCTCGGCCGCCAGTTTCCGCTTCTTGTCCTTCTTGCTCTTCTTCTCCATCTTTATCTTCTTGGATACTTCCTCTTGCTCTGAGAGGAGCTTGCGACCCATGGCAGCCGAGGGTCGCAGGGAGGAGAGTTCGCCGACGGCGGGAAGGGGGAAGAACAAGGTTTATTACTAGGGTTTTGATGGAAGCCAAAGTCCCAGAGCCAGCGGTGCGCCTACCGCCGATGCAAATGGACCGGGCCAGTGACGAATTGGGCATTCATAGCCCGTATGTTTAGGCCTTGTATATGTCGAATGATGTAATTTTTTTTAATTGTTTTTGTGGGGTTTTAAATAGTTATTTTTAAAGTTTGTGAAATATTTTTTATAATTTTTTGAACTCTTTAAAACTTTTTTGTGGGGTCTCAAATTTGCTACAGTAAAACTCAACTCAGCATTAATCTGAAACAAACAAGGCCTTAAATGAAAAGGTACCTCCTCGATCAAAGTTTGGTTTTTCCACCTTATAGGTCACAGAATTTTGTATCCATTGATAATTAGATTCAAATACCCAAAATTATCGAGTTCGGGTCTAGGTTTGATTTTGTACCGATGAATATTTATGGGATACTCGAATTCATCTACTGACATATGGGTTCATCTTTCTTTCTTAATATATATCGTGAGAAACAAAAACCCTAGTGTTGGTGATTCTTGTGTCTCTTAGAAATTATCCACAAGCGCACGGATATCACAGTATCTTTCACCCGGAAATATTTCGAAGATATCGATTTCTCACGAAAAACGAAAAGTGCCTAGTTTAGAATCTAACTCGACCAGATGGATATGGGGATAATGATGAAAGTGGGATAAAATAATTTCGATTCCTGAGCTTCTACAGATCAGATTTCCCTTAGCTAAGGTACAAACTTAACCCAACACGAAAGTACTCTGAATCGGAGCTCGGTCGATTCACTGCCACCCACTACAAGTTAAATACACCGGATGATTGTGATCACCCTCGATTGGGCTCGACTGGGCTGAGACTAACGGAGCGGATTTCACAAAAGCTAATGCCACTCGGATAGTTGGGCTGTCACCACCTACTACCTACCGCTTCACCGTTGAATCAAAAGTCTACCGGGTACTAACTAGTCTAGACACCATGTCTATATCTAGCAGCGCTACATACCAAGTCGTCACTTGATATGCACTCAAGGAAGATAACGCAATAAGATAATATAAGTTATCTAGTACAGGCCAAGTACCAGCAAAGTAACTCAAGTATGAAATAACTTTGGTATATAACGTAAAGATAGGCTAAGTGTTACCGAACAGTAGAGCAAAGCTGAACTCACACCCGAGTCCGGCTCCGGAGCACAAAGTGAAAGAGAGCTAACACGACGGCTCCTCTCCAGCACTAAAGTCTCTTCTCCTCTTCTCTCTCCTCTCTCTCTCTCTCTCTCTCTCTCTCTCTCTCTCTCTTCCCCTACTCTACTTTCTGGGCAGTGTAACATTGCTTTCTTCTTCTTTGTCTCACTTCTCCGTGCTTTGCAAATGAAGAGAGGATGTATTTTTATAGTGCACCAGAGAAAGTGAGATGATGCCACGTATAGCTAGCCAAAGGAGAACCCGAGGGAGCATCCAAGGGGGTCGCCCGACCTAGGGTGGGTCGGCCGAACCTTCGGTGCATCCTGTCCCCTGGCTTCTCCTAGGATGCTCTATGGACGGTGTAGATCATCTCTCCAATGCGGTTTTGGCAGTTGGAGCCAGTAAAAGTCAGTTCAGGGCAACTTTTGCTCAGATGAGTCTTGAAGATACAAACTTAACAAAACTTGTGAAACTTTGTTAATTTGCACAAATTTTGTCCATTTTCCTTCATTTAAGAGGTTTGTTGATGGTTGAAACCGTATAGAAAGTTGTGGATAGTGACCGTCAACACACCCCATGCTTAGTACTTTTCTCGTCCTCGAGTAAAGGTTGGTCTTGAGACTAATAATTCTGCGGAAATTGAATGGGCAGCATAGAGGTTATTCCAAGATATTACTCAAATTGTGGGGCTTGAGAGTGGCTGCTAACCTTATCTTATAAATGTTGACAAATGAAATAGCTTACTTACGATAAAACTTTCACCAATTGTTTAGCTTAACCCAGAGTTTTTATAATTTTGCAAAAAAAACTCAGCTCAACCCTTAAGTGGTACTCTCAAATTGCTCAAAGTGTTGTAAATCTCACCAAGACTGAGGCTGCCCCTTTCCCTATCATTTAAGTCTTATGTGGAGCTCAAGGTAGGATAATAAAGTATTCATGATTCATACTTTTGTCAAGTTAAAACCAGATTCTAATTAGATCATGCCAATCTAGTTTCAATCATTTTATTAAGAATTAATGGTCACGGGTGAGAAAGAGAATGAACTCACGCCAAGAGAAAAAGAACACAAGTGAGAGCATGTGTGGTACTAACAAGTCTAGCACATCGGATCTTGTGTTTTAGGAATGATGGTCTTTTCATTAAAAATCCACTTTTCAAATTTATCCTTTTTTCAAAGAAAACAACGAGGCTATTGACTTGAATCTTTTTTTTCTTTTCTTTTCTTTTTTATGAAGTCTCCCCCATGCCTCTTACCAAATTTGGGGCCTTATTAAACCGAGAGAAAATTACACTGTTGTCCCCTGAACTTGCAGCGATTCTCACTTGACCCCCTAAACTTGAGTTTTACTTTTTCACCTCCCTAAACTTGTCTCTGTTTGCATGGTTGTCCCAAAATCGTTAGGGAAACCATTAAGTGCTGGTGTGGTGCTTACGTGGCTGTTAACCGCTGATGTGGATGCCATATGATAGCTGAAGGATGACATTGTGTTGACGGTTCTTAAACTCCGATTTACACGTCAACTGCTTAGTAAAAATGGAAAATATACCTAGTTCTATGTATTATTTAGCCTAACACTAATGAATTTCACATGTTTTGGTGTATAATCATATTTTGCAGGCATACGCCCAAAAATACATAAGAAATGACGGTTTATCGAGTATACACAATTAGACAAAAGATGGTGTTTAAACTAAACATTTTTGGAGAATTTCTCAAATGCCAAATTAGACTACACCGTGTCGAAGATCTCGTTGAAATGATCGAAATGCATATATTATTTGTTATATTTGAAGTTCGGATGAGTGAGATATGAATTTCGGAAGATTGCGAGTCATTACAGGCGACCTGCCAGGTCGGTCGACCCAAACCTACTCGGCCGACCCACTTTTTCATCCAAATTCCATCTCCTTTCTCCCCATATGCAAGGAAAAACATGGGGATCACCTAGTCTTGGTCGGCCAACCAGCTTCAGTTGACTTACCGCCCTAAACTGTCCAGTCTCCACCTCAAACACCCAAGCTACTTGGATTCCCTGTTTGCTGCGCATGGAGAAGGAGTAAGAGGCGAGAAATCTTGGATACATGGCACAAGAAGAGAAAATGGAGGGGAATACTCATTGACTCAGGCACGTTTGGCTGGGAAGGGGGACTTGTGGATCATCGATTCCGGTTGTTGTCATCACATGACCGAAAACTCTCGTTCTCCTTCCTAGTCCGTATGCCCCAGGGTGAGAAAATCACTTTTGGGGATGCTTCTTCAGGCCGTGTGCTCGCCCGAGGCTCTATACAGGTTAGTGATCAGATTGTCCTTAAGGATGTAGCCCTTGTCAGCAAGCTTCTCTATAACTTGCTTTCGGTTTCTCAGCTAACTGACGAGGGTTTTGAGGTTCGCTTTAAGCAGAATAAAAGTTACATTCTTGATTCTTCTATGAGTTTTGTTTGCAGGATTCACATATTTGGATGAATTTTTCATGTTGATTTCCGATCTTCAGTTAGTCCTTCTCATTGCTTGATTGCTTCAGAGTCCCGTGATATCTCGTTCTGGCATTGGAGATTGGTTCACATTGGTTTTGATCACTTAACCAGAGTTAACAGCCAGAATTTGATTCATGGTTTGCCCAAACTCAAGATGGCCAATGAGACAGTTTGTGCCACTTGCCAGCATGGGAAAATAGTTGTCGCTGCTCACCCACCGATCACCAAGGTAATGACTGATGCACCGGGCAATTGATCCATATGGACACTGTTGGTCCTTCCCGAGTGCAGTCCATGGGTGGCAAGTAGTATGTGCTGGTTGTGATCGATGATTTTTCACACTACACTTGAGTTTATTTCATGGTGACCAAGGACGAAAATGTTGGTCATTTTCGAACCTTGATCCACAGATTGTCAATTGAGTTCACAGGAGCGCTTCGCGCAATCCGTTCAGACAACGGCACAAAATTCAAGAATGCACATTTCAAAACTTTTTGTTCTGATTCTGGTGTTGAGCATCAATTCTCTTCTCCGCATATCGCTCAACAAACTGCCGTTGTGGAGAGAAATAATCGCACATTGGTAGAGATGGTTAGAACTATTCTTCATGAATATTCTACTCCTAGGCATTTATGGGCGGAGGTTGTTTTTACAGATTGCTATGTTTCAAACAGGGTGTTTCGGGGATCCAAGTTGCATCGCACATTCTACGAGCTTCGATATGGGCGCAAACCTAGTGTTTCACATTTTAGAGTATTTGGATTTAAGTGCTTTATTCTGAAGTCTGAAAATTTGGGCAAATTTGAATCTCGATCTTCAGATGGCATTTTCCTTCGTTATACAGTTTATGTGGTTAATTACTGCGTTTGGGATAGTACGAGGCGTAGGGTAGTAGAGACTTGTGATATTACCTTTGATGAGGCTATTCCAGGGGCAAGGCCAAATATCTCAGGATCCGACTTGTCATTTGAGCCTGTCTTTGTTGAGGAGAGAGTCGTTGGAGATGACGGTTCTACGGAGCCTGACTTCGACTTGACTCCACTGGTGGCGCCTCCTACTTTCAGTATTGTTTCTCAGGATTACCCTTTACATTCTGCTTCTACTCAACTCTCATCTTGTACTTCTAGGCTCTCACCTATAAAATCTACGCCCGGTGGCTCCAAGCCTACCTTTCTTATTCCTGAGGTAGAGGCCACATCTAGGGCTCATTGACACATTCAAAAAGACCATCCCCCTGAGCAGATGATAAGTGATTTGACCGAGAGGATGGTAACCCGAGCAAAGTTAGGGCTCACTCACCTTTACTTGTCTGCTGCTTTCGTTGCTTCCTTTGAGCCGAATGATATCACCCATGCTCTTTCTGATCCCTCATGGGTGAATGCAATACATGAATAGTGGAAAATTTTGAGAGAAATAAAGTCTGACACTTGTTGAACGCCCTAAATGATATAATATAATAGGTACAAATGTGTGTTAAAAAAATAGAGTGAGGACGAGGTAGTGGTCAGGAATAAGGTTAGGTTGGTTGCTTAAGATTTCACTCAAATCGATGGGATAAATTTTGATAAGACCTATGCTCCTGTTGCTACACATGATTCCATCAGCATTCTTACTGCATTTACTCCATCCAACAATTTAAAGCTATTTCAAATGGATGTTAGAAGTGCTTTCCTGAATGGATATATTAAGGAGGAAGTATATCTTAAGCAACCTCCTGGGTTTGAGTATTCAAGTTATCCTGATCTTATATACAAGCTTGACAAGACACACAGAGCCTGATATGAGAGATTGAAAACTTACCTGGTGAGCAACGGGTTTGTGATGGGTAAGGTAGATCAGAACTTCTTTACCCGTAGGATTGGTGCAGATTTCATCTTGGTGAAAGTCTATCTAGATGACATAATCTTTGGTGGTTCCTCCCCTGCTCTTATTTCTGAGTTCTCAGAGGTGATGAGCTCGGAATTTGAGATGAGCATGATGGGGGAACTTAATTTATTCTTGGGCTTCCAGTTTAGATAGACACCGGAGGGCACTTTCCTTCACCAGAGCAAATACATCAAAAACCTACTTAGTCGGTTTACGATGTCTAATTGCAAGCCGGCCTCTACTTCGATGGCCACCACCACAGCATTAGGGCCTGATGAAAATGATGAACCAGTCAATCGGAAGGAGTATCGTAGCATGATCAACTCCTTACTCTATCTCACCTCTTCCTGGCTGGACATATAATTTGTTGTGTGTCTTTGTGCCCGCTTTCAAGCCTCACCTGGAGTCTCACCTTTAGGCAGCGAAGCGAATCTTCTGCTATTTTCGTGCGACTGCAGTATTTGGCCTCTGGTTCTCTATTGCCTCTTGTCTATCTCTCAGAGCTTTCTCAGATGCAGACTTCATTGGCTGTAGGATAGATAGAAAGAGCACTTCTGGTACCTGCCAATTTCTTGGCACTTCTCTTGTCTCTTGGTCTTCTCGGAAGCAGTCGAGTGTTGCGCAGTCCACTGCTGAGGCTGAGTATGTTGCCGCTGCTGCATGTTGCAGTCAGATTGTTTTGCTCTGCTCTACCTTGAAGGACTTTGGATTGGTTCAATCAAGTGTGCCACTTCTCTGTTACAACCCATCTGCCATCAACATTGTCAAAAACCCAATCAAACACTCTAGTACAAAGTACATTGATCTGAGATATCACTTCCTTAGAGACCATGTGGAGAAGGGATCCTTAGAGACCATGTGGAGAAGGGTGATATAGTCTTGCAGTTTGTAGACACTGATCACCAACTGACTGATATCTTCACCAAGCCAATGGACAAGGCTAGGTTTGATGCTCTCAAGGGAGAGATAGGGGTGATGAGCTTGGTTAGCTTACAGTCAGGGGGAGCTTTGCCTTTTTGTACTATATGTAATATATTCTTTTCACTTTCCCTGCATTGCATCTAGGGTGCATTTGGGCTTGGTTAGTCTGTATTAGGCTGTCAGCATACTTTTCACTTAGAATTATGTCGTGCTTTGGCACGGACCTCTCACCTCGTGCTTAGCTTGCTATCACGCGTAATAGGCAGTTCTCTCTCCTCTGGCTAGATAGAATTCTCACAGTCTTATAGGTCTATCAGATGCACTCTGGGTAGACAGGGTTTGTGTCGAGTCTCTATTATCCGAGGTGTAGTGATGTCTTACCTTGTAAGACACGTGGGGTAGATGAGATCGAGTCTGAGTTTAAATGTTTTTTTGATTCTTGCCTTGATCTCTATGAACGCTTGGTGCATTCTTTGGTTTTCCGGCTCCTTATTCATTGTTGCTGTTTTTCATACACATTATTTTGGGATGAAACTGTTAACTTACTTGTTGAGGGGGAGTTTTCGGGAAACTTTGCATTAGCATATAGACTTCATTTTGTTTTTTGAAGCTTTGCATATTATGCTTTTGAATTTAGGCTTTGCAAGATGCCGAGACTATTCACATTTCAGCTTGTGCTAGCTCGTTCAATTGGTACCTAGTTCAAAAAAGACATTGCTTTTGGTTTTCCAAAAACTTTGATGTGGCTTGAGATTTTCACTTTCTAAATGTTGTTATTTGATGAGGCGTTTGCAGCTTTTTTTCAGTCATACTTGCAACTTGGTGCAATCTTTTGTTGGCTAAATCTTGCTCCCGTAAATTAAAACACTAAAAATATACAATTTCAAGTTTTGGAGAGTTTTCATCAGTTATCCTTCACGAGATGGTTTGCCATTACACAAAAGAGGCATGAATTTGGAAGGGAATCAGATAGCCAAGACGAGTGAATCCTTCAGTGTAATGCTGGGCATCGTCGCCCATTTATGAGGCTAGAGGCTCTCCCGCCCTAAATTCAATCAAAAAATGCAAAAACACACACAAGAGGAGAATGACCTAAGAGGCCATTTGCAATGATACTTGCACTACAGGAATCGGCAGCAGATTCGACTGCCAGGTACGGTATCGACGGCCACAAATAAGCCGTCGATACTAATGAACTAGTATCGTAAGCCTAAATTTCCGACACCACAGTGACTTGAAATAATTTTAATAAACACTAGAAGCAAAAACTTGAATTTAGAAATTTTTCCTGTATTTTTGTGAATTTTCCTTCGGCCTAGAAAATTTCCCAAACATCCTTTCATTTTCTGTTAGACTGATAGGCGGGCCCCAGCAGTCAACCGGTGCAGCTGCTCTCTCCCCCCCAGTCGCTGACAGGCGTACCCCAACTGTCAGTTTCTCCAGCCTCTCTCTTTCACTCCCTCTGTCTCACTAACAGATATGGGCCCCGATGGTCAGTTCCTGTCTTCCACTGTTTTTCTCCTTCCCCCCTCCTCTCTCTTCGACCCGAGGTCGAGCACCTCGAGGGCGAGCCCCTCCGGCTTCCTGTGGCCCTCTCCGCCTCTCCCTCGTTCTCTCTTGCCACGGGACCCGCTCGCCAGCATTCTCAGCTCGAGCTGGCACCGATCGTCTGCCGAGCTCGCTGTCGTGGCGTCTCCGCCCGCTTCACCGACCACGAGCCAGCCGAGGACGCTGCTTCGTCCCATCGCCGCTGCTGCCCACACGCTCGCCTTGGAACTCCGCACGCGGAGCATAGCCGGCGACACCTTCTACTCACCCGATTTCCCTACCAAGTCGCCCCGTCCTTCAAAACCCCGGCCGTGAGATCGCCTCCACTTTTTCGATTCCGCCATTGTTCCTCCCGAGCTCTCCGCCCTGGGCCACCATGTCCCGGAGGCTTGCCTCGTCTCCCTCCACCGCCTAGCACACCGGGCCGAGCTCGAAGACGACCCAGGCGACCCCGATGTCTCTTTGTCTCCATCGGAGCCCGTGGCCGCCCACATCGCCGCCGTTGGCCTCCACGGTAGGAGCTCCCTTTCCCTTGCTCAATCTTGCTCGCTAACCTTGTATACTAGCATCGCCTCACTTCCATCTCCCTTTCCCCTCCATCAATTGTACCAGAACGAGCCCCGAGACTGCTGCTGCTTTCCGGAAACGACCGCCGGAGCGACACCACCGTATTCCGTCCCCTGCCATGATTTCTCGTCGTCGGTTAGCCTGCGTCTGATTCCTCTCGTCCGTACCTTGCCCGTGCTCTACTTGACCCTGTAGCCTGTGGATCACTGGAGCGTCGCCGCATCGTGGGCACCCTCTCCGCCATCGCGGCCGCACGGTGCCAGGACAACCAAAGCTTCCCCGAGCTCCACCAATTGCTCTGGTAAACTATTATGCTTCCCCGATGCTCGAGCATGCATCCCTTTTTGGTCAAGCATGCATCTAAGTCACTGTCCGTGCTCGCCGGAGTCCGTCCCCGCCACTGCACGCCGCGCCGTCGCCGTGACTCGTATTTTGGCTAGATTCAAGTACCCGTAGACGCGGATCGTTCCTCTCTCGCTATTACGCAAAAGCGCGCGTCCAATAACTCACCAGATCGCCGGCATTGACTTGGCACAGTAGCGCCGCCAGTCCTCCCCGTCGGAGCTCGCCGGAGCTGGTGTTGAAGACCCTCTCCCCCTCGGTTAAGTCGTGACCGCTAGATCTTCGTAATCCTCCGTGATCCAACCCGTCCGTTTGTGGTGGTCGCTGACGCGTAGGACCAGGTCCTACCTGTCAGGTCCGTGACCCTGCGGGTCGAACCTGGGCCACACAGCGTTGAGTGCTCTCACGGGGCCGTGTGTTCGTGGACTGCACAGGACCCAAGCCCAGTACTGTTCACATCCTTTTTCCCGGATTTAGCCATTTATTTAATTCCATAAATTATCTTTGATTTATTAAAAATAGTATATGAGCTCAATAAATGATGGAAATTAATCTGGGAGCTCCGGAGATTATTTTATATTTTATGAAAATTTTAGATCTATATTTATTCAATAGAAATATTAGGTAAATTTGTTAAATGGTTTATTTATTGTTTATTTACTCTTAGTCAGCTGTTTAAAATCTTTGAAAATAGTAAATGGTCTCAAACATTTATGAAATTTTTTTTGTATGCTTCCGGAACCATGTAGTATTTAATAAAAATATAAACCACCTAGGGTTACATATAAAACATTCTGGAAATTATTTTGGGCTTAGGAATATTGATTTTAAATCATTTTCTATTAGAATATTTGTTAAATAATAATGATAAAACATTTTGAAATTTTAAAACCTTACTGTAGATCATAACAAAATACTTGATAACCTTATATTGTTTTGAATTCCACTTAGACCTTGTTTTATCACAACTTTGTATTGTTTGCTAAATAGAGATGAGTATGGAGCACCTTGTTCGAAAATGATTAGTTCTTGGAACTTTCTTGACAAATAGATTCAAACAAGATTTTGGATATGAAAATGTGTTTACTAAATTGTATTGCTCCTTCATGCGCATTCATGCTGCCTATTGCTTGATTTATCGTCTGTTCTTATTTGGGTCTTTCTACTACTGCGTACGTTAGACGCCAAAGACTCGGAAGATCTTCCAGGATACCAGCGTGAAGACCCCGACCTCTACAAGAACCAACAAGGCGAGTATAAAACACCCACATAGTGCATATTGCTCCCATTAAATAAAACTTGAACCAAGACCTGATAATCGATATGATTTACATTTTGGATAGCACTACAGGAATAATCTTAGTGATAGATGATCCCTACTTGTTAATCATGTTATACACATGTCTAATCCTTGAAGTTTGCATTTGGACATGTTCATGATCACATTGTTCATCATGAAATCCTTGACATTGCCTTATTATGGTTGTTGACAATCAAACCCATGGTGAACCCTAGAAGCAATCACTTAAAGGCATGACTCCATCATGTTTAATGAACTAAAACCTGATTTCGGCCTAACAATTTGGATATCTATGGGATTACCCTACTTTAGCACAACAACTATGCTTGCTATGTTCCCATGGATACTTCACACTAGATTACTTGATGATTAATGATGGGAATTGGCTTGATGGATTTGATTGATTGTGGGCATAGGATGGGAATGCTTGGTATAGATTTGTCGGTCGGGGACCGACGGTGCTAGTTGGGTATACCCGGGTGTTAAATCTCGATCTGGGATCGATGGTGTTCGTGAATGGAGTTGGATCGACTGCTTGTCGTTAAGGAGCGATATGGTCGACTGCCGGAAGAGTGTGAACTCGTTGGATTTGTGTGATGTGAAATCACACTCCCTATTTTGTTGGTGTGAAGCCGACTCATAGGGTTTGTGTGGTGTGAAGCCACACTCTCTTTCAGTTGGTGTGAAGCCGAGTGATTGAGGTTTATGTGACTGGGGTTGGTGTGAAATCCCCCTAGAAAGGAGCGTGTGCAACGTAGGCTGATGTGTTCGCCTGCCATGCGAAGTGGTTCCTATCATAACGCCTGTCTCCCGACGGATGTGTTACAGTGGTGGTTCGACTCCCCCTGGCACTAGGGGATGACTTCAGAAGTTGGGGACTTTTAACGCTATTCCTACGGATGGTGCTGGACGTAGGTGCAACCTCCTAGGGCACGAGAAAGGAGGGGACATGAAGGAAGTGAAGTAATTGGATTTGGATTTGGCTAGTTCGCGTGGCAACTAGTGGTGTTGGAAGATGATAGGTGAAAGAATGATGATAGTATGATACTATTACCAAATTCTGTTATTGATTGCTTAAACAACTTATAACTAAACTTACTCATCTCAGAATAGACTCTTGAAAGTATTGAACCCTCACCCTTTCCTTTGAATACCTTAGTACGCATTAATAGGTAGAGGGTGTCTCGCCAATATGCATAAGCGTGCTGAACCTATACTTGTTGTTGGTTTACTTTCAGAGAAAAACGGTGACGACACGGATCTTGAGGACGAAGATCTCGACGCATAACCAAGAGCTGAAGCTGCATCAAGACACTAGGAATCGAAGGACAGGTGGTTCATCACCATCACCGGATCCGCTTATGGAGTTTTCTCTTGCTTATTTTGGAATTGGGAAATGTCCCGTCCGTAGCGTAGATAGTTTGGCCTGGAGAGCTTAGGTGTTGCGTCCGGTCTATTAGTCGATCTTGTATTTTCTGGAGCTTGTCTTTTGGAGGCCTGCATGTCTCGTGTATCTTAGGGATGCTTTCGCAGCAGTCCCGGCCAATGTAATATTATTGTAATCGCTTCTGCTATGTTTGTAATTGATATCCAGTGTTCTTCTGTTTGAATAAGTTCCAGATGGAGTAGCTCTCTGCAGTGTTGTATCTGTCAGAGGTGCTACAGTGGTGTCGCCCGGCTTGTTAAGTCAGGAGGGCGCCACAGCACGGCGTAACGCTGCGACCCGGATGGTGGCGGTGGAGACGAGTATGCAGGTGGTGATGGACGCCATCGCGACGATCAAGGAGAGAGCCAAAGCCACTGATGCCGCGATGCAGAGGATTTGCACGACGCTCAAGGATCTTGACGCTAGGATGTCCACAGTGGAGGTAACACCGGCGTCCCCATCAAGTGCTTGACTGAATGTCCAAACCGAAACTATGGAGGCAGAAGTAGTGGCTAGTCCACAGAGGGAGAACGACATCAATGGGGGCGCACTATCAAATCAGAGGCTCGTGTGATTCTCCATTTCTATCGCCAGTCTACCCATCGGACTTCCGTATGCCAAGGACGGATTTCCCAAAATTTGATGGGGAAAACACAAGGGTGTGGAAGGTAAAGAGCGAGAAGTATTTCAGTGTGTTTAGGGTGCCAGTTCAGATGTGGGTGGCATTCGCGTCTATGCACTTCCAGGGTAAGGCGGCGTTATGGCTGCAGGCTTATGAGACTCAGAACCAGATTTCAAGTTGGGCTGAGTTGTGTGTGGCCATAGAACAAAAGTTCGGTCAAGACATTTATACACAGAGTATGAGAAGTCTGATGAACATTAAGCAGACAGCTGGGGTGCAAGATTACCACGACCAATTTCAGGAACTAACCTTCAAAGTACTGGGTCATAATAGCTCCTTGGATGAGGTGTTCCTGGTAACTAAATTTCTGGAAGGACTTAAGGCTGAGATCAGGTCTGCCATCATCCTCCATAAGCCAAAGACAGTGGACTCTGATGGAAATATATGCCCAATTAACAATCATGGGCCACATGTGATGTGGGCTCAGTGATGTGGGCGCCACGTTTGACTTGCGGCCGATGGACCATGTGTGACATGAGACGTAAATCGGATTGGGCCTCTGTCTAAGGGGCCCATGGTGGGCAATATATAAGAGGCGTGGGGAAGGGCATGCGTGTGCATCTGTGAGAGAGAGTCACCGCCACCAGCCCTAGCCGCCGTCTCCACATGCCATCCCCAGCAGCGCGTCTCTCGGCGCTAGCACGCCATCGCGTGGTGTTCCATCCCCGTACGTGTGGATACCGTAGAGGCGCCGTTGCTCAGTCCTCGGCGCTGTTTGGTGATCGGCTTCACCCTCTCCTCATCGTGCCGCGGTCGCCCGACTGCTCGCCGTGGTCGCCCGCCTGGTCGCCTACTCCGACGTGTACCGCGACCTCCTGCGACGGCGTACGACTACTTCGTCTACCTCGGCGACGCGCGTGATCCATAGGAGGAGACGTGCGGCGCACCTGATCCAGGAGGAGACGGGCACGATAAGCTTCCGCTCGTTGTCTCTGCTCTACAAGGGTAACTCCCCCAGATCCCCTTCTCGCATGTATTCCTGGATGTACGCGGTAGAATTGTGAATTCTCGGCTAGTATAGCACCGCGTCTCCAACAGTGGTATCAGAGTCGGTCATGCGCTCGTACTGGATCTGGATGTTGCGCATATGAGATATGTCGCTGTGTTGATCATGAGTTGATTTGATCAATCGGTTTACGGGGTAGAGGTACGAGTTGTCGACTGCACAAAGCCAAAAATATTAGTTCGTGCTTCATCAAGATCGTGCCGTGACAGGTCCATACTGGCTGGAATCACCATTTGGACTTTCGTCGCATGCCGTTTAAGATGTTAGCCAACAGATCGAGGCTGTGTGTGTGTCGCCTTCTCGAGGAAACCTCGCGCGATGGATCGATATGATCGGTCCTGTGAAAATTGAGGCGTTTTGATGTCTCGGAATCGGCTAGATTTGATCAAACCGATTGGATTTTTCACAGTGTTTTTGGATGGCCCCCTTGTGTGTATGTGATGCATGTATGTGATTTTCATGGCCTGTGCGCCATGGTTAATTGCAGCTTGGGCTGCCATATTGTTGTATAACAGCCTGCGCGCTAACATGTGATGCCACAGTTCTCATGTAATTTATCGCTAGCTATTAATTGTAGTAGCATGGCGTTGAAATTCATGGAGGCTTCAAGTATGGTGATCTCTCATCTTGAAGGACAGAAGGCGTCACGATGGAGATCGGAGCGTCATGGGCGATACTATTATCACATGTGGATGTGTTCGTATGTGATGGTTCCTGTCATATTGCTATTCTTTCATTTTTCACAATTGGTGGACATGATCATAATGATAGAATAGTTTCCCTCGAAAAATTAAGTGCATGATGCTCTTCCAATAGCTGCACCTGGTGGTTTTATCGGGTGGCTGGTAGTTTCCGCCTTCGCGGTAAGATCATTGGGGTGAGGGGTAGTTTCCGCCTTCGCGGGGTGCTCACTCACTGCATAGTATTGGTTTTACTTATCGGGGCCATCCAAAGAGTTTGGGGCTTCGGGGAATTGGGTTTTGGGAGCCGGGGCATTGGATGTCACACAACAAACAAGAATCACATACGATGTGATTGGCAAAGGGTTGCCTACCTATGTCACCGGGTTTTGTGAGAAGCCCTCGCATCCTTAGAGCTTTAGTGACCACGGATCTTGTCCTACTGTTAATCACCAAAGGGAAAGTGATTTTAGTGGGAGCATCTTTTATTAAATTTGTTTACTAAGAGATTAACATGAACATAGTGCTAAACTTTGCTTATTTCATTCCGTTGTGTAGATGGCACCTAACTCTGTTAACACGAACAATAACTTTTTGCGATCAATTCTGGAGAAAGTGAAACTCTCCGGAACAAATTTTATGGATTGGTATCGAAACATGAGAATTGTTCTCAGGCATGAGAAAAAGGAATATGTTCTAGAGGAGCCTTTTCCTGCGGCACCGGCCGAGAATGCCTCTGCTGCTGATAGGCGTGCTTACAAGAAGCACACTACCGAAGCTACTGAAGTTAGCTGTCTCATGCTTGCCACTATGAACCCTGAGCTGCAGAAGCAATATGAGTTTGCTAACGCATACGATATGATCGTTGGTCTTAAGGGCATGTTTGAGAACCAAGCAAGGGCTGAAAGATATTCAATATCCAAAGCCTTGTTTGCGTGCAAGCTGGCTTAAGGTGCTGCTGTTAGTCCTCATGTGATCAAGATGATTGGTTATATTGAGAGTCTGGACAAGTTCGGTTTTCCCTTGCAACAATAGCTGGCCACGGATGTGATTCTCCAGTCGCTCCCTACGAGCTGTGAGCTGTTCATCTTGAACTTTCATATGAACAGCTTGGAGAAGACCCTGACCGAGTTGCATGGGATGCTGAAGACAGCGGAAGAGAGCATTAAGAAGGGCCCGAATGATGTGATGATGGTCCAAAATGATGGTGGTAAGAAAAGGAAGCGCGGTGCATATGGTAAGGGCCAGGATGTGATCCCGGACCCAAAGCCTAAAGCCAATGGTAAGACCAAAGGTGGCGCAACGGCTTATGATGAATGTCACTACTGCCAAAAGAAAGGACGTTGGCGCAGGAACTGCAGAAAATACTTGGGAGATAAGAAGAATGGAAAGGTTCCAGAATCTTCAGGTATTAATGTTATAGAAATTAATCTTCCAACTTGTCCTAGTGAATCATGGGTGTTTGATACCGGTTCGATGATTCATACTTGCAAATCGTTGCAGGGGCTAAGGACTAGAAGTAGTGCAAGAGGTGAAGTGGAGTTTCGCGTCGGCAATGGCGCAAAGGTTGCTACGATGGCCGTCGGCATTTATCCATTATCATTACCTTCAAGATTGGTTTTGGAATTAAATAATTGTTATTATATTCCAGACTTGAGCAGAAACATTATCTCTTCTTTATGTTTGGAAGAAGATGGTTTTGAATTTGTAATAAAGAATAAATGTTGTTCTATTTACTCGAATGGTTTACTCTATGGTAATTGTCCATTGGTGAATGGATTGTATGTCCTAAATCTTAAGGATGAGGTTATCTATAATGTTAATTCAAAAGGACTCAAAACAACTGATTTGAATTCCGCTTATTTGTGGCATTGTCGCTTGGGCCATATAAATAAGAAACGCGTGGAGAAGATCAATAGACATGGTCTTCTCGATTCATTTGATTTTGAATCGTTTGACATGTGTGAATCTTGTTTACCTGGCAAGATGACAAAGACGCCTTTCACTGGTTTGAGTGAGGGGGCGAGTGACTTGTTGGGCCTAGTACATACTAATGTATGTGGACCGATCAGCGCGTTAGCTAGAGGCGGTTTTCAGTACTTCATCACTTTCACCGATGACGTTAGTAGATATGGTTATGTCTACTTAATGAGGCATAAGTCTAAATCTTTTGAAAAGTTCAAAGAGTTTCAGAATGAGGTACAAAATCATTTGGGCAAGACAATTAAATTTTTGCGATCTGATCATGGAGGTGAATATTTGAGCCAAGAGTTCAATGATCATAGAAATTGTGGAATTGTTCCTTAATTGACTCCGCCAGGAACGCCTCAATGGAACGGGGTTTCCGAACGGAGGAATCGGACTTTGTTGGATATGGTTCGATCTATGATGAGTCATACTGATCTTCCAATATCATTTTGGGGTTTTGCTCTAGAAACAGCTGCGTACACGTTAAACAGGGTTCCATCAAAATCTGTCGAAAAGACACCACATGAGATGTGGACCGGGAAGCGTCCTGCATTGTCTTTCTTGAAGATTTGGGGCTGCGAGGATTATGTAAAACGTTTGACGTCCGATAAGCTTCACGCCAAGTCTGATAAATGCTTCTTTGTGGGGTACCCTAGGGAAACCAGGGGTTACTACTTTTATAACCGGAAAGAAGGCAAAGTGTTTGTCGCCCGGGAAGGCGTCTTTCTACAGAAGCAGTTCTTTGAAAGAGCCAGTGGGAGCAAGGTGCAACTTGAAGAAATTCGGGAAACCCCTGAAAATGTTTTAGCTCCTATTGACCCTCAATTGGATATGCAAGATGTTGCAAAACCAGTAGTTGAGGCGCTAGCCCCACGCAAATCTTCAAGGCCCAGTCGCCTCCTGAGAGATACATGTTTATCACAACGGAGCAGCGCGACGTGTTATTGTTGGACAATCACGAGCCTAATAATTATAAGGAAGCAGTGGTGGGACCGGAATTTGGGAAATGGCTAGAGGCCATGGGATCGAGCTGAAGTCCATGAATGATAATCAGGTTTGGAACCTGGTTGATCCGCCTGATGCGGTAAAACCTATCGAGTGCAAATGGGTCTTCAAGAAAAAGATAGACATGGACGGAAATGTTCAAGTCCAAAAGGCACGATTGGTGGAAAAAGGGTTCAGACAGATTCAAGGTGTTGATTATGATGAAACCTTTTCACCCGTCACTATGCTTAAGTCTATACGGATCATGCTAGCAATTGCCGCTTTCTATGATTGGGAAATATGGCAAATGGATGTCAAAACGGCTTTCCTCAATGGAAACCTAAGTGAGGATGTGTACATGACATAACCCGAAGGTTTTGTCGATCCACACAATGCTGGCATGGTTTGCAAGCTTTTGATGTCTATTTATGGATTAAAGCAAGCATCCCGGAGTTGGAATCTTCGTTTCCATGAAGTCACCATAGATTTTGGCTTCGTTAGGATGGAGTAAGATCCCTGTACTTACAAGATGGTAAGTGGGAGCGCAATTGTGTTTCTGATCTTATATGTGGATGGCATTCTATTGATCGGAAACGATATTCCTAAATTGAAGGCCGTCAAATCTGACTTCGGAAAACGTTTCTCGATGAAAGATTTGGGAGAGGCGGCTTACATATTGGGCGTAAAGATCTATAGAGATAGATCAAAGAGGCTAATTGGATTGAGCCAAAGTACATATATCGACAAAATACATGAACGGTTCAGTATGCGAGATACCAAGAAGGGTTTCTTGCCGATGCAGCGTGGTCTAAGTCTTAGCAAGACTCAGTGTCCTTCGACACTTGATGAGCTAAAGAGAATGAGTGAGATCCCTTATGCCTCCGCTGTAGGATCCATCATGTATGCCATGTTATGTACACGCCCAGATGTTTCCTATGCTCTAAGTGTTACGAGCCGATATCAGTCAAATCCTGGTGAAGGTCACTAGATTGCTGTAAAAAAATATCCTCAAGTACTTGCGAAGGACTAAGGATATGTTCTTGGTATTTGGAGGGGAGGAAGAGCTGGTTGTAAAGGGTTACATCGATGCTATCTTCCAAACCGACAAAGATGACTCACGATCGCAATCAGGTTTTCTGTTTAGTCTCAATGGTGGGGCAGTGAGCTGAAAAGTTCCAAGCAAGATACAGTAGCGGATTCCACGACGGAGGTCGAGTATATTGCGGCATCTGAGGCTGCAAAGGAGGCTGTTTGGATCAAAAAATTTGTTTCTGAGTTGGGCGTGGTCGCTAGTGCTTCCTGTCCAGTGGACCTCTATTGCGATAATAGTGGTGCCATTGCACAAGCGAAGGAGCCTAGGTCTCACAAAAAATCCAAACATATACTCAGGCGATATCACCTCATCAGAGAGATCATCGATAGAGGAGATGTAAAGATTTGCAAAGTGCACACGGATCAGAATGTTGCCGATCCACTGACAAAGCCTCTTCCACAACAGAAACATGAAGCGCACACAAGAGCCATGGGTATTCGATACCTGCATGACGCACTCTGGTGCAAGTGGGATAAATTATGTGGATGATATGCCCTGTAGAGACAATTTACAAGGCAATCATGGTTGACAATATGCCCTAGAGGCGATCATGGAGATGATTGTATCGCATGTCTTTGTTCATGTAATAATGATAACTTTGATTATCGGTTCCATGAATGTGTCTAACCATCTCTGTATGTCAAGTAAGATCCCTATTTGCTTGGTTGTGAAACACAGAGAATTGTGACTGCATTCTAAAACGGCCCCTAGTCCAAATCATTACGAGGAGCAGTAATGATAGACTAGCACATTGATTGATTGATGATAGCGTTTCACTTACCATAGATATGGAGATATCAAATCAACAATGTGGGTGCATGTTAGGATAACATGCGACTGGACAGACACCCGCTCCGAGACACTGTAAGATTGTTATCTTATAATGCCGTCAGTTGTCTCTCGTGGTACGCCTATATGGTCCTTTGACTTGAGATCCTTATTGATTCTCACCATGTGTAGTCGTATGCTTTGGGGCTATCAAACCCTTCACCATAACAAGGGAGCAATAAAGGTAGTTTACGGGTATACCACGAAGCATGACGTGGGGTGTAAGAGATCAAGATGGGATTTGCCCGATAGGAGAGATACCTCTGGGCCCCTCGGTGTGGATGGATTGGGAAAGTGCATGGCCATGCCACTATGATTAAAGAGTTAATCATGTTTAAATCCATTACATTGAACGAGAGAATGGGTCGAGCTATACAAACAAGGATGGCTTTAATCTTACCTTGAGCTTGACTGGTATCGTGCGGCAAACGGATCGGTATGTGCATGTATCAAAGGTTCAGCCGATTCGATCATTGTGTACATTCGGGGGTCATTATGTACTGCTAGGTGCCGCTGATGACTTGTGGTCTGAAGAAAGAGTTCTTTGGGACTGCGGCCGACTTGTGCATGAGCCTAATGGGTCACACACTTAAAGGGTTGGAATAGCGGTTTGCATAATTTTGAATTGTGCAAGTGGGAGATTGAAGGACATATATGCCCAACTAACAATCATGGGCCACATGTGATGTGGGCTCAGTGATGTGGGCACCACGTTTGACGTGCGCCTGATGGACCATGTGTGACATGAGACGTAAACCGGGTTGGGCCTCTGTCTAAGGGGCCCACGGTGGGCAATATATAAGAGGCGTGGGGAGGGGTGTGCGTGTGCATTTGTGAGAGAGCCACCACCACCAGCCCTAGCCACCGCCTCCACACGCCATCCCCAGTCGCGCACCTCCCAGCGCTAGCACGACGTCGTGCGGTGTTCCTTCCCGTACGTGTGGATACCGTAGAGGCGCCGTTGCTCAGTCCTCGGTGTTGTTTGGTGATCGGCTTCACCCTCTCCTCGTCGTGCCGTGGTCGCCTGACTGCTCGCCATGCTCGCCCGACTGCTCGCCGTGGTCGCCCGTCTGGGCGCCTACTCCGACTGCTCGTACGACTACTTCGTCTACCTCGGCGACGCACGTGATCCACAGGAGGAGACGTGCGGTGCACCTGATCTAGGAGGAGACAGGCACGACAAGCTTCCACTCGTTGTCTCCGCGCTACAAGGGTAACGCCCCCAGATCCCCTACTCACATGTATTCTTGGATGTACGTGGTAGAATTGTGAATTCTTGGCTAGTGTAGCACCGCGTCCTTGTTGGCGGTCGTTAAAGTCCAAATTTATATGTCGACATACGGCAACATTCCGGTAATCTAGGGGAAATCAAGGTTTATGCTTGAATTTTATTTAAACTAATAAAGTTCCACAAGTTTTGGTGCGATTTTGTCCTCAGGAACATATTGGAAAAAACTAGAGCTAAACCGGGCAAAATAGCCAGTCGGCAGGCCTACCCTAGGCCGGTCGACCCAGTATCATCGCCAAACCGTCTCAGTTTTGTGTGGTGATCCAAGAAGCACAAAAGGGAATCATCCAAGCCATCCACACACGTCGGTTTAATCCAGAGGCTGAGAATGCTTTGGAATGGATCCATGGGGCCACTTGGAAGGATAATTTACCATCTTCAACTACCAAAACAGACGTTGGGAGAAGATCTACACCGTCAAATAAGCATCCCGGGAGAAATCGAAGGCCGGGAGGCACCAAAGGTGGGTCGGCCGACCACCTTGGATGCCCCCTCGGGTTCCCCTTCGACTGGCGTGGAGGTGGCACATGTCCCTCCGCGTGGCTGCCCCTGATTGGCTCCGGTTGGCTATAAATACGACCCCTCACCTCACTTTGTAACACACACACACCATTTGGAGCTTCACTTTGTCATTTGCTAGAGTAGTACTTAGTTAGTGTGGGAGTTAGAGTCGAGTCGAGCTACGGTTCGGAGTTCCGGAAGCGTCTTCTGGAATTTGGGTAATAGCTCTTGTATCTTTACCTTTTCCTCGTAAGACTTTGATATTGAATACAAGTTCATTCTTTACGTAAGCTGAGCATTTATATTCCGCATAGTTGAGAGTGTGGAATCATTAGAGCCCTGTTTAAGTCCGTCTGGTATCGAGTCTGGGTTCATGCTCAAATATTTAGGATTGCCTAAATATTGAACTTAGATCGTTCTCCAAGGATCCGAGAGGAAGTGATCAGCTCTAGTGGCAAACATGGTGTTTGAAGCTAGTTCTGACTCGATAGACACCTAATTCAACGGTGGTGCGGTAGGTAGTAGGTGGTGACAGCCCTGCTATCCGAGTGGTATCAGCTTTTGCGAAGTCCGCCCCGTTAGTGTCAGTCCAGTCGATCCCAATGGGGGGGTGATCATAATCATCCGGTGTTCTTAACCGATAGCGGGTCCTAGTGAATCGACCGAGCTCCGAGGTGTTCTTTAACAATTCTAACGTTCATTTATCTACTAGCTCAAGCTTAGTAATTGATTGAACTTACTGTAGGAACATCATGCTCGTCTCGTTGTTCTCCCCACCATCTGAGTCTGCCTGCTTTGTCTTTTACACTCCTATGTGTGTCACTTATTATCTTATTATACTATTATCCTTACCCCTGCTATGTATATTAACTGGTATCTTAAATAGTAGAGATAAGATTACCAACCGATTGTGATATCCTTACCCTCGTTGCCTGAGGAATAAAAAGATACCTTGGAATACTCTGGGTGAAAAGTACCGCGATATCCGTCCGCTTGCCGATTAATTCCGTAGTGCATAAGAATCGCCAACAAGTTTTCTGGCGCCGTTGCCGTGGAACGTAGCGGTTAAAGATATCCTATTTAGGAATCTCTACTAATTAAAATATCAGCTAATTTTAGCGGGCTTACCCTTCTCTGTCTTTATTGTGTAAAACTAACAGAGCAGTGCATGACCAGATTCGACCTTCTGGATAATTATGATCTAGACCCAGAGTTACTCGTACAGAGAGTTAGACTCAGTTTCGTACCTCCGCAAATCCAAGTCTCTGATTTTCCAATTCAAACCAACAATCCTCTTTTCTCTGCCAAGACACCATCATTGTCATCCGAGATGGCCGCTGAAAAGACCATCCTTGAGTTCTCAGCACCCTCTAGCACTAACGTCCCCACCAGACCAAACACCAATATGGGAGATGGAGGCTTCGAGTTGAAGCCGGCTCTTATCAATATGGTTCAAGCAAGCCCATTCTGTGGCAAGCAAACGGAGGATGCCAATGCCCATCTCCAGCACTTTCTGGAGATTTGTAGTACATTTACTACCAAGGGGGCACCCATCGATGCTGTCACGCTGCGCCTCTTCCCATTCTCGTTGGTGGGGAAGGCAAAACAATGGTTCTATGCCAACAAAGATGCAGTTTCCACTTGGGAGAAGTGCTCCAATGCCTTCCTCTCCTAGTATTTCCCGTTGGGCAAGACCAATGCCCTCCAAAACAAGATCTCTAGTTTTCAATAAAACACTGATGAGTCCATTTTGGACGCCTGGGAGCGACTCAAGGAATATATATTGGCCTGCCCTCATCATGGGATGCATGACTTGTTTATTATCCAGAGCTTCTACCACGGACTCAACCGAACGGCCCGAGAACACCTTGATGCTGCCTTCGGCAGACTTTTCTTTTCGCTTAGTGTGAGTGCTGCTCGCACTCTCGTTCAGAAGATGGCCTCGAGCCAGTGCTGGAATGAAGAACGTCTTCAATCACGCACAAGAAGAGTCCACCAAATTGATAATATGGACATGCTCGTGGCCAAAATGGATCTGTTAATGAAGAGACTAGAATCACCAGCACCGCCGACTATTCAGTCTCTCGAATCTCGCATGACTTGCGAGGTTTGCGGGAATCTTGGGCACTCAGGCGAAAACCGCACCAAAACTCAACCAGAGGACGCTAACTTCGTCAATAATGGATTCCGTCCGCAACAATCGAATTTCACTTCAGGATGGAATTCTAGACCCAACCTCTCCTTCGACAATCGGCGATAGGGAGGTAATTCTGGCAATTTCAATCGTAATAGATTATCTCTAGACGAATTTATATCAACCCAAAGTAAGGTCAATGAAAGCATTAGTAGGAAATTTCTTGCTAATGACAAGATCTTGGAGAACATAGATTCGAAACTAGAAGAATTTTCAACTGCCATGCAAAACCAAATGAGCTTGAATAAAATGTTAGAAACACAAATAGCTCAGTTAGCTGCTTCAATTTCTACATCCACTCCGGGAAAGCTTCCAGAACAACCGGGACCTCACCCAAAGGAGAATGTTAGTGCTGCCGCGATGAAGTCGGAAAAGGCCACCCAAGACCCGCCGCATCCTAACGATGCAGGGAGGCAGCATGATACCCCCGAGTCGACCATCGAGGAGAAGGAGGACGTTGACGAGGCACCTCATGATGAGAAGCCAAAGATGAATTCAACGGAAGAAAACCATGGAACCAAAATCAATCTCGCGGAGTTCTCAGATACCCCACTGCTGCCTCTTCCGCGCCGCCAAAGAAAGCCAGCTGCAGACGTGTAGTTTGGCAAGTTTGTTGAGGTAATCAAACAACTATATGTCAACGTTCCATTGCTAGATGAAATGCAGATGCCTACGTACGCGAGGTACTTGAAGGACATCCTCAACAACAAACACCTGTTGCCGACCGCGGAGGTCATTAAATTGACCGAGGAATGTAGTGCGGCAATCTTGAACACTCTCCCCGAGAAGAAGGATCCTGGCTATCCGACTATTTCATGCTCTATTGGTGCACAAAACTTCGAGTGTGCTCTATGCGACCTGGGAGCGAGTGTTAGCATCATGCCTAAGGTAATTTATGAGAAATGAAATCATTCTACCTCGTCTCCAACTGCCATGACCCTGCAGCTTGCTTACCAATCAGTCCGCCGTCCTATTGGAATTGTTGAGGATATTTCGGTGAGAATCCAGAATGTCTTGGTACCTGTGGACTTTGTGGTCCTTGACATGGAGGTGGATACCAAGACGCCTCTTATTCTTGGGAGACCGTTCTTGAGTACGGCAAATGCTACCATAGATGTTGGTGCGAGCGAAATTCAACTCAATATTAATGGCAGAGATGAAATATTCAACTTCAAACCAAGGGTTGAACAATGTTCTAAGGTACGTGTTTATTACGATAAAAATCTTAAACCTGTGCAGAACAAGGCGGAGGCTATACCAACACCTCAGGTGGATAGTGTCATCGCATCAATGAAGAAGACTCTTCAATTGCTGTGCGAACCAAACCGGCGGCCGTACTGCAAGAGCAATGCAAAGAAGATGGAGGCAAGGAAGCCTCAAGAGAAGGAGCAGAAGCAATCTACAGGCAAAAATTTGAACCCGCAGAAAAATGTCGGCGCCATCCGAACAATTCCGACGAAACAAGGATGGCGTAAAAAGGAAATTCAACCGGTCGCGATTCCAACTCCGGTCGCGGAAATTCTCAAGAAAATTGAGGTTTGGAGATGGTCCAGCTTGAGGACTGTGAATAATTTCGAGTCCTCACCGGGAGGTAAGCCGGATTTACCCAATTGCATTCATATTTAATTCTTTTTTGCATATCCATAGCATATTTACCTTTTCACTCAAACATTTAACTGCATTTAAAAAAAATCAAATTTTGTGGCCGGCCGACCCCACCTGGGCAGGCCGACCAACCCAGGTTGGCCGATCGCACCTAGGCCGACCGACTCCCTCTTTTCCTCTCCACCCCTCGTGTCATCACACAACCACTCTCTTATTGACATAGCTTGGCATCTAGGCAATTAATTTGCTGTTTTGCATGATCAATAGCCTCATCTTGCATGCATGCATCCGCAGCTATAAATAGAGGAGGCAACGGGTTGTGAGAAATGCACCTCGCAGAGTGATTGCATGATCTCATGCCTGCCCTCTTCATCTCTGCATAATAAATTTTCTTGATCACTTAGTTCGTTAACAAGCGTGATTAGTTCACTTGACATCATAACTTTGGAAAAAAATATTCTGTGGAGGCTGACGGCGTGCTCACCGCTCAACCACTGCGGATCACACCCCTGGTCAGATTTCTTGTCTTGCTAACCTATCGGCCGAGCTCGATTCGATTGAGCGCTGAACGCAGCAAGGAGCAACACACGGGGATTACCCAGGTTCGGACCCCCTCGCGGGTAATAGTCCTACTCCTGCTGAGCCTTAGCTCTTTGGTTGTGGTTGAATGGAATGTGCTTACAGAGTGTTGCGAATGCACGTATGC
>SPJY01032824.1:1655498-1762383 GCA_005191435.1 Raddia distichophylla
AAAGCAGTGGGGTTGAGACTTGAGAATGGAGGTGGCTACACCGGCGTTGCGACAGATGAGGAGGCAACAACATTGCTGGGAAGTGGTGACAGGGAAGCTGGGAATCCATAAAAACCATTGTGTTCTATTTTTTTTGCTTTTTTTTCTCTTACTAGTCAGTGGCCCATGCTTCACAAATATCTTTGTGTGAATTTGGGAAAAGAGGGGTTGAAGTTCTAAATAGCCAGAGGCTTATGTGCTTACATTAAGAACTAATGGTCTATGAGTTAAATAGGAATACTATGTGAACTAAAATGCATAAACAAAGGGGCCTATGTGCGAAATATCAAAATTTGAGGAGCTAAAACAGGATTTATGTGCGACATATAGAAACTAAAACAAGACTTATGTACGACATATAGAAACTTGAGGGATGAGATGTGGAAAACCAAGGGTCGATATAATAAATTATAAAACAATAGGGTCGTATAACTTCGTATAATGTATGCTATACGAACTGTTAAGTCCTTAACTGCTTTCTACAGTGATGTTTCAGGTGTGCTACTTGTTTCATGTGTTTTTTTTTCATTCTTCTTCTTCTTCTTCTTCATAATAGGGTAGGATTTCGTTGTGCCGTTCATTTTAAAGGAGATATCTTCGTATCCGTCCGGTCATCAGATGTTGCCAATGACCTTGAGGATACAAAAGAAAGCTTTGGCATGTTAGGCGTGGTGTTCAAGCGTATCCACTCTCTACTTTCTTTTGAAGATGCAGATTTGGATCCATGCATCTCAAGTCCAATTTTGTCACAACCTTCAATTGGGACGATGAGGAATAAGAGGAAGCGTCGTTTTAGTATCCAAATTTACATTCTTTGATTTTTGGATCATGTTTCATTTTGAGGCATAACTAACCATTGATGCCTATTAGTAAAGTACTTTATTTGTTGGTTCACAATTCATATATTTATGATTCAAATGGACATGCTTGATAAGACCTTTTGTATTTGTGATTGATATTCACAGCCACATGCTTTCATTTTGTGACTCATGTCATAATGCTTAGGTGATTTAGTATTTTTATGTCTTTCGATGGTTCCTAAATTTGGTCATAGTGTTAGGTGATTTAGTATTTTTATTTCTTTAATTGGTTACTAAATTTGGTTACTGTGGTGGTTGGTGACCAAAAATATTTATGTCAAATAATGTTTCAATTTATGTTTTTGTTTATCATTCATGTATTCCTCCCATTCATATAAACGTCCGTATCAAAGCATGGGCTGATGGATAGATTATTCCCGATGTTTGGATCCGGACTAAACGATCCAAGCTACATCATGTCACGTGCTACATTCTCGATCTTTCCTGCAAATCACCCTTCATGCTTATATATTTTTCTTCAAATTGTGTTTTCCTTTCATCCCTTTACGGTCAGTGCCAGAGCACGGGCATTGTACTAGTTTATATATAAACTTTTTGATAATGCGAGCTCGATGCTTATGAACAAAAGTAATACTGTGAACAGAATGCAGGTGGTCATAAACTAGTGTATTTGCAAGGGCATTGTCCCTATGCCCGATATGAAAACATACAAAAGATATGCTTGATAAGCTCCTAACTCCTAAGCTCCTTGAATTAGGTTACAAATTTACAAGTAAATGAAAATACAATAAGCTATAAAGTTTATGGCAACAAATTAACTTATATTGTATTCAATTTTTTGAATGACCTTGTTTAGCGAACAATTTTTTAATGAACTGGTGTGCGAAGATTTTAATTTCTCCCATTGCAACGCACGGATATTTTTGCGAGTAGAATATAAACACTAAAACTATAGAATAGAGATTTGGTGATATGATTGGGGTGTTTATTAATTTTCGTTCAAACTAGGTTTGATCCTTACTATAGACATGTGCCTATTTTCATAATAATAAAAATGCATACATAAGCATTATATTCAATTAGAACGCCCCCAAGTATCCTCTGCCTTCGCATTACAAGTACACCATGTGACAATTCAACCTACCCATTCATTGTAAAAAGAAAAGCTACCCATTCTTGACGCAGCTGAGCGAAAATCTCATTTAATTGCATACATTTTTTAATTAGTTTACTACTTTAATTCCTATGGCATTTTAATCGTTTTATATCCAAAGCCAAATTACAAATTGTCCACTGGTGTGAACATGGGTCGTGTAATACCCATATCTGTGGTGCCACTGTATACGGGAGGTGTATTTTACCTGTCGGATAAAGATGCATCGAAATATCTTTGTTTCATATACGGGTGAGATAGGGAAACACATACAGATCGGATACAAGTACCACCCAGTTATCCCAATCTCAGGCCCATGGGCCATGAACTCCATGTCGCCACCTCTTCCCATCTCCATGTTGTTGCAACCCCACCTTCTCTACCGCCTCCCTCAGACCCTCTTCTCCACTCCACCCCGTCTCGCCTCCCTTGTTGTCACCCACGTAACGACACCATTGCCTCCATGTTCTTTGCCCTCTCTGGCGCCACCGCCTAGGCCGCCTCCATCTCTGTTGCCCACTATCGTCGGCCTCTTCGATGCCCCGTCTCACCTCCACCTATGTCTAATGACCATGCCCTGTCTTTGTTACTTCTGGAAGGGCGGCATGTCGCCGTGGAGGAGCTAATTGTGTCACCATTGCATGGGGGACAATGTCGTGCTACCGTTTGATGCGCCTACTTGAGAAAGGACAACGTGCCACCCCTACTCAGGAAGGATAATGTTTTACCATTGGGGAGGGGTATTCATGGTGAAGGAGGATCAGGGATTAATGTGGTTTTGTGGAGCCTTGGAGGTGCCACAATGGCATTGTGGTGAATTTAGGGATTAATTTGGGGGCTAGCTTGCATGGGCATGACTATGGGGATTGATTGTGGGATAAAGACCATTTGTATTTGGTTTTTTATTTTTTTTAATATGGATTTGGTCATTTGGGAACAAGCTATGTGACCGCTTTTTGGATTTTATCATCGTGGCCGTTGCTTTTCATCAATAATGGGCATGTTCTTTTAGGCTGATCTAAACAGCTGAACGGTTAAAATGGCTGAACTTTGAGAGATTCTCAAGATTCGGATTCATCTTGTTTGAGTTGCTTTTTAAAGTGTTAGGACATACCTTCGAGACAGCGAAAAAACAGACCGAAAAACTAAAATAAATGCTCTTTTTGCATGAAGATAAGCCATTAAGCTGTTAAGTTGTTAAGCTGTTAAGCCCTGTAGAACTGGCCCAATAACAAGAAGCAACGTTGAGCTCGTCACCAACACTGGACAGAGAAGATTTCTAACCTACTCCCGACTCCAGAGTAACAGCTCGAGAAAGATAGGCAGAGAAGGATCATGTTAGGGTCGAACTCGTATCCCAACTCCTACATAATTGGGGGCGCCCCCAAGAGTAACTAGTAATGTAAAGTAAAGACATAGGCACATAGTAGGTCATGGCCGGCATGAGGTCGTGACCGGGATGGTCGGTATGCTACGTTGTTGACGCGAAGCGTCTATAATCATTGCCCCACAGATGTAGGCTAAGAACTGAACTGCGTTACAAATTATTGTGCTGCCGTTGTTGTTCGGATCTAGTATCGACGTCATGCTAGAAAAATATATCGACACATAGATATGAATTCCATTTGTATGTGTAATCCACTTACTATCTGACTAAAATTTCTGATAAATTAAATCCATTATATTTATTCTATCCGTTTGTAAATACTCATTATCCATTTTCAACCATTTGTAAATACCTATCCTACCTAATATTTTTGCTATCCGTATAATGAATAAAAAATAGGGTAAACTATAGGACGGCATATTATCCAACCATAGCCGACCCTGATGTCCACTCACTATATATGGTTGCTTCCACGGTAGTGCACCTCTATGCACCAGCAATATTGTATAAGGATTCGCTGGGAAGATAAACTATAGAGTTGTTTTCCTCGTTAAATTTAAAGGATGACAAAAAAATCTAACATCTTTTCCATGTTTCGATGTTCGACACTATTGCAAACTAGCTAGTTCCAAAGCTACATGATCCTCATTAAATTTGAAGGATGACAAAAAATCTAACATCTTTTCCATGTTTCGATGTTCGGTACTATTGCAAACTAGCTAGATCCAAAGCTACATGATTATTTAGCGGTGTTTAGGCGTGGGTGTCATCTCAAACACGCATGATGAGACATCCGTCACAACGCTGCGATCGTTTGCGGAGTTATTAGAAGAAAGGGGCAAGGCACGGATGCACGGATGCGATCATTGCAGCAGTGAGCGGAACCTGTGAGCCGCGTCTGTGCAGAAGAGACGAGATGAATGTAAGATACATGAGCCTCATCCCGAGGAGAGGAACCTGCGTGTTCGAAGGATTAACTTTCGATATATGTGTCATACCTTTGACGGTGCCTCCTTTTCTCTTCTTCCCTAAGAGAGAGGGGGATGGATATGTACCATTTGTTTGGACTAAATTAAAGGTTGGCATTCAATAAACGGCAACATATCCCGTGTACACAGGGGTTTCCATGTAAACCCCATGTACACCAACTAGCAAAAGTCATGAAAAATTCTGAAAAAATTTACAAATGTTGTAATGAACTTGTTCCACCTATGTATAAAGTTTGAAGATGGAATTCATTCAATGGTAAGAGTTATAAAAAAGAGAAAGCTATATCAATTTAAACCATTCAAATTTGTCATTATTTTCTCTTTTTTATAACTCTTAATATATAATGAATTTGATCTTCAAACTTTATATATAAGTAGAGCAATCAATTATGAGCATCTACAAATATTTTTTAGAATTTTTCATAACTTTTGTTAGTTGGTGTACACAGGTTTACACGGTAACCCCTATGTACACGGGATACGTTGCCTCAATAAACACGTGAATTTGTTTGCGTTATGTTCATGTGGTTCTACTGCAAGTTCTTAATTTTCATGGCATATTTAGTCTTGCCTCGTTGCAGACAACATAAGGCTCGGCGATGGCGGCAAACTAGAACACAAGATGACATTCATCTGACTTGGCACGGTAGCTGACGGGGCAGCAGAAAGCAGTGGGGTTGAGACTTGAGAATGGAGGTGGCTACACCGGCGTTGCGACAGATGAGGAGGCAACAACATTGCTGGGAAGTGGTGACAGGGAAGCTGGGAATCCATAAAAACCATTGTGTTCTATTTTTTTTGCTTTTTTTTCTCTTACTAGTCAGTGGCCCATGCTTCACAAATATCTTTGTGTGAATTTGGGAAAAGAGGGGTTGAAGTTCTAAATAGCCAGAGGCTTATGTGCTTACATTAAGAACTAATGGTCTATGAGTTAAATAGGAATACTATGTGAACTAAAATGCATAAACAAAGGGGCCTATGTGCGAAATATCAAAATTTGAGGAGCTAAAACAGGATTTATGTGCGACATATAGAAACTAAAACAAGACTTATGTACGACATATAGAAACTTGAGGGATGAGATGTGGAAAACCAAGGGTCGATATAATAAATTATAAAACAATAGGGACTAAAAGACATAATAGCATAAACCTATGCATGAAATATGGCAAGTTAAGAGGCAAAAAATGTTTTAGTGATTAAATTAAAATGTTTCAATAGCTTAAATGTCATGTTTCAAGCACTGTCTAAATCATGTTTCACTGTTCGAATTCAAAATGTTTCAGCAATTTACTCTCGATGTTTTGATATTGTCTAATTCATATTTCAGTGTTTTAATTTAAATATTTTAGCAATTTATTTTCAATGTTTCAACAAGCGCTAAGAATGTCATCATCTCCATGCCTGATGAGCGCATGGCTTCTCAAATTATTTCAGCTACAAATGTCGAAAAGTCCAGCAGTGGCTCAATGGTTAAATATGGTAATTCTATCCAAAGTTGTTGCTTGAAGTTTTGCTCTTTCTCAAATGTTGTGCATCAAGAATTAAAAGAGGGAGAGAATAGTCTTCCTACCGGCTATGTGCACAAGCTAATGTTCAAGGGTGCCACATATGAGCCGAGGAACCGAGCCGCCATGTTCCACGTTGATCCTAGCCATGAACTAAGGGGCAAGAGCCGTGATGAGCCACGGGGCAAGCCAAGGCATGAGCCACAAGCCAACCAAAGCCATGAGGCACAAGCGAAGTTGGGCCATAAGCTAAAGCAATCATGGAGAGGACCAGCAAGGGCGTCGAGAGGGCCACAAGGATGTCCAAGTTGTGAAATTCGAGTTGAAGATTCAGCCCACAAATCCAAGTTCAGATCCAGTTCCAGCCTAGTTCGGAATCCAGAAGCAGTCTGTATTAAAACGAATGCCCAGGTTGCATACGGACTTTGTTTGGGGTGTTCTACCACTCGTTGGAAAGATAACTCCGAGATATTTCCAACGCATCTAGGTCCATAATCAGATTCTTTATATGCGAGTCGCAATCATCGAAACAATGTCGGGTCCGAGTCTGTTCCCGAGTCTAGTCAGAGTTGAGTTTTGTATGCCCTGCGTGCCATATAGCCTAGGGCCGGCGCCCTTGTGTGGTGGTTGGAGTTTTTTTGCATGTTTCTTCAAGGTTTAGTCCCCAAGAACGGGAAGAGGGCGTTTCCCTCTCATCTATCCTACCGAATCCATCCCGGGTTTGTGAAGAACTGCGTGTTCAGGATCTCTCCTGGGTGCTGGTTTGATCTCTTCGGGATCTTCTTTTCTAATCGTGGTGTCATCTTGGTGCTGCGGGTGGAAGAACTTATCTAGGGGTTTGGTTTGCATCTTGTAATCTGAATTCCCTAATTTATCTATCTATTGCATTGCTGCCGGTGTTAGTGGTTGATCAAAGGATTTGATTGAGTCCTGTTTTACTGAACTGTTATTTATTGATCCTATATATTGTGGTGCTTGGATTGGATTGCCTTTTTACTTGATAACTAACTTTGTACCGTGAAAGATTTGGGACAAATTTGGGACATCGTAGGCATGTCCTCATCAATGCCACAAACCCACACTAGAGTGAATGTTTTGATGGTTAGACACAAGATAGATGAAGAGAAAAGGCATTTAGGAACAAATCATGATGAAATACAAATATAATGAAACACTAGTTGTATCAAGTCGTTTAGCATAAAAAAAAATCAAATCACATCATACAATATAAACAAAAAATATTATCTAAATGAACCACCTTCATCCTTATCACACATCATCCCACTAAGAGTATCCACACGTAACCCTCTATCCCCACATTCTATTTCACTATTAGCTACTCCCTATATCGCTCCCTCTAAATTTCCTTCACATTTTACAGTACGCTCAAAAATATTCCTTCTCTCCGTCAGACACTCTAAAACTAGTGTTTTAGAGTGACGACTACAAATGCTCTAACATCCTATATCATTTAATCCCACTAACAAAACGCATACACCATGAACTGTTCCATCACATCACATCTTATCAACCAAACAGATCATCTGTATGACTTCATTTAACCAACATACCCCAACCAAACACATCATCCGTATGACTTCATTTAACCAACATACCCCTTGAAAGACTTGCTACGAAACAAGTATGCTTTTCCATTCTCCCATTGAAAGGCACAAGGACTAGATTGAGAGTTGGAACCGAATATGTGCCCAATCCTAACGTTATGCGAACTTTCCAACACCAACAGATTTGAATATCGAGCTACGCTAGTTTTAGGCGGCAAGTTTCAGTTTCATGTGACAGGAGGTGGTTTTAGGCTTAAGAATCCAAGTTCCATCATAGTATTTTAGGTTTCAAAGTTCATGCATTAGTTTCTAGAGATTTCAGATTCCAGATGTATGTCAAGGGGGGTTTCATGGTCGGAAACGCAAGATTTTACGATGTATCCTCGTATTTCGGGAGGCAATATGAATTTGAGGCATTTCGATACAAAAATAGCATCAATCAGGAAAACAATTTGCAAAGTGTGCCTTTGTTTTGCACTTTTGCAACACTGCAGGAAAACATAGTAGCAAGGGTACTCTAGCATAGGCTTTGTGCCATTTGACCCAATTGTTTGTGTATCATCTGACATAAGAGATCCATGTTGGATCTCCATTCTGACCATGACAGCCACAATATAGTATAAATTCAGCACGCACAATATTAATTATGGACAAAATAAAGCCATATAAATTCAGTTCTATACCCTTTACAGATCTCATACAGGTGTTGAAGAATGTAAATGGCAGTTTCAAAATATGTTATCACGTTAAATTTTCCAGACATTCCACAGCCAAAAAAAAAAACCTTGGCTATCCAGAAAATCTACAGTAGCTAGCACCAGAGCCCTCAAATCAGACCACTGGATGGTCAAAGCATTCTGAATGTTTTTGTAGTTGAGGCAGCATTGAGCAACTGTGACCACCTACTGGATAAACACATATTAACAATAGTTTACAACACCAATCTACCAATTTTGAATATTCTGTGATGGCATATACAACCTATGCACAGGGAAAGCGATGTAAGAAAGCAATATTTGAGCATTAGGCACACGAATACATGCATTTACTGTAAAGGATTTTCAGTAAAAACAATTTGGAACCTACCTAGTAAATACATCCTTGATTGCCGCAACTAAGGTAAGAAAATTGTGTGAAGTTGCATTTTGCAAGAAATGAACCCATTCTCCTTTTTCTTGAAAGTGCAAACAAAATCTCATTTTCATGAAAATCCTCTCATTCTAGTCTACATTTGCACAAGCGAATTGGCCTGACTTAACTCAGTTGACCACCCAGTAGCTTGTTAACGCTCCAAAAATTTCATCTACCAGTAAATCCAGGAAACTGCAGCATGTGACTTTGATCAAATTTGCTGCAAATGAATAATACCACATTGTGGTCATGCATTCCTCAGAGAATTTGAAGAATTGTACATTTAACTTCAGAAAACAATTCTAGAGAAAATTAGTGCCCCAGAATGCTACTGAATATCTGCTTAGTCACGAGCTATCCCAGAAGCCACTACTCCACTGATTACAGAATGCTACCCCCATATAAATATATGACCATTTTACAGTCAAGGTATCGTCATTTTCTCTTACTTTTCTAGACAAAATTATCCTTAAGAATTAAGAGAACAAAACATAGAACACGTCGACCATTCTTGCCAGTATTCCTCAAACCAAGATATGTCACTGCATTTGCCAGGTAATTTTGGTCTATACAGAAAATGAGGGAATATGAGATCCCTTATAAACTAAAATAGTCATATAAGTTGGGGCATATTTAAATTCATTGCATTTTACTAACAAGTTGAATGGAGAAGTTAAATGGAATTGTCATACAACCCAATAGGCCTCTACATGGGTTAAAATACCCCCCATCCAATCCACTCCACCTAACCTGGCCTTGCTCATATGCAAAACTAATGTATGGCTCAGGAACCTAGCTGGGGCTCCTCATTCCTCAATCAAGCTTGCCGCCAAGATGTCTGGTCCCCCCCTGGTCTCGATAATTGAGTTCAAAAAATCAGCCCCTCAGCTGTTAAGCAGGAGATTAATGGCCTAATGGCTTAAAGAAGCTACTTCTATAAGGCAGACTATAAGGCTTTAGCAATGAAACAATATGCATCTGTGTCTCAGAATTGCTCCTCTGCTTGCTCCGTTCTAAACCATCGTTGAGTGTTTCTAGGTATTAGCAAAGAAGAGATTGAGTTCAAGATTATTTGTGTGAGCTTTTGGGCCAACAATTGGTACCAGAGCTAGTTTGCATTCAAGAAAACATCTTTGTGAGTTTTCTTGGCCCTCCGTGTGAGGTATCTTCTTTGCGAGGTTAGTTCTACTCTCTGTGAATATCAAGTCGATTCATGGAAATGGCTTCTCCAGTGTGGAAGACTCCTATATCGGGTGTAAGCGTTGTTTCTAGAGTGTCGTCTTCACCAACAACACAAGTGAAGAAGGGGGCAGTGGCTCTGCCTTACCCCATCTTCTCGCACACGAACTATCCTGCGTGGGTAGTGAAAATGAAGGCACATGCGAGCATAACATGTGTGAAGTGCAATCAAGCCAAAAAAAGATGAGCAAGAGTACAAGGATCAAACTGCCCTAGCAATCATCTTCGGTGCCATAAGTGAGGATAACCAGTTTGGTGAACCAAATCCGAAGCCTAGGCGACAAACCGGAAATCATATGTTATTAAGAAGGTGCTGTGTTTCGTCCCGGAGAAATACGCGCAACTCGCCGCAAAGATTGAGGACTTTCGTAACCTAAAGACCAAGAAGTTGTAATAGTGATGAGGACATATTGATGAGGCTCAAGAAGTCCCCAACCACCGGGCCCAAATCGAGAGAACATCGAAGTCGCTGCCGAGTTCGGTTCGGCCATCCAAGACCAGTGCACCTCCAAATGGACGCCCAGATCACATACAATGTCCAAATGAGACAAATAAGGACTCTCCGGAAAGCTTGCGAGATAAGCTTTCCAACGGATCCGGCCACGCCTCCAAATTCAATCCGAGTCAACGGGAATCGCGAAAACAAGTTGACGGACAGAAACTTTCCGGCGCTGCGACGCCGTATTTTTGGGCCCAAGGCACGTGTACCCCTAGAGTTAGGGTTGAGAGCGTGTGGGCACCTGTTTGGGCGCCACCCCTCCTCTAGCCGATAAGTCCCCACCGTGCTTCGTTTTAGTTGGATTTTGTTTAGTTGATTTCGTCACGGTTGTGTAAGATTTCGCCTTGTTCCTCTTGTGTCAGCTAGACCAACAGGACCAAGTTTCTGAACCCCAGTTGATCTTAATCTATATTCGCAATTGTGATTGCTTATCTTGTGTTATTACTCGTTCTTCGGTTGCCTGCAGGAACCGTCCTTCGTGGACAGGTCGATCGTGCCTCTGGTTCGGTCGATAACACTCGTCGTGGTGGTTTAGCGATCGCCGGGATTTCCAGTCCCTTGCGGGTTGAAAGCCGGATCGTTTAGGTCTCCATGACACTTACCGAATTATCCTTTTCGTTTCTCACCAGAAGATCGGGACCCCGCGTCGGCGCTCATCAAATAGGTTTTCGGTTCATTGAAGGCTCATGAAGATCAACTTCCTATGTACACACAACCTCAAAGCCATGGACAACTGCTGTTGTCGAAGGCAAAAGGCGAACAGGCAAAAACATCTCGTCCACCATGGAAACAACGCAACAAGTTAGCTATCCGTTGCTACAATTGTCATAGATACGATCATTTCGCAAAAAAGTGTCCCTCAAAGGTGAGGAAGGAGAAAAAAAAGAGAAAGCACTTCTCAGCAAAGTGTATGGTGATTCGTGCGATGAATCGCTTACACTATTATAATGAAGATGTTAGTGCCAAGAAATATCTGTGTGAATTCCTTGTTTCTCTGTCATATAGGTTATGTGTCTGAATCAAATTGTAACATCCCAATTTGGGGACAATTTCAAAAATTGTTTGAATTTACAATTTTGTTTTGAATTAGTGCTAACAAGTGGGCCATCTCCCTCTCTCCTCTCTTTGCCGTGCGGCCCTGCCCTGCTCACTCTGCTCTGCCCTGCTCTGAACCACCGCGCGCCGCTTCTACCTCTGCCACGCCGCTCGCGCCATCATCACCGCACCGCGCCCATCGCGTCGCGCCGCCGACCGCTCGCGTCCCGTCGCCGCGCCCGTTTTCCCTAAATCTTCCCCGCGCCGGGGCCGAGGAAATCTTGTCGCTTTCGTGAGCCATAGATCAATTCCTCTCACCCCGAGCATTCCCATCTCACCCATAACCTTTCCCCTCGCTCAATTTCGGAGGATTTGCCCGAAGGCGTCGTGCCAACGTCGACTCTGTTTCGGTCACTGCCGGGACCTTCGCCGCCAGCCGCCTCCGAGATTGATCGTCTTCGGCATAACCCGTGGTGAGCACACCCGTGACCCTCTCTTGCTCGCCGTCCATTCTCGTAGCCTGTAGATCTGTAGCGAGTCACGGCTCCTCCGGTGAACTCACGGTGCGAGGCAATGGAGGACCAAAGGGAAAGCAAAGGAGGTGCGCATCCGAAGGAAACCTCGCTCCCTTGGTGCGAAGCAATGGCTAATCAAAGGGGGGCATACCCGAAGAGGAGCCTCGGTCCCTTGGTGCGAGGCAATGGAGGACCAGAGGGAATGCACACCCAAAGGGAGCCTCGCCCTCCCTCTGGTGCGAGGCAGAAGCAATGGCGAACAAGGACCACCCCGCCAGGGACTAGAAACGCCTAAGTCATGTTCGCGAAGGCGAAGGCGGTTTCGTGAGAGCCAAGGTTAGGGGACAGCAAGTACAGCCAGCAGCAATCTACAGGAATCATATCATATATGTCAAGGGATATGCTAGCTGGCTATAACAACCGATATCGTGTAGCAAAAGATGCAGTGGCTGGCCAGAAGATGCAGTGGCTAGCCGTAACAACCGGGTCCCCCCGTAATCTCCTATATAGCACTAATTTAGACCCAAAAGCAAGGGTACTTAGGTCTTAGCCCTGACTCCGAGGGTGTTGGGACCCGTAATCTCCTATATAGCCCTAATTTAGACCCAAAAGCAAGCGTACCTAGGTCTTAACCCCAGCTCCGAGGGTGTTTTTCCTTCGGAGCCCCTGCCAAAGGGAGCAAGTTAAGGACTAAAGGGTCTTAAGCAAAAACCTTTTTACCCACGCTTTATACCTAGAAGAGGGGTTGTATTGTACAATGTAAAAATGCCCCCCAACTATAAATAGAGGGCCCCACAATAATAAAGGACAAGCTACAGTTTCGCAGGTTAGCTACTTCGTGATCGCTTAGCTTCTCCGAGTTGCTTCGCGAGCCACGTCCAGTTGCTCCATGAGGCAGCCCCTAAGAAATTTGTTGTCTGGCTCGGGCCAACGACAGTTACAGTCACTAGTATGGACGTTTTGTCTATGGAAGAATGTCACTGTGTGTGACAAGTGAAGATCAAGGAGATGAAGGCGTTACCTACAATCTTCTACAAAGAAGATTGCTGCTCTATGTGGCCAGAAGAAGTGGTGATTTATTCGGTGTGTTCGACTTCTTTAGATATGTTTAGAATTAAGATTAAGATGTCAAGATTAAGAGGGAGACTGTTAGATATAATCTTGACATATATACTGATAAAAGATATTAATTAACTAGTTGCCGATATAAAGAGATTTAAGTACTCTTGTGCATGTCGGCAGGCAGCAACATGTAAAGCCAAGTTGACTTCGTGCTTTCTTGAGAAGAGCTTAGCACGTACCAGAAGATGCAAGCTGGACATTAGCCATTAGAAATAATTAATCCTTTTGTAAGTCGCTTTGCTAGCCTCTCAAGTTGGTTGTTCAGGCCTACATAAGTGTATGGCCATCCATATGTATCAATCTAAGCTTTTGGCAATGAAATAATACTTCGTTTGTGTCCCAGAAATGCTGCTCTGCTTGATCCGTTCTAAACCATCGTTCTAAACCATCGATGAGTGCTTTTGTGTATTAGCAAAGAAGAGATTTGAGTTCAAGAATACTAGTGTGAGCTTCTGGGCCAACAGTGCATGGGTGGGTGAGTTTATGTTACGTGCAAGCAAGCAGCAGGGGATACGGCCCTTGACGCAGGCTAGACGAGCTGTTGTCGAAGCTACCGCCTTTGGCCGTTATCGGAGCCACCGCCTATGAGATCTTGATCTTAATTTTACTTCATTGATTGGATGATAATAAAAAGCTACCGCTTTGGCTGTTATCAATTTTACTTCTCAATTTTACCGCCTATGAGCCACCGCCTATGAGACCTTGTGGTCGCCGACCAACCCGGTGTCCTCACGATGGTGCTGTTTTGCAGCTTGCAGGTGGTGCGCGGCTGTCCCTGGAGTCGTCGTGCTGCCCCGACTCCAATTCCTCCATCGCCTTCTCCTTCCCTTCAATCTCCTCCATTCCCTTGCCCTTGACTTGGATCGACCAAATATCGTCGGCCAACATCTTCTCCAATCTAGCCATCGATGCCCGCATCATCTCCTGTGAGGTGCGTAGCTCCTCGATGGATGCCTCCAACCTTCCGATCTGCTCCTTGCTAGAAGCCATCACAGGAGGACCGGACGGCTCTGATACCAAATTGTTACATGCAAGCACGCAACAGGGGATACGGCCCTTGATGCAGGCTAGACAAGCTGTTGTCGAAGCTACCGTATTTGGCTGTTATCGGAACCACCGCCTATGAGATCTTGATCTTAATTTTACTTCATTGATTAGATGATAATAAAAGATACATGACCATCTCTTTTATAGGGAACACTAACTTGAATCCTAAGAAAAAAAACCGACTTGAACTATAAAAAAGAATAGATGGAAACTAACATAGTATACTAAAACATCTATAATCCGGGTCACGTGCTACAGTGCCGCGGGGCTGTTCACGTCGCTACAGTACCCGCGGGTACTGTTCATGGGCCTTCTTGGGCCTGCATGCAACAGTTTATATCGGTCAACATGGGTTAGGGAGGTTGTTTTGTATGCCAGTTTCCATAACTGGTGGGGTGCGGTGGGTTGGGTGTTTTAACTCGGTTACTTATCATTGAATTGAGCAGCGACAAATTGACAATAGAGAACTACCAACAATGAAAAACACTGCTGTTTGGAGGGGGTGATGGTGAGACATGCTTTAAGCTATTAGGCCAATCAGTATCATATGTTTTAGCTTTATCGTATAATCTATAATCAAAGTTTCATCTAAAAAAACACTTATCAAAAAACAAGTTAAAGTTCAGATATTTAAATAGCCTCATAAGTCATAAGATCTAACAATTAAAATGCCAGGATTCATAAACTCGTACCTCAGATAAATCATACTGCTGAGAGACTGCCAATCTTTCCCATCTCATATGTATCAGCGTAATAGTACAACTTGATCTTATTTGACAAAGATAGTCCAGAGGCCAGAGGAAGATTTCGCAATTTTAAGCCATCAAGCTCAGAAATGTCATCAACAAAGGCAGTGACATCACCAAGTAATCTAAAAATTACACAACGGGCATCTTGCTGTAAATCTGGAAAATCAAAATATAGTGGTGTATTCCCTTTTACTTCTGGCAAACGGTATTCCTCCACAAACAACTTGCCCGATTCCTGTAGAAAATAGCACTCATGAAAGAGTGTTATGCACACAAGGTACAAAATATGCAACCAAACAATTACAGTTAACTAGAAGGTTCATCTGTAGGCTTGTAAAACCCTCAGTTAACAATATCATGTAGCAGGAATTGATTACTAGGAGAAACAAACTCGAAATTTGAAAAGAGCACCAGAGCATATATGAACTATAATATTCTTGTCTAACGAGTTATAGACATACCAGGGTCTGAAAACCAGCAAAGAAACCAGAACCACACTAGTTCCAGTTTTGGTTTCCCTGGCCAGTTCTTGCTAAGTGTTCTCTTACTGGTTAGGTTCCAAACCTCAAGTTTTGAATAATTCAAAATTGACATTTCATGACCTAAACAACACTGATTTCAGTGCCAATCTTCGCCCTAAAATCAGCTTACAAAACACTGGCGCATATGGTCAAACGGTTTCTCTCCTGGATAGTCAAGAAGGTACATACACTCCCAAACTGTACATATATGTCCTATGTTAGGGCGGCTCCTAAAAGCCGCTATGGGCTGGTGTATGGACGGCGGGCTAAGCCCACATCTGTGACAGATCAATCCTAGATCGGCACGGATGAGGTTAATTAGGCCAGCTGATTCCTTTCTATTCTATCTCTTAGTTAATTTCCATATTTAGCTTTCCTAAATTAATATTTCCTTGAAAAGCCTTTAGCCCGGCTATAAATAGGCTGTAATTGGAGGAATACATCTATCGAATTACCAGGATTATCCCTTTTCTTTTGCCTCTACCGAGCAGCAACTCGGGGATCTGGAGTGCCCAGGGCCTCCTGATTTCCGATCGCTCCAGCAGTTGGCAAATCCAATTTCCCAGCCATGACATCCTATATGTCCTGTACTTGGTTAAGCTGGTCAGTTTCATCCCAAACACACCACAGACACTGAAATGCAAATGATGAGTTGGCTGCATCCAACATAGCATGTAGTGACCTACTATTAATGCAAAGATTAACATGCAATGATGTATATTACATAAATATAAAAGCTTGAACTGTTTAAGAACAAAGATACATCTTACCAAATCAATTTGAGTCATTAATAACATGTGATGTTCAACCACATAGGCAGTTTCTTATTACCTTAATAACTGTAACTTGTATATGAAGGATTGCTGCATTTAGTAGTCTATCTTCCATATGTGTCAATGAAAACTCTCTCATATCCAAATCTGATGATGAAGGTGAATGTGTCACTCGAGGTTTTATAACACTAAAAAAATCAAGGCGAAATCCAGCTATTCCAGGAGTATTAGGTAAAAGGTATTGCTCAAGAACAAGATCATTATCTCTCAGCCTCTCAGCTTCAACTGGGATCTGGAAAACAGAAGAAAATATGTTCAGTCATAGCTCAATGATAGAGATCCGAGGTGCTCACAAAACAGACATAAGGTTTACCCTAAATCTTCCCAGTGTTGGTGATCCGTCTAAATAACTTTGCATTCTCATTATTCCCACAGATGTATCAGGACCCATCTCCTTTCTCAATGAGCTGCCGAAAACAACGATCCTTTTTGCATGGATGAATGAATTCTGTGAGTTGGTTGTCTTGGATTCAGTAAACGAGCTTTCACCCAATGACAGGAGATCAAACTCTTCAGTATACTTAGTCAAATGAGAATCCATATGTGAAAGTGTCAGTTTTATTGAAATGATACGACAGCGGATAGAATTTGGGAAATGAAATTTAATGTGCCTTGGTGCTTCATTCAAGCTATTAGACTTTTCAGGTCCACGGAGCTGTGGAGATGACACTATTATGTCTTCTACGTTCCATTTTCCTATGAATGTGCGATCTTCTCGCTGAATTTTGTTACTAGCCCATATCTCCACCTGCACCAGCACACAATTTTTAGTATATGGAGTAAGTACATAACAGCACTTCAAGAAATAATGGCAAACAATAATAATAGCTTATAGCTCAAATGCTCAATGGACAAGTTCAAATAATCTTCCTATTTTGCATAGGTGCAAACTGTGCCGTATATGAATAAGAAGTCTCGCAGCTCCTTGCAAATTTGCCTGAACTCCATAACAGGATAGCATCAACAAACTGAATGTATATGTATCAATGGTAGGAAAACAGACCAAGATTGAATCATTGTTATTTCACTTGTCACACATCTATTTGCTTAAATAACATAAGTAAAATTATGAAGTACGCACAGAGGAAACTCTACAAACAACACAATTATCCAGCTAACTCAACGTAGTGGATCCACCTTGAGTTTGAGGGGGGTGTTATTAATAGTATATTGTATAGAACCATATTTGCTATTTTCCTTTTGTCATGTACCTTGTGTATTTTGGCCCATTGGAATAGAAGCTGCCTATTTCACATCAGCAACTTTAAGCTGAAAATAGCGATTTCCTAGTCTTATTTTAGCGAATCTGTTATAGATGGCACCTAATCTAATCATATTGCTAACTTCCTAATCTTAATATAATCATATTACAACACCTATCCTATGCCCACCAGGGCCCACAATCCCACATGCACATAAAGCCATCTCTATAAAAGTGATGTCATGTATCCATTATCAATCAAGAAAAGAATTAAAGATTGGTCTAAGTACTACACTGGCACACTGCATGGGTTCAGTTTAGGGCCAACTAATGAATTCATCATCCAATTATGCCATCAATTGATTATTTCAATAATTTTGTGTTGCATGAAAATATAGGGTGGTGAGGGTTCAATGCTCGGTCACATGGCGCCAGCCAAGCAGGAGTGCACCAGCCAATGCAGAGAAGAGGAAGCAGATAAAGGAGTTTTTTTACTGTTGGAATCTCAAACTAGCTGACTAACCTCTATAAATAAGATGGCCGCTCAACAGCTAAATCTAATCTTTTTAAGCAACCAATTTTTTTAAAACAAGACACTAACAAGTCATAAATCATATCTTATGTAGTTATGTCTAACTACAGGAATCCACCATTTGGAGATCAAGTGGTTGGAATGGATGAACACTGCCATGCACATAAACAGTTGTCAATGAACAACATCCACACATATGAACAGCAACGCTAAGCTACTGTACCATCTAGATCTTTGGCCAAGAGCCCATGACACTTCAATTAAAATACGCTATTTGCTTGATTTATCAAGGAAGCTGAAACATCATTTAATGAAACTTTTTGGCTAACATCGTTTTTAGTTGTTACTCCTTTTGTTGATAAACGAGAGATACCATACTGAAAAAAGAAGACAGTAAAGGTGGCCATCTTACAATTGGGCAGTCAGACACTGAGTAACCACAGGAACTGACAATGATTGCAACTCCTGAAACATCTGATAAACCGCCAAGAACAATTGAAAACTCTACAGATGTGCTGTCCTGTGGAGCTTTCCAATAAGACTTGTACACTCCACTGCCAAGTGGTGCCAATAAGGAAAACAGTGGTTCAGAGTCATCAGCAGTTTCGACCTAAAAACAAAAGCAATGAACAATGAGAGCAACATCAAACCATAGTTTGTGTCTCCAGCAAAACAATTATGGAGCAGGCACAATACGGTACAGTTTCAGATTGAAAAAAGGACTTTTTTTCAAAAGATTAGGCATAAAGCCAGTGTATATAACTGTTTTGCATGTTCATGACTAGATGCAGCAGTGTAATATGGAACGATAGACAGGAGATAATAAAGGGAAAGAATTTATTGTAAATTACCGTATGTAAAAAGCTTGCATATGGAAATTCTGCAAGGGATTCTTCACCATCAAGGATATGCTTCAATTGCCTCCGACCAGATTGAACATTTTGTGATGAATCATATCGTCCAGTGGGCTCAAACTGACAGACCTGATTAAACGCTTTCAGTGCTGCTTTTTCTGCGAGAGTTTTTCTTCGCAAGCTATGAAGAACCCTGACATAATCCACATACAGTGCCTGTTTAATCACTTCATTGCAGCAAGATTTGCACACAAAGCTATCTGCAAGTGCTGAGTAACCACCACCTTGATTCCCACCATATATCTTCAGATCTTTGTAAGTGTTGTTAAGCAAAAGAAAGGCCCCTTTCCCAGCAGAGCAAGTTTTGCAAGCTGTTCTTTCACACTGAGAACACACTACAAATAATGATGAGTTTTCACTAGCGGCTGAAGCTTGTAATGAAGACAAAGCACGGATTTCACATGCCCCACCAGAGCATGATTCACCATTTTCACTCATATTCCAAAAGTCTATAGCATGGCTACTTCCCTTTTCAAGCCCAATGGAAGCATTATTACGATCCTCAAATACAGCATGGCCAAGTAATGCTAGATTATCAGCAAAGCTGGACAACCTCAACAGGTAAGAGTAATCAACCGAACGGTTTGGATCTACTGTGGCAGGAATCACACCAACCGATAACAATGCCCGGTCCCTTTCAGCAGCACAAATATCAAGATAAAGACGCTTTATTTCAAGCTTCATCATTTGCTCAAAACTAAGACTCTTTTCCTGGAAAGATGAATAAAGCTTACATCCATGTGATAATGATCTAAACTTATATACGCATTTGTTCCCTTTTATTCCTTATTTTGTCAAATTAGGCAAGTACTAATGCAAACAGGACTACAATGCATAAAGCAAGGCAAGTATTAGCATCCCATATACGGACACAGGCGTCGTCCGACGCCCATCCGACGCCCATCGGACGTGCTCCCATCCGACGCCCAATGCTGGCCGTTGGATGCGTTAGATCTTCAAACAAATTTTGTTATTTTTGTTTCGCCATGTAAAAAAATTCAATAAAATCAATAAAATTCATAAATATTAGAGAGTCCATTCCCACGTATATTTTTTAGATTGATATACAACATTTATACATCTAGGTTATCCTTTAAAAAAAATTATAAAAACTAATATTGGTCATATCGATTCAAATAAAATGTGTGTGGGACCTGATATTAAAAAACAGTTACAAAATGACCATAATGCCCCTGCCTTTTTAATATGTTACAAAATAGAAAAATTCATAAAAATAGTATACAATTCATTAGAAACATGAGAAAAATTTCTACATATTCATAAAATCATGTATAGCCAGATTTGAAAATAAAAATTAAAACTTTCTAGATGTAAATTTAATTTAAAATTAATCAAACCTATTATGCCTCATGAAAAAGGAGAACAGAAGCTGAAAATACCAAATGTTACAAATATTTGAATAGCAAGTAGAACATGATTTTACATAAATTTAAAATTTGAATTACTCAATTTAGAGTTAAAATGAAGGCGATATAATTTTTTAAAGTTTTAAACCAAAGGGGCATTTTAGACATTAGTGAACTTTTTAAACGGCTAAAACTAACGGACTTCACAGCAGTGGCAGTGAGGGAAGAGAAAATTTGAACCAGTGGCATGTAAAAGAAGAGAGAATTTCGAGTGCCAGATAGCGAATTGTAAACTTTTCTAGTGGCATACAGTGAATTCTCTCTTAAAGGAAAAATCATGTTAGAACATAATAAAATATCAATGAATCAGATCATAAATTGAGGGTAATTTTCATAAAAAAACATTACCTTATTATTTCCAGAAAGTGATTCAAAAAACTTGAGGTAAAGCTGTGTGCGGCCACATTCTTCAGCCTTATAATTCACTTTAGCAACAGGCACTTCTGATGTAGTGGCAAAAGGGTTAACATCAAATTCATCATCGAAGAAGTTTGCATGTTCCTCATTACTGGAAGATGTATTTGCAGCTATGTTTGATTGATTTGATGTGTCAAAATCACCAGTGAGAAAATCCACAAAATTTCCTGAACCACCTGATTGAACCGATGACGAACTTTTAGCGTAACCTGCCTCATTGCCATGAGCGTCATCCCCATGTGAAAAAGAATTAGCAAGACCCTTCAAACCTATATCATGGGGAACACTAGATTTTTCATGGAGAAGCTCTATAAATTCAGGACCACATCTGTTGTTGGTCAACATATCCACCCATGGAAGAGAAACCCCAAGTACTTCAATCTGTTGCAAAAGTTCACTGAACTAGTAAAAGAAAAAAAAAACATATGGGAAATAGCTTTACTGCTAAAGGTAATATTTTTAAAAAAAACATCTGCTTCTAGAGTTACCTATTACCTCACCAAGAGTGATGGGTGTTCTTGCCATGGCAGATGGATGAAAAGATAATGCAACAACCCGGTTTAAAAAGTTTACTTCTCCTTCCAGCTCTTCAAAGTCATATAACAAAGGAAGGTAAGTGCTCTCTTGAACATCTGGTCGGGCACTTTTTCCTGTAACAGCTAAGTCTTCTGGATCAATTCTTCCAGTGATAGGGATCAACAAATTTGTCCCATTCGAGCACTGTGGAATGCAAGCACCCTAAACAAGTAGTCTCCAAGTTAATTATACATAAACTAGCTAAATAAAATGAGTAAAAGGATAAAAGCTATAAGGTACACGCAGAACGAATGAGATCGTCTGATCAAGAGGCACGAATTGCAAAGAGCTAGCTTGCTGCAGATAAGTAACTATGTCTGTGTAGTATCACATTGCCAGGCCATAGTTCAGATACAAAGATTGGGACACCCTTAAAATGGGAGAGTCCTACTTAAACATTAACAATGGCTCAATGCATCCGGATGCTTCAAATAGATTCCATAAGGATAAGGTACATATTGGAAGTGTCTAGACAAATAAGTAGTGCTACAAATATATAAAAAAAAAGTTCCATTAAAAAGGAAAAATAAAAGATGTACAGGATCTCCTTTTCACATGGTCACTTGTGTATCAAATGAATATAATAACCGGTAAACAAATATAACAGTTTTTAGAACTACAGTATCTGAACAACAAATGGATAGGGTTGTAGCCAAACTCTGCTATATCAGCCTGACTCCTCTAAACTCCGCCAAGTTAAGGAATACATGGTTCTGCTCTGGTTTTGAACCAAACAAAAGGCAAAAGCTATGTGCTTAAGTTCATATTGTTATAATTGCAAGATACAATGTTGGGTTAAACTCAGCCAAGTTCAGGAAAACACGGTTCAGCTTTTGTTCTAAACCAAACAAAAGACAAGGTCATGATGCTTTGGTCAAGTTCAGAGTGCAACATAACATGTTGTTTTAAAACCAAATTTAAATGGCAGATACAATTCGACTTGATATTAGCAAAGACTACATTTTTTATGTGTACTCAGTTTTGACTTTGAGTACAAAGCCTGTTAAAGTGTCAATCAAGACTAATACTAAAAGTCAGCTAACTTGATATTAAATAGGAAACTGTCAAATCGATATGACAATTGGAGTAAAAACTATAATAATAAACCAGTGAAGTAAGATGAAGATAAACCTCAGCTACAAGTTTAAGGGTATCTATGCTGGAGCCAACTCTAACATCTACAGTGGCTGGATATGAAGATTCTTCAACACCGTGGGCAACAGTAAGAAGAAGCTGACAAACATGACAAGGTTCTCCAAGGTATATAAAAAGTTCGACATAGTCTGCACCCTGCTGACATACCTGCAGGACTAAAAGTCTTTTAGTGTGCTATGTGTAGAACTCTGAAACAGTAATATTTAAAAAATAGGGTAACTATCAGGATAGATTACTAGACAATAACTATCTAAAGAAGCACTGTACCCAAATAAGATCCTTTTTTTTGAAGCTGAGAAGACTGGAGCCACCATCAGCCATTGGGGTGATACTAGGAACTGGTTTCAACATGCATCCAGATGGCCTTGATAGCACCTGAATTCTCAAAAATGTTCATACACAAGAATAGTTAATTCTAGGTTAAAAATAGTAAGAGCAAGTATTAATATGTGTACATATTATTCAAGCTGATACATATAGACCCTGATAGCAATAAATGAGCAAAGATGTGGTAACAATCCTCTTAGACAAAATAAATGGCATGAACTGAAGATCATGATAAAAATATATGCATTTAACACAAAATTCTTGATATGATTTTACTCGGTGGCATATACAACAAATTTCCACATGGGGACCAGGGACAGGCTAGCAAGGTGAGCTACAATCTACAAAGTAACACTGCAATCTTGTACCAAATTAATGCATGCAAAATGCAGTTTCCTGATTATTGCATTATGCTACCCAGATATATTGTAATTCTTTATATAACAGTAGTTACAGTATAGATCTAACTAGCATGATTTCGTGAATATTAATAATATATCTCAAATCTTGTTATGACCTTTTTATATATAAAAAGGGGGATTCATCTTCAGTTGTGAGTTGCATAATTCCTGCAAGTGAAACACTTATCGCTTATATAGAAAGATAAGAGCATGTTCGGAGTGGCCAAGTGAGCTTAAGGCCTTGTTCTTTTCAGCGTATCATGCCGTTGCGTATTACTATAGCAATTTTTGTTATTTTTATATAGCCTATATATTGTGATAATTCGTAACGATTTTTTCGTGGCTTTTAGTAATCCTTCTAAAGATCCTAAAACTATTTTTTAATTTTTTTTTATAATCTTTAGACCTCCTTTTGAGGGCTCTCAAATTTGCTACAGTATTATGCCAACGCAACGATACGTTGAAAAGAACAAGGCCTAAGTGAGCTGAATTTTAAGCTGGACTTTTAGAGGTTCTTCAATCTGCTTCTCAAGCAGGTCCACTTCCTTTATGTAATTACTAAAAGCTTTTTGAGGTGGTTTCATGATGGGGAAAAAATGGACTAAGAAACTCAAAATTTTTGAGGTAGCTTTTTAACCAAATAAGCATAAGCCACTTTGAACATGCTGTAAATATTGTCAGAACTCTCTGCAGTATGCTTTCTGATCAATCATTTGTTTATCAAATAGAATGTTCTCTGCACATGAAATTCTCTATCAGTGTGTCATCGGCGCTAGCCCATGGAACCAGCCAGCATAAAGTATGAGCTTAGCTCACTAGTAATTACTAATTAGTTAGTGCCAGAATCATTATTTAGTTAGTGCCAGAATCACTAATTAGTTGGTGCCAGAATCACTATTCACACGTGTGACAAACTGTGGTACTGTGGCACCAAGATTAGATTAGTTGAAATCAATTATTGCATAGTTAGGGATTTCAATAAGATAGGAGTCTATCCATTAGGGATCAGTCCTCTATATATAGAGAGGTAATGTAAGCATGTTCTTTATAGCTTGTTGCTTCAGCATATTATTTTATTTTCATATCTTCAGTTTCAGAAACATAAATGCTTTGCTATTTTCAGCTTTTTTTAGATCTCGAAGGCAAATGTCAAAGTTCTAGAATATGATTCAAACAAAATGGCAAGAGGCTCTCCAAGACGTTTTGGGAAGCTCTCAAGTATTACTTCTACCCTCTTTCCCTACCATGAATTTCGGTTCATGACACAGTGATGAACTCATACAATGGTACACTCAGTATCATGTTGATGTGACTGTAATTCATTAATGATGAAAATGAGAAGTAGAGATAACATGTTAATCCGCTTGACATTAAATTAGGCATTACAGTACAAAAAATTGAAGCCAACTAAAGCCCTGTTCTTTAAAGCTTATGTGACTTGTGTAACTTATCTTTCAATTTGCTTAATTTCATCTAAAACAAAAACAAATTTGTTTTTTGAGTCCATTTTTTTTATATTTTGAAGGCGTGTCTAAAGTCTCTATAAAACAAGTCAAACAAAGAGGATCTGGCTCTCAAAGTCACCTTTGGAAACTCTCAAAGTTACAAGAAAAGCTAGATAAGCAAGCTGAAGAGAGCAGGGCCTAAAATTCTAGGGAATGTACATATTAATTTTCCAAATTGCTCCCAATTTTAACGAGTGATAACTGGTCATGCATCCATTCAAATAGCATGTTTGCAAAACTCATGCTGAATTCAAAACTTCTAAAGCCATTTTATTGATATTCAGTCCACGGAAGGTAACTTGAGGAGAAGAGACAACGCTTTAGAAAATGAAATTGAGATTACTAAAGTAAATTTTGCAACATACTGATAATGAATAGGTTTACCTACTTTGAGAGGAAAAATGGGGATGGATGGGAGATGCTTATATAGTCTCAATCCAAGGAACATCTCAAATTGTTTTTGTCGAGAACTATCATTGATATAATTGTGGAACCTTCTTTGCAACGTAATCTTCATATTTTGAGCAGCTGAGAATTTACTAAACTTTCCGGTCTCCTCCTTAAATATGTTCAAAATCTCACTGTGCATAGCTTTTGAGCCAGTGTATAATGTGGCATGGATATCACCAGCTAGCAGAAAAAGTTCTGCAAGGTGGTTCACTGGAGAAAGCATTGTTGAGCCTTTGAACCGATCAAATGTCATATCAAATCTCTTCCAAGGCTTCTGCGGAGCCTCTTGGCACGGATGCTCCCACGTGGTAGTACGTGTATTATGATCAATATAAAATGAATTCCCTGTTGCAGAGTCATAGCGTTCCTCCCAACCAGGGGGCAATGAACGAGCATTTCGACCATTGTATTCAGAATATCTGTCGGCTGATAACCCAAACATTGGATCTGCATCAAGGGAGATATTCAATCGACTACACTGTTCAACAAATACTTGAAGTGCCCCAAAGTAGCTGGCAGCATTTGTCCGATCAAGGGAGTCTGCACAATTGAAACGTATCACCCCATTTTGAATAGATTCCATGCAAAACCCACCATTAATGTCGTCGTTGAAGATAATTGATCCTTTGCATTCCTTAAGCTGCTGCTTTACACAATAATAACTCCCTTCGCTGAAGCCAATGGCCATTGTAGGTGCTTTAAGATGTCTCCATAGGCCCTCAACAGTCTGCTGCTGCCCTTTTGACTTCACAGTGGCATGCCAGTCATAATTTATTAACTGAATCCAGGTGTTTCCAAGTTTTCCAGTCGACTTCAGGTACTTTAGAGATTCTTTGAAATGTTCAACTAGAACTGTCTCAGGTTTTCCTTCACCGTATCTTAGTAAGTTAACGCACACAATGGGAACCATCCCAGGCTTCTTTTGCTTTGCTGCATTGACTTCAGATGATTTATTGCCATATCTTCTGCTCAACCGTTGGTAATATTGCAAGGTCCCATTGTAAGGATCATCGGCAACATAAATTTCAGCTTCTACTGCAACAGCATTTTTTATTTCTGCACCCCACCATATTGGTATAGTTCCACGCCGCCAGATATATGAGCTAAAACGGGTAATTTGTCCAGCCTTTTGAGGGGCCCATACAAGTTGCTCACACTCTACCTCGTTGCCTGTGCCTGAACATGCATTGAGCCCACGAGCCAAATAGCGGGTTCCAGGATGCAACCGACTACGGCGTGCAAGGAGTGCAACTATCCCACTCTGTTTCCCCGTGCCAACAAAATTTCGGCACTCAGCAAAACCCTGCAAAAGAGTGACACAGTGCCCTGGCAACCCAAGATCCTTGAATGGCTTTGATAACCACCCATTCCACACGAATTCCTCATCTGGTTCCTGAAGAGTCATATGACTTGGAAATGGTCTGGTAACATCCCTTGTTTCACAAAAGTAGTACTTCCCATCAATGTCAAGATCAGCCAATTCCTTGATATTCTTTAACTCTCCATTTCCTTGGGCTTGAGAGTTTTGCAGCTGAATCTTTATCCATTGACTCTCCGCTACCGTATATATACACCCGCCTCCAGGTAAGCTTGGGATCGTTGCGCTCAGCTGTGTCGCGACCAGAAGCAATGCGTAGCTTCCTAATACCGCATAACCCAATACAGCTTTGGAGTATGTGGTACTCCTGCACAAGATTCTTGATCCATCAGTAATATAGTTCAATGCCGCTGCCTCGGAGTCGAAAAGATCCTTCCCCTGCTTCCCAAGGTAGCCCAGCAAACCCGTGGTTGGGTCGACGCAGATCACCTGAGTGCCACTTGCTGCGGGCAAACTAGCTACAATGAAGACCTCGTTCGTCTCCAAAACCACGACAACAACCGAAGTATCCCTGGAAGAGGCGGACCCAGCGCGGGGCACGGCAATTGGCGGATCCACCGCCCGGGCAAAGGGAGAAGCTGCCCGGGCTTCCATAGATGTGCAAGAAGGAGATCCCCGGTACCTTCCGCAGTCGCCGGAGACGCTGAGGTCGGCTTGCCCGAGAGAGCGAAGCTAGAGATCTAGGTGGGGAGAGTCGGGGGAGGCCGGAGGCCGGGACAGAACCGGCGGCGGCGTGGACAAGGAACCAGGGACAGAGGCGGTGGGGACAAGGCGCGTCGAGGCAGGACTGGGGCGGCGCAGGCGACGGAGGAGGAAAACGTGAGTGCAGGTCGGTGGCGGAGGGATCCGGGAGCGACGGCGATGAAAGGAGACGCGGACTCGCGGCCTCGACCTCGCGTAGTCGTGCGGGGAGCCGGGATATCGTGGAAGGTAGGGATCTGCGTAGAGGTGGCCAAACGGGCCGGGCCAACAAGGCCGGACCGGGCGGCCCGCACTGTTCACCGGCCCTATTTGGTTCGTACAGTGACGGGCCAGGCCGGTTCGGTTTGTTACTATAGCATATTTATTTAGGGTGTGTTTGGTTGGTTGAATGAGGTGGTACGGGATGGTACGATGCACGATCCAGGTGTTTGATTGGTTGTATGGGACGATCCAATTCTTCGTACGTGCGTTTGGTTGGTGGGATGGGGTTGGATTGGATGGTACGTGGTGGTTCAAATTTATGGAATATTCTCTGTTTATCCTGTACGGCGTGCTTCGGCCATTTTGGCTGAACGATCCCGTACAGCTCTCTGTTCCGAACTGTTCCATCCTATTTAGTATCATTCCGTTCCATTCATCCTCGTACAACCAACCAAACACACCCTTAATTAAATATATTCATTTATATATATATTTCGAAAAATAGAATGGGACTTCATGGAGTCAGTGCTCCCTTGCTCGTTGCCGTTAGATTTCATCAAGATTCGTGCACACAAAGTAAATATATACAAAACAACATTGTCATTTACCATTCAAATGTGTGAATGCAATAAATACACAATTAATTGTTTCCAAACTAGGTATGGAGCATGAGCTAAACAGAAAGCGGCTTCAAACTCATCCCAACTGATGACATGATTTCTTTGCTGAGCAGCAGAATAGTTCTCCCACCAAATGGCGGCAACACCAACAAGTTGATGGGCAACGGATTTCACACTCTCCTAGTCGTCACAATCCACCAGATATAGCTTACGCTCAATATCCCTGATCCAATCATCAGCGACCAAAGGATCAGTAGACCCGAAATAAGTTGGGGCCTAGTTCTCATGAATTCTCCAGGCTTTGACTGCGGCTGCTAAGCAGGCTGCTGGATAATAAATGGCTGGGGATTGACCAAATGATGGGCCATCATTTCCATAATCTGCTTCCAATTAGGAGGTGAGCCAGACTGAGGAGCAGGAGGCACTGGAGCAGCACCAGTTGCGAGAACTGGTTGATCTTGCTGCGACTGAGGCTGAGGCTGATCTTGTTCTGGCTGTTGCAACTAGGGATGCTGAGCAGGTTGTACTTGCTGAACTGGGACTTCAATGAGCTGCTCTGTTGGAGGAAATGGACCACAACCACCATGACCTCGACCACGGCCACGGCCACGACCTTGACCTTTATCCATTCGAACAGGGGCATCCATAAACAATCAGGGAAGGCTGGTGGCAAAAGATTTATTAAGAGAGTTTGAAAAGCTACGGTAAATTTTAGCTTTTGAAGCAAAACTTTTGATGTAAAAGAGATTTAAAGAATATTTTGGGTGAAGAGGATTTAGAGAGAATCTTAAAAGGATTTTTGAAGAACTTCTTTGGTTTTGAGAAAAACCTTTAGCCACTAATTCTCGACTACTATGTAATACGAGACAAGTGGAGATTAAAAGTCCACGAAAACACGACACACGCATGTTCACAGAACGCCCAGAAGATCCAACACACTCTAATTATCCTATGTACAAGCATGAAATAGGGCACACAAGTATTTACAGAAAATACCATCTAAATGGAGCTGTGCAAATAACTGCACCGCGCCACTTAGAAGTTTGTATTATAATATCCAATCAACTATTTAAACAAACAGACCAGAAAGGATAGCCCAACATGTGGCACCCAAATTTTATAATATAGATTCTAACATCTAGTCTTAGTTAAAACCCTAATCTTGCATTATCTGCGGAATGACGCTAAAGATTTCATCGTCGTCATCTTCAACTCGGCTCAGAATAAGAAAAGAGAGTAATTTTTATAATGAAGCAAGAGAAGACAAAATAAACTCTAGAAAAGAAGAGGACCCAACAAATACCCAAGATTTTAAAATAATTTTATTTGTAAAATTACCTAAATAGAATATTCTAGATTAACTAACGTCCTTAATATCAGTATGGCTCTGATACCACTTCTGTCGGGACCCGGTTTTACCAAACCGAACCCCTCTGTGTTAACAATACGTGTCTGAAGGATCAGTTCGCGTAACCACATAGAAACAGAGCAATGATATCATTCCAAAACTGCATTAACTATTAATTTACATCAGATTTTACATCAAAGTGGCAGAAAACAGCATAATACATTAGTTCATTAATGTAAAACAAAATATAGCAAATTTACAAGTGGTGCCCCCACTAACCACAGGAACACGCCGATCCGAAAATACACTAGCAGTCTTGAGTGCCTTCTAGGAAGTCGGCGACACCGTCTTACGGTTCTTCAAACTCCTAACCTGCTCTTGGAATGAGCAGCCCCTGTTAAACCGAGGTCAGTACTGACAAGTACCGACAAGTCTTTCCTTGGTAGAGCCAGGTTTGGGCTTATCTTAGGAAGTTTAGGGTTTCTTTGCATAATAGCATTTTGGTTAACAATATAAATACATTTGAGAGACATAACATAATAAATACAATAATAACTAGATGATAATTCTCAACAAAAACTGCACAATAACCATAATTATGTAACTCACTTACAGCTCTCACAACAGTCTTAGCAACAATCACAACATTAATGCCGGAACAAAACTCACGACACCCATGTCGAAACGAACTTCATCCAATCAAATTAATTAGAGACTGACTTATCATCAGGCTCTTAAGAGTTATTTATCTCTCAGTCGATTTTCTAAACCGTTGATCAAACATCTCTACAGGACGATAAAAGATCTAACGGTAGAATCTAGCCATGTAAAAATCGACTGAGATTTATTTAAAAATTAAATCAAGTCGCATGAGAAATAGCAAAACCGAATTAATTAAGGTGAATTATACACTGTGAAGCCCCTTCGTCCGCCTTTAACCTTGAGCAAGGCATGATACAACAAGCCATGCGGAGGCGTCTCATATATACACACTAGCTCGTCAGGTTCCCCGGTAACTTCCCAACCTTCCACGTGTCGTGTTGTGGTCGCATGCAATAATATATTATATAAAAAATACACTAGCTCGTTGGGTTCCCGGTAACTTATTGCATGCAATAATATATTATATAAAAATTACGGTAGAAAGATGAGAATTTTAGGAGTTTTTTTAAACTGGAATCGCTAGATTCAGAGCTCAGACGAGGTCACAGCAAAATTGGAAAGAAATGGATTTCTTGAAAATGCTACAAAATAGAGGACTGCAATGTGCAACCGAGGTCGTCGCAAGCGGCCACTCGTCCAGGCCAAAAGAATGGAGAGAAATTAGAGAGAGAGAGAGCGGGCAGAGGGAGAGACAAAGGAAGAGAGAAAAGAGGGGGCGGCGGCATCGTTGCCAGCGACGAGCACGACAGCACTGGGGCGACGGCGCGGCGACACCGGCACGGAGGCTGAGTCGCACGACGACGGCCCGCTGGCATTGGACTATTGGAGACGGCACAGCAACGGCCAGCGAGTAGCGGGGAGGAAAAACAGAGAGAAAGAAGGGAAGGAGCACGGCGATGAGAGAGAGAGAGAAAGAGAGAGGCCGGGATAAGGAGGGAGAGGCAAGAGAGGAAGACCGACGGTGGAGAAAGGGGCGGCGGAGGAGGCTACCGATGGCGGCGAAGCTTGGCGCTGGGGCGACGTCGACGCAGCGCTCTGGCAAAAGGCGTGGCCAGGCGACTCGGAGGTGGAATCGAGGGAGGAAGCAAAGGGGGAGTTGGCTCAGAGAAGTGAGGGAGGAGAGGAGAGGGGGAGAAGAAGGAGAGGGAAGGTGGTGGGAGAGAAGGTTTGGGAAGAGGGCGAGGTGGCAGGGGAGGGGACGCGTGGTGGGAGAGCTGCCGGGGAAGGGAGAGACCGGGGGAGGGGGAGCTCGGGCTGGACAGAGAAGAGGCGGTGGGGACTGGGGAGAAGAGAGCTGGAGGGAGGAGAAAGAAGAGGAAGAAGAAAGCGGAAAAGAAAAGAAGAGAGAATAAAAGAGGAAAAAAGAAAAAGAAAAGGATAAAAAATTAAATGCAAACAAATTTTGGAATGCAAAATTTCTAAATGTTTTTGAAAAATTTGCAATGCATTTTGAATTAACCTACCCATTTTAAACCTTTTGAAAATTCAAAATTATTTTATATTGACATGCTTATTTTAAATGGTTTTAAAATAAGGATGTCACATATCCTTTGGATGAGGCTAATTCTTATAGTCATGAAACTAAATAAAAAACCACATAAAATGTTCTGAAACTATGTGAATATTTCTAAAAAATTTTACGAAACTTCATGAAAATTTATAAAGCTGCATGAAATTTTTCTGAAACTACATGAAATTATCTCAATAATGAATAATTCCTTCGAGGCATTTAAGTAGACCAAAGTTTCACTAATTTAATTGAAACACAAATTAATTAAAAGTGGTAGCTATATATATAGGTACCTCGCACAAGACAAGATGAGATGGTGACAATCACACAACTAACTAGCTACGAAATGAAAAACAAAAAGGAGACACTTAGAAACAGGTTTATCCTAGATAGGCCATGCATGCATGCACCATGCACCACAAGCTACACGCTCAACACTCAAACATTGTAGGCAGCTAGGCTAATTGAACACCATTACCACAGAGATCAATTGATCCATGCTATTTTTCGGGTTAGTGGCGGGGTTCAGCTTGGCTTGCACTGCCTAGGGGGCGCGGCATCTGGTCTTCTTCGCTTCTTGTGCGCATGTCACCAGGCGTGCTGGCCCCTCTTTGACGGCATTGGCTGGTGACCTTTCTCCAGCGGTGTTCCCGTTCTCCGCCTCTTGGATCGATCATGTCCTCGCCGTCTTAACCCTCCCCTTCTTCGAGGTATCGGTTGGCTTTGGCAAGGGTTTTAGCGGAGTGTTGTGATTAATTGTATCCCGTGCTTGCACAAGTTTTTATTATTCTTCTTGTTCTACTAATCAATGGAAGAGGACGGTAGTTATTTTGTCCCTCTTTCAAAAAAATTGATTCAAAAAAATTGATCCATGCTGCTACTAGCTAGAGATAGCTGGATGACGGAAGCATAAAGCGTGTTGCTCTATCTACTTCTACTAGCCAGATACTCCCTCCGTTTTTTTGTTTGACGCCTTTGAGTTTTTGGCACGTCTTTGACCATTCGTCTTATTCAAAAATTTAGTGCAAAGATGTAAAAAAACGAAGACATATTTAAAGTACCTCTATTAATAAAGCAAATCACAAAAAATAAATGATATTTAAAAAATAATTTGAATAAGACAAATGGTCAAAAACGTAACAAAAAGTCAAAGACGTGAAACATAAAAAAACGGAGGTAGTATATAGAGGGCCTAGCTAGAGGCTGTGGGCGGCGAAGAAGGCCTCAACATTGGTGCTAGTGTAGTAGTCCCTGCGTTGCTGCATCTTCCTGGGTGGCACGGGGCCGTACGCCCGTTGGCCGCGCCCTGTGCCGCTTGGCGTGCTGCACCTGGCCGGCGCCGCCGCCGCTTCACTGCTCAAGCAGAAGACCCATGCGTCGATGGATCGAGATCCAGAAGCTAGATGGGGAAGAAGGATGATGTGGTCGATCAGTTTGACGTGGTATGGTTCAACGAGCGAAGCAGAGCAGTGCGCGGTTAGTTTTAGCGAAGCATAGCATTAACTCATATGTTGGGAGTGCTTTGGACGGTCATCTGTTCGTTTAGCCTTTCTCCATTCATTACTCTTTCTGTTTCTTTATTGGGTTGTCAAACTTTAGTCCAAGATGCTTAGAGCTCACTACTAGAGAAAGGGCCTTTTCTACCGGCACATCAGTACCTGTTGGGGCCAAACCGGGACTGGCAGTGGTAATAGTACCTGTTCAACGGCTAAGGGGTCATGAGACCATATCAGTACCGGTTCGTGGCTCCAACCGTTACTAACTAGCCAGTAATGTTTGCCCACCTGACGCCTTGGGGATTTAGTATCAGTTTGTGGATTCAACCGGTATTGGACTGCAGTATTTGAACTATTTCTTCTTCCCCAGTCCCCACCAGAGCAACACAGTGGCGCCTGAGTCGTCTCGACCAGAACAACACAATGGCGGCCGAGAGCTGAAGGGGATCAAACGGCGGTGCTACCCAAATTTTAAATTTGTGGTCCAATTACTCAAAGCGCAAGTTAAGCAAAGTTAGCAACTTCGTTGATCTACATTTGGTGTTATATGGTGCTTCATTTTTGCTTGAAACATGGATAAAGCTTGATTTTTTTCCCATTTATGATACATGAAGATTATCAATTTAGATCGATGAATAGCTCGTTCTTTTGTAGCTTTAGCTTAGAACTTGTTTGATTTATGATGTAGCTCGCATTGAAGGTGTGGATCTACCTCAATTTTAGGTCAATTTTGGTTTAATGATTGATGAATAATTTTGAATGTAGGCATCGATCGATCAATTGATCTTTTGTGTGCCTCATTAGGTGGCAAGAACTTGTTGTGTATGAATTTAATGTGCCCATGATAGAAAGAGCACCAATCAAAATAGCATCGTTCATATAGATGCCTTGGACAACAATGGAAATATGGACACCTACTATGGTTTCATAGAGAAGATATGGGAGCTGGACTATGGAGCTTTGAAAGTCCCTCTGTTTCAGTGCCAGTGGGTGAAATTGCGAGCCGTGGAAATCGATGAATACGGAATGACGACCGTGAACCTCAAGCAAATGGCATATAGGGATGAACCATTCGTGCTAGCCAATGATGTCACACAGGTATTCTATGTGATGGACATGGCCAGCAAATCGAAAAGAAGTAAGAAACAGAAGGACAAGACTATCAACTCTGATCAGCCAAAGCGCCATGTGGTACTTCCAAGTAAAAAGAAGGATCATCGAAGTTGAGTGCGTGACAGACGAAGAAGAGTATAACCAGTTCGACGAGTTGCCCCCTCTCACGATGGATGTCGACATCAGTGTCTTTGATGATGCTGACGAATCACTTTATGTACGCCATGATCACAATGAAGGATTACTTGTAAAAACAAAGTATGTCAGCAAATAAGTCCACCTATCTTGTACAGTTTTGTAATGCATATGTTAGCAAATATTTTTGCGCCCTTACCTGTTGACAACGAACTTTCGGTCACACTGGCTAGCAGCGCGCGGCGCGGTGGGCGCTCACCCACAGGTCGTCGGTTGGAGTCTCGGCCGCGCCCCCTGCACGCAAACTTTATTTTCCCCGCAACTTACCGTTTTCCCTAAATTTTGGTGCGCGTGGGGTCTTTAGTCCCGGTTGGTAACATGAACCGGTACTGCTTTCCGAAATAATCCCGGTTCCCCGCAAATTACTGTTTCCCCTAAATTTTGGTGCGCGTGGGGTCTTTAGTCCCGGTTGGTAACATGAACCGATACTGTTTTCCGAAATAATCCCGGTTGATGTTACCAACCGGGACTGAAGCCATTTTCACCTAACACACATTTTTGGATTTTGTACATATAATTTTTGCACATAATTTTAGTTACATAGCACGCTTCAGTGTGAAGACTACGAGCTATATTAGGATAATTTTCATGACTTATACACAATTATAAAAATGACTTATACACAATTATAAACATGACTTATATTAATATGATAAAGGAACTACTTTAGGGGCAAAGTTCCTAAAATTTCTATTACATAATATAAAGGAACTGTACAATAGGGGCAAAATTCATTTAATTTGCATTACATAATATAATTAACTAATAAATATATTAGGCCGGCGGTGGCGACGGTGGCGGCGCCAACGGACTAATCCTCGTCTGAGGCGTAGTCTTCCCGCCGATGCTCCTCCCAGCAGGGGCACCGCCAGTCCTCGTCGTCCGAGTCGAATCCGAAGACGGGCATCTCGTTGTGGTCCGGACGCCGTTGTGGTCCTCAACTGCCGGGCGTGGCGGCGACAGCTCGTCCAGCTCCGCTCAGGTGCTTGGCGCCCATGGCGGTTCTGGTGGGAAGACGGGGACGGGGCCACTGGGTGGGACCAGCTCCAGGAACTGGTCCCAGCTGACCGGCAGATCGACGCATGCCAGCAGTGGTGCGACGCGCGGTGTCGGCGGTAGTGGCACCAGCGGACGCAGTGGCGGCGGCACCGCCGCGCCTCGACCCCATCCGGCAGGTCTTGTAGCGGCGCAGCATCTCGCGGTGGCGGAGGCGATAATGTGAGAGACGGGGAGGAGAAAGTAGAGAATGGGGGTGGAGATCCGGCGAGAATGGGTGTGGAGTAGTGAAGGGGGGAGAAGATATAGCGCTGGAGCTCGGGAAGGCAGAAGGGTGCCATTAAACACACACTTGGTTCCAGTATGAACTGCAGATTTCTGATGAACTGCAAATTCCAATGACCTGTGAAATTCCAATGAGAATTCAATAAATGAGAATCCAATGAGAAAATAAAGCGGTGGAGGTGAAGATACTGATGCAAAAGCAAAAAAAAGAAATCAAATAAGTTAATATATGAAGAAATCTCGATGAACTGAAGCATGCTAAAGTTTATACGAAATCTGGATGTAGAGACAGGGCCGGGGGAAGAGGGAGGAGGGCCGTCGGGACCAGCTGGAAGAAGACACTACATGGCCACCTCCGGGTCCCACATGGCAGCGACATTTTTCGCTTATGTGTCAAAAATAATTTTGGGCCAAATGTGTAGACAACGAAATTCGGTCACACTGGCTAGCAGCGCGCGGCGCGGTGGACGCTCACCCACAGGTCATGGGTTCGAGTCCCCCTATGCCCCTGTATGCAAACTTTTTTTTCTCGCAACTATTTAAAGTTTTCCCAAAATTTTGGTGCGCGTGGGGTCTTTAGTCCCGGTTGGTAACATGAACCGGTGCTGTTTCCTGAAATAATCTCGGTTGATGTTCCCAACCGGGACTGAAGCCCTCCCACTTATATTAAGTTTTCCCAAAAATTTTGGCGTGCGTGGGGTCTTTAGTCCCGCGGTTGGTAACATGAACCGGTATTGTTTCCTGAAATAATCCTGGTTGATGTTACCAACTGGGAATGAAGCCCTCCCACTTATATTGGGAAGCGCGTGAGGCTGCCCTCTCACTCTCAAATCTCACTCTGCGCCTAACTTTGCTCCAACCCTAGTGCCGATGACCCCCTGCGCACCATCGTTCCTTAGCGCCGCTGACGACCCCCATCACTCCAGCGACATCCCAAGCTCCTCCTCCTCGATGACGACCACCCGCGTGCCGACGACGTCCCCGAGGTCCTCTTCCTTGACGGCTACCCCCGCGCGCCAACGATATCCCTGAGCTCATTATCCTCTGCGGAAACCCTCGTGCGCCGGCGACGTCCCCAAGCTCCTCCTCCTCGGCAGCGACCCCCTGTGCACCTGCGTCGTCCCCAAGGTCCTCTTCCTCGGCGGCTACCGCCCCGCGCGCCGGCGACGTCCTCAAGTTCGTCATCCTCGGCGGAGACCCCTCGCCGGCGACGTCCTCGTGCTCCTCCATGTCGACGACGACCACCGGCGGGCCGGCGACGTCCCCAAGCTCCTCCTCCTCGGCGGTGACCCCCCACGCGCCGGTGTCGTCCTCGAGCTGCTCTTCCTCGACGCTGACCCCCCGACATTCTAAGTTACTAACTTGCTAGTTATTGGTGTATTGTATTGTTAAAAGATTGAATATATTTTAGTGATTGTCTTATTAGATTCTGATATGCTATTGTTACTGATCTGCTACCGATGTGTGAATCATGTTATTAATTGCATAGACTATATTTATTTTCTACATTAGCAACTAGTCGAATTTTTACAAGAGGAAGTAGTCGAATTGTTGTGTGAATCATGATATTTTGTTGTGTGGATTATGATATTAATTTAGTTATTATTTATTTTTCTACATTACCAACTAGTCGAATTTTTTACAAGAGCAACTAGTCGAAATATTGTGTGAATCATGATATTTTGTTGTGCGGAACTATTTTGTTGTCTGAATCTATTTTTCTACATTAGCATGACGATGATGCAACACTAGCTAATAACAAGCACAATGTCAAATTTTTACATGCGTTCGTTGTTTATTATTTTTAATGCCTTCTTCTAGATTTAGAAACAACGATGGATGGCGATGGTTATGATGCTGATGAGGTCTTATGATTTTTTATTGCGGGATATGATTCGTATAATTTAGGGGAGCGCGAACCCCTCTTAGATGAGATCGTTGAGGCTGCAGAGCCCGACGAGGCCAATCAATCCACCGAGGTAAATATTACAGATGCATATATCATCGGTTCCACTATCATGCATAGACGATATTCTGAACATTTCATGGTTATACTATACTTTCAAATCGATCAACTGAGCAGGCAAGCACATCTGCGAGGTCCTAGCAAGAAGTCAAGGGCAAGGCACTTGGTCACCGAAGTCGGCGGGGATGGTGCACCTATTGCACCCACCACTGCAATTGCGCTATTCAATTCATCATGCGGCATCCATGTTAGGGACCACGTGCCAATTAAAATAGTGAAGTGGGAGCATATTCCTATAGACACGAAGAACTTGCTCTGGGCTGATATGAAGGAGCAATTCACATTCCCTGAGGGTACCAAAGATAATGTCAAACGTTACGCATTCAGGAAGATGGCCATCGCATTTCAAACATTGAAAAAGAATTTGAACACTGGAATGCGTTCGTGGAATACAAGAAATCTCAAGAAGGTCAAAATATGAGTGAGAAGAACAACAGGAATGCAGCCAAGAAGGTTTACCACCATCACCTGGGCCCTGGTGGTTACCGTAGTGCTTTACCTAAATGGGAGAGGCGGGAACAGGAGCTGTTGGCGAAGGGTGTCGTATCCATACCATTGCAGTGGCCGACGAAAAGAGCAAGGGATTGGTTCTATGCTCACGGCAGTCGCGTTGATGATGACGGGAAAGCTGTGTTTGGCCCCGAGCTGAGGGAAGTGGCCACAAGGCTTGTTGAATCGTTCGAGGAGACATCCCGAGGCACCTTCGTGCCAAAAAGGGAGAACGACGAGCTAACAAGGGCCCTACAAAATCTGGAGCACCCTGGGCGTACACGAGCTAAAGGCTCATGGAGGATTGGATTCTTTGAGAACATCGAGACCTATAGGAGTCGTCAGAGAGGCAAGGCTCGATAGGCACTGCAGATGCAAATGCAGTTAGCCGGCGCGCTTGAGCATGCAAAAAGGGACATACAAGTGGGGATGCAAGAGGAGATTCGTAAACAGGTCCAGTTAGCCTTGAGCTAGCAGCTAGAATCGGGCTAGGGACCCCCTCCGGACGTCATCAGTCCCCCCTCCGCACAACGAAGCAGCTGTGCTTCAGGTGAGCTCGAAGGGGAATTGGGACACTTTCCTGTCGACAACATCAGGCAACGGACACCTTGTGAGCTACACTTTGAAGTGCGAAACCTCACGATCAAGGCGGCTGATGGCATGGCTCACCCAGTGTAACCGGGGCAGCTCCTCCATGGTGAACAGTTACTCTAAGGTCTCGGTGGAGGACCTTCTCCTCGACATTGCTGGAGGTGACGGGGACTACAAAGTTAGAAGAGAAGCTACACAGTTTCGTTCTATGGCGCAAAAGGTTCATCATCTTTGGACAAAACGTGAACATGTCCTCTCCACGGAAAGACCTCCAGGACCATGGCAGAAGAAGCCCAACCCTGCAGACACTAACAAACATCAGTGATTCACCCCCAACATCTCCTGCAGAACAACCCGATGTAAGTCCAAGTCCATCACCCCCTCGGCCAGTAGCTCCCAAGAAGGTGATAGCCAAACCAAGAAAGACTGCTCGGCCACCAGCTCCCAAGAAGCTAGCTCCGCTTCCTAAGAAGCCGGCACCACTTCCAAAGTTGTCGTACGAAAAGACAACAGAGGAGTTCGATAAGGAAGTAAGAGATCATGTTACTGCACATTTCAAAAAAAAATCACCTCCCAAGAAGATTTAGCCCTTTACCGACGATGGTACAGATCCATGGCAACAAAAAAAAATCTGAAGGATTCAAAAGCCAAACCTCTTGTATCAGACTACGAGCGGACATTGTCAAAGGGCAAGAAAAGGAACAAGGCAGATGAGCAGTCAGCTGAGCAGAAGGCCAAGAAGATGAACAAATTCTTCGAAGAAACTGGACTTGCTCCAGAGTAAGCAATGGGCATAAAGGTTATCGAGTATGCCGAAGTGACAAGATGGAAATTCTCCAAGGGTAGGGCTTTGGTTAAGCGGGAGGACCTTATCCAGCTACCAACAAAAATGCGTCAATTCCATGATTGCTATTTGGAAGCATACAACAAATGGTCTAGTTGTGTTCACTGTCAAGTACATGCAAGATGGTTTTATTCATGGGGAAGGTTCATGTTTTATCGAATGGGAGGTGATGTACGAACTCTACCAGACCGACGCCCTCAACGTGGGCCTGATGAGCTATTGGGTTCAGTAAGTGTTTTTTTTTTGCAGAAATCTCTCGTGCTATACTATCTTGCTAGCACAATTAACTAAATATCCATCTTATACAGAATGGAGATACAAAGATTTAGAAGGAAGAGAATGTTTGACAGAAGATTCATCGATCCATTAAAAGTCAACCAGAAGATGCTCATGGACTCGTCAACAATCACAGAGAACATGATTTACGACGCTCCCATGGGTCAAAATTTTCATTCACAGATATATCTACGATGGAACTATGAGTATGTGATTTCGCACTGACTCGTTCTAATATTTTTTCATAACATGATGTTACAACTATTTAATTAGATACATTGATATATATTTTTATGTGTAGTTATCACTGGATCCTTGTGATTTTCGAGCTAGATCGTAGCCAGATCACAATTTTTGACTCGTTAAGGCATCCAGTTAGCCAGTACCAAAGCATGATCGACTTGCTGAACCGGTATTCCTGTTATTTTCAATACTGCATCAATTCTATTTTCTTTCAATCTAAATAAATTCTAATCATTAAAAGTTCGTAATCATGTGTGTAGTGCATTCGAAAGGTTCTGTGCGACGATTGAGGGGGAATTTAGACAACAATTTGGTGTTGTACGAGCCTCTAAGGTAATTAATGTTAGCTTTTTATTTAGGTAGCTTATAACATTTCATGCACCCATTTCACCCTGTTATCTTTTTTGTCCACAGATCTTGCGTCAGCCGCTCGGCACAAATTTATGTGGCTACTATGTATGTGAGTTCTTGCACACTCAAACAGGAGCCATTAGCAGCCATATGGATGAACGAGGTTCAAAACTCTCACCGGAGCGGGTCAGAGCAGTGCAAGAACAACTCATCGGCTTTATTCTCGATGAGATCGTAAATCCCCGTGGCGTGTTTCATGACCCCCGTTAATAGGGTTGGCCTTCCTATATGGACTAGTCAAGTGTCGGGATCGACATCTACTGCAACCAAGAGCGATGCATGTAAAAAATCCCGATAAACATATCAAACATGTATATTTACTTATTATTTGAATTGTTCACATACGTGTACTTATATATTTGTTGCCTAACTAGCTAGCTAGCAATTGTGACATATATTAGTTGCAATTAAATTTGTTAATTAATTTCATTGATTTATTTGCGGTTAATTGTGCGTGATTGATTACATATAAAAATAATATATACTAGAAAACACGCGTATAATAACAATAATATATATTAATATTACGTATACTGCACACGTGACGCCACCCCCCTCCAGCACCGGTTGGAGACACCTACCGGTACTAGTTGGGGAGTGGGGGAGACTCCATGTGTGGGCTTAGTAGTACCGGTAGGAGACACCAACCGGTACTGGTTGGGGGTGGGGCAACGCGCCACGTGTGCCCTACGGCGCAACTGGACGTGCCTTCAGTACCGGTTATTGGAACCGGTACTGGGTACCGGTTCCAAAAACCGGTACTGATGCCCCTTACGAACCGGTACTAAATGCCCGTTCTGTAGTAGTGGCTCAAGCCATTATTTGTTATACGATCTTGGAAGCTAGGATGCACATGAATTTGTAACCTGTCACACATGCAACTCCGTCTACGAGCGAGTTAATCTGCACAATTCAGGCCCTCTTTGATAGCTTGTTTAGTTATGGTTTAGTTTTTGTTGGGAAAATTTGACCACCTTTGAAAGTGGTATGAAAAGGCTAAATAAATTATCGAAATTTTTTTTTTGAGATCTTTGAGAAAAACTCTACAAAGTTCTAAAAAAATTATTTTCAGAAAATAAAGTGATTGGTGTATATAAAAATAACAAAAGTTACAAATCCAACAAAAACTACAACTAAACAAGCTATCAAATAGGGCCTCAGGTAGATTGTAGCGCTTCATTGTTGTGCATTGTTCGTACACGGAACAACGCTGCGTCTTGTGGGGGCGGCGGCATCGTTGCCAGCGACGAGCACGACAGCACTGGGGCGACGGCGCGGCGACACCGGCACGGAGGCTGAGTCGCACGACGACGGCCCGCTGGCATTGGACTATTGGAGACGGCACAGCAACGGCCAGCGAGTAGCGGGGAGGAAAAACAGAGAGAAAGAAGGGAAGGAGCACGGCGATGAGAGAGAGAGAGAAAGAGAGAGGCCGGGATAAGGAGGGAGAGGCAAGAGAGGAAGACCGACGGTGGAGAAAGGGGCGGCGGAGGAGGCTACCGATGGCGGCGAAGCTTGGCGCTGGGGCGACGTCGACGCAGCGCTCTGGCAAAAGGCGTGGCCAGGCGACTCGGAGGTGGAATCGAGGGAGGAAGCAAAGGGGGAGTTGGCTCAGAGAAGTGAGGGAGGAGAGGAGAGGGGGAGAAGAAGGAGAGGGAAGGTGGTGGGAGAGAAGGTTTGGGAAGAGGGCGAGGTGGCAGGGGAGGGGACGCGTGGTGGGAGAGCTGCCGGGGAAGGGAGAGACCGGGGGAGGGGGAGCTCGGGCTGGACAGAGAAGAGGCGGTGGGGACTGGGGAGAAGAGAGCTGGAGGGAGGAGAAAGAAGAGGAAGAAGAAAGCGGAAAAGAAAAGAAGAGAGAATAAAAGAGGAAAAAAGAAAAAGAAAAGGATAAAAAATTAAATGCAAACAAATTTTGGAATGCAAAATTTCTAAATGTTTTTGAAAATTTGCAACGCATTTTGAATTAACCTACCCATTTTTAAATCTTTCGAAAATTCAAAATTATTTTATATTGACATGCTTATTTTAAATGGTTTTAAAATAAGGATGTCACATATCCTTTGGATGAGGCTAATTCTTATAGTCATGAAACTAAATAAAAAACCACATAAAATGTTCTGAAACTATGTGAATATTTCTAAAAAATTTTACGAAACTTCATGAAAATTTATAAAGCTGCATGAAATTTTTCTGAAACTACATGAAATTATCTCAATAATGAATAATTCCTTCGAGGCATTTAAGTAGACCAAAGTTTCACTAATTTAATTGAAACACAAATTAATTAAAAGTGGTAGCTATATATATAGGTACCTCGCACAAGACAAGATGAGATGGTGACAATCACACAACTAACTAGCTACGAAATGAAAAACAAAAAGGAGACACTTAGAAACAGGTTTATCCTAGATAGGCCATGCATGCATGCACCATGCACCACAAGCTACAAGCTCAACACTCAAACTAACTATGTAAAAAGTAACATGCAATAAGTAATGTGCATGCATGCATGTAGGCGGCTAATTGAACACCATTACCACACAGATGATCAATTGATCCATGATATTTTTCGGGTTAGTGGCGGGGTTCGGCTTGGATAGCACTGCCTAGGGGGCGCGGCATCTGGTCTTCTTCGCTTCTTGTGCGCATGTCACCAGGCGTGCTGGCCCCTCTTTGACGGCATTGGCTGGTGACCTTTCTCCAGCGGTGTTCCCGTTCTCCGCCTCTTGGATCGATCATGTCCTCGCCGTCTTAACCCTCCCCTTCTTCGAGGTATCGGTTGGCTTTGGCAAGGGTTTTAGCGGAGTGTTGTGATTAATTGTATCCCGTGCTTGCACAAGTTTTTATTATTCTTCTTGTTCTACTAATCAATGGTAGAGGACGGCAGTTCTTTTGTCCCTCTTTCAAAAAAATTGATCCATGCTGCTACTAGCTAGAGATAGATGGATGACTGAAGCATAAAGCGTGGTGCTCTATCTACTTTTACTAGCCAGATACTCCCTCTTTTTTTTGACGTCTTTGACTTTTTGGTACGTCTTTGACCATTCGTCTTATTTAAAAATTTAATGCAAAGATGTAAAAAAAAGACATATTTAAAGTACATCTATTGATAAAACAAAGGCGAGCGCCAGCGTCCGGACGTCCGTCCGGACGCTGGCGCGCCGGACCAACCGCGCCCGCCAGATCGGTGGCTACCGCGCCAATCCAACGCATGCCCGGCGCTCCCGCGTACGTGGCTTTCCCAGCGAGGCAGCAACTAGTTAGTCGTCGTTTGATTAAAATTCCGATTAAACTTCTGATATTTGTATAAAATTCAAACAGTGTTCAAAATGCGTGGAATAAATTTCATAATTCTTCTCAAACCGAGAGCAACCCATTTTAAATACTTTTTGAATTTTTGAATTTTTTCACTTTTCAATTTTTTTGATGTGAACTAGGAGAAGGCACTTATGAAACTTACATCTATACTAGCGAAACTTGGCAGTGTTTTGATGAAACTTGGCTGTGTTCTGATGAAACCAGATGAAACTTGGATGAAACTTCGATGTAGCTCGCATTGAAGATGTGGATCTACCTCAATTTTTTGTCAATTTTGGTTTAATGATTGATGAATAATTTTGAATGTAGGCATCGATCGATCAATTGATCTTTTGTATGCCTCATTAGGTGGCAAGAACTTGTTGTGTATGAATTTAATGTGCCCAGGATAGAAAGAGCACCAATCAAAACAGCATCGTTCGTATAGATGCCTTGGACAGCAATGAAAACATGGACACCTATTATGGTTTCATAGAGGAGATATGGGAGTTGGACTATGGAGCTTTGAAAGTCTCTCTGTTTCGGTGCCAGTGGGTGAAATTGCGAGCTGTGGAGATCGACGAATACGGTATGACAACCGTGGACCTCAAGCAAATGGCATATAGGGATGAACCATTCGTGCTAGCCAATGATGTTACACAGGTATTCTATGTGATGGATATAGCCAGCAAATCAAAAAGAAGCAAGAAACAAAAGGACAAGACTAGCAGCTCTGATCAGCCAAAGCGCCATGTGGTACTTCCAAGTAAAAGAAGAATCGTCGGAGTTGAGGCCGTGACAGACGAAGAAGAGCATAACCAGTTCGACGAGTTGCCCCCTCTCACGGTGGATGTAGACATCAGTGTCCTAGATGATGCTGACGAATCACTTTATGCACGCCATGATCGCAATGAAGGATTACTTGTAAAAACAAAGTATGTCGGCAAATAAGTCCATGTATCTTAAAAAATTTTGTAATGCATATGTTAGCAAATATTTTTGCGCCCTTACCTGTTGATAACGAACTTTAGATCACACTGGCGGGCGCCCACCCACAGGTCATAGGTTCGAGTCTCGGCCTCGCCTCCTGCACGCAAACTTTTTCCCCGCAACCTACGTTTTCCCCAAAATTTTGGTGCGCGTGCGGTCTTTAGTCCCGTTGGTAACATGAACCGGTACAGTTTTCCGAAATAATCACAGTTCCCCGCAACTTACTGTTTTCCCCTAAATTTTGGTGCGCGTGGGAACTTTAGTCCCGGTTGATAACATGAACCAGGTACCGGTTGATGTTACCAACCGGGACTGTTGCACAAAATAATCCCGGTTGATGTTACCAACCGGTACTAAAGCCATTTTCACCAAACACACATTTTTGAATTTTGTACATACAATTTTTGCACATAATTTTAGTTACATAGCACGCTTCAGTGTGAAGACTACGAGCTATATTAGGATAATTTTCATGACTTATACACAATTATAAACATGACTTATGCACAATTATAAACATGACTTATATTAATATGATAAAGGAACTACATTAGGGGCAAAGTTCCTAAAATTTGTATTACATAATATAAGGGAACTGTACAATAGGGGCAAAGTTCCTTTAATTTGCATTACATAATATAATTAACTAATAAATATATTAGCCCGGCGGTGGCGGCGGTGGCGGCGCCGGCAGACTAATCCTCATGTGAGGCGTAGTCTTCCCGCCGATGATCCTCCCAGTAGGGGCACCGCCAGTCCTTGCCGTCCGAGTCGAATCAGGAGGCGGGCACCTCCGTTGTGGTCCGGACGCTGCTGTGGTCCTCCACTGCCGGGCGCGGCAGTAGCAGCTCGTCCAGCTTCGCCCAGGTGCTTGGTGCCCGTGGCGGTGCTGGTGGGAAGACGGAGACGAGGCCACTGGGTGGGACTAGCTCCGAGAACAACTGCTCCTAGCTGACTAGTAGACCGACGCATGCCATTAGCGGAGCGACGCGCGGTAGCGGCGGTAGTGGAACCAATGGAGGCAGTGGCGGCGGTACTGGCGCGGGTGGCGGCAATGGCCTCAACCGCAGGTCTTGTAGCTGTGCGGCATCTCGCGGTGGCGGAGGCAAGAATGTGCGAGACAGGGAGGAGAGAAGTCGAGAATGGGGGTGGAGATCCGGCGAGAATAGGTGTGGAGCAGTGAAGGGGGAGAAGATATAGCGCTGGAGCTTGGGAAGGCAGAAGGGCGCCATTAAACACACACCTTGTTCCAGTATGAACTGTAGATATCCGATGAACTGCAAATTCCAATGACCCGCGAAATTCCAACGAGAATTCAATAAATGAGAATCCAATGAGAAGATAAAGTGGTGGAGGTGAAGATATTGATGCAAAAGCAAAAAAAAAAAAAAGAAATCAAATAAGTTAATATATGAAGAAATCTCGATGAACTGAAGTAGGCTAAAGTTTATACGAAATCTGGATGCAGAGACAGGGCCGGGGAAGAGGGAGGAGGGCTGTCGGGACCAGCTGGAAGAAGACAACATGTGGCCACCTCCGGGTCCCACATGGCAGCGACATTTTTCGCTTATGTGTCAAAAATAATTTTGGGCCAAATGTGTAGACAACGAAATTTGGTCAAACCGGCTAGCAGCGCGCGGCGCGGCGGGCGCTCACCAGCAGGTCGCGGGTTCGAGTCCCCCCTGCGCCCCCTACATGCAAACTTTTTTCCCCAACTACTTAAAGTTTTCCCCAAAATTTTGGCGCGCGTGGGGTCTTTAGTCCCGGTTGGTAACATGAACTGGTACTGTTTCCCGAAATAATCCCGGTTGATGTTACCAACCGGGACTGAAGCCCTCCCACTTATATTGAGTTTTCCCCAAAATTTTGGCGTGCGTGGGTCTTTAGTCCCGGTTGGTAACATGAACCGGTACTATTTCCCGAAATAATCCCGATTGATGTTACCAACGGGACTACCGGGACTGAAGCCCTCCCACTTATATTGGGAAGCGCGTGAGGCCGCCCTCTCACTCTCAAATCTCACTCAGCGCCTAACTTTGCTCCAATCCTAGCGCCGATGACCCCCTGCGCACCGTCGTTCCTTAGCGCCGCTGATGACCCCAATCATGCCAGCAACGTCCCCGAGCTCCTCCTCCTCGATGACAACCACCCGTGCGCCGACGACGTCCCCGAGGTCCTCTTCCTTGATGGCTACCCCCCGCGCGCCGGCGACGTCCCCAAGCTCCTCCTCGGCGGCGACCCCCTGTGCGCCGGCGTCATCCCCAAGGTCCTCTTCCTCGACGGCTACCCCCTTCCCCCAGCGTCGGCGACGTCCTCGAGTTCGTCGTCCTCGGCGGAGACCCCTCGCGCACCGGCGACGTCCCCGAGCTCCCCCATGTCAACGACGACCACCCACGTGCCGGCGACGTCCCCAAGCTCCTCCTCGGCGGCGACCCCCACGCGCCTGTGTCGTCCTCGAGCTCCTCTTCCTCGACGCCGAACCCCCGACATTCTAAGTTACGAACTTGCTAGTTACTGATGTATTGTATTGTTAAAAGATTGAATATATTTTAGTGATTGTCTTATTAGATTCTGATATGTATTATTACTGATCTGCTACCTATGTGTGAATCATGTTATTAATTGCATAGATGATATTTATTTTCTACATTAGCAACTAGTCGAATTTTTACAAGAGGAACTAGTCGAATTATTGTGTGAATCATGATATTTTGTTGTGTGGATCATGATATTAATTTAGTTATTATTTATTTTCTACATTACCAACTAGTCGATTTTTTTTACAAGAGGAACTAGTCAAAATATTGTGTGAATCATGATATTTTGTTTTGTGGAACTATTTTCTTGTCCAAAACTATTTTTCTACATTAGAATGATGATGATGCAACACTAGCTAATAAAAAGTACAATGTCAAATTTTTACCTGTGTTCGTTGTTCATTATTTTAAATGCCTTTTTCTAGAGTTAGAAACAACGATGGATGGCGATAGTTATGATGCTGATGAGGTCTTACGATTTTTTATTGCGGGATATGATTCGTATAATTCGAGGGAGCGCGAACCCCTCTTGGATGAGATCGTCGAGGCTGCAGAGCCCGACGAGGCCAATCAATCAACTGAGGTAAATAATACAGATGCATGTCATTTGTTCCACTATCATGCATCGACAATATTCTGAACATTTCATGGTTATACTATACTTTCAAATCGATCAACCGAGCAGGCAAGCACGTCTGCGAGGTCCCAGCAAGAAGTCAAGGGCAAGGCACATGGTCACCGAAGTCGACGGGGATGGTGCACCTATTGCACCCACCACTACAATTACACCATTCAATTTATCATGCGGCATCCATGTTAGGGACCACGTGCCCATTAGAATAGTGAAGTGAGAGCATATTCCTACATACACGAAGAACTTGCTTTGGGCTGATATGAAGGAGCAATTCACAATCCCTGAGGGTACCGAAGATAATGTCAAACGTTACGCATTCAGGAAGATGGCCATCTCAATTCAAACATTGAAAAGGAAGTTGAACACTGGGATGCGTTCGTGGAATACAAGAAATCTCAAGAAGGTCAAAATATGAGTGAGAAGAACAAGAGGAATGCAGCCAAGAAGGTTTACCACCATCACCTGGGCCCTGGTGGTTACCGTAGTGCTTTACCTAAATGGGAGAGGCGGGAACAGGAGCTGTTGGCGAAGGGTGTCGTACCCATACCATTGCAGTACCCGACGAAAAGAGCAAGGGATTGGTTCTATGCTCACGGCGGTCGCATTGATGATGACGGGAAAGCTGTGTTTGGCCCCGAGCTGAGGGAAGTGGCCACAAGGCTTGTTGAATCGTTCGAGGAGACATCCCGAGGCACCTTCGTGCCAAAAAAGGAGAACGACGAGCTAACAAGGGCCCTACAAAACCCGGAGCACCCTAGGCGTACACGAGGTAAAGGCATGGTCTCATGGAGGATTGGATTCTCTGAGAACACCGAGACCTATAGGAGTCGTCAGAGAGGCAAGGCTCGACAGGCACTGCAGATGCAGATGCAAATGCAGTTAGCCGGTGCGCTCGAGCAAGAAAAAAGGGACATACAAGAGGGGATGCAAGAGGAGTTCGTAAACAGGTCCAGTTAGCCTTGAGACAGCAGCTAGAGTCGAGCCAGCATGACGGAGCAGCTGCGCTTCAGGTGGGCTTGAATTGGGACACTTTCCTGTCGACGACATCATGCAGCGGACACCTTGTGAGCTGCACTTTGAAACGCGAAACCTTACGATCAAGGCGGATGATGACATGGCTCACCCAGTGGAGCTGAGGCAGCTCCTCCATGGCGAATAGTTACCGTTGGGTTACTCTAAGGTTTCGGTGGAGGACCTTCTCCTCGACATTCCTCGAGGTGGCGGGGACTACAAAGTTAGAAGAGACGCTACACAGTTTCGTCCTATGGCGCAAAAAGGTTTATCATCTTTGGACAAAACGTGAACATGTCCTCTCCATGGAAAGACCTCCAGGACCATGGCAAGCCTAACCCCGTAGACACCTGCAAACATCAGCGATTCACCCCCAACATCTCCTGCAGAACAACCCAATGTAAGTCCAAGTCCATCACCTCCTCGGCCAGTAGCTCCCAAAAAGGTGATAGCCAAACCAAGAAAGACTGCTCGGCCAACAGCTCCCAAGAAGCTAGCTCCGCTTCCTAAGAAGCTGGCACCACTTCCAAAGTTGCTGTACGAAAAGACAGCAGAGGAGCTCGATGAGGAAGTAAGAGATCATGTTGTTGCACATTTAAAAAAAATCACCTCCCAAGAAGATTCAGCCCTTTACCGACGATGGTACAAATCCATGGCAACAATAAAAAATCTGAAGGATTCAAAAGCCAAACCTCTTGTATCAGACTACGAGCGGACATTATCAAAGGACAAGAAAAGGAGCAAGGCAGATGAGCAGTCAGCTGAGCAGAAGGCCAAGGAGATGAAAAAATTCTTCGAAGAAATTGGCCTTGCTCCAGAGTAAGCAATGGGCATAAAGGTTATCGAGTATGCGGAAGTGACAAGATGGAAATTCTCCAAGGGCGGTGCTTTGGTTAAGCGGGAGGACCTTGTCCAGCTCCCAACAAAAATGCGTCAATTCCATGATTGCTATTTGGAAGCATACAACAATGGTCTAGTTGTGTTCGCTGTCAAGTACATGCAAGATGATTTTATTCACGGGGAAGGTTCATGTTTTATCGAATGGGAGGTGATGTACGAACTCTACCAGACCGACGCCCTCGACGTGGGCCTGATGAGCTATTGGGTTCGGTAAGTGTTTTTTTTTTTGCAGAAATCTCTCGTGCCATACTATCTTGCTAGCACAATAACTAAATATCCATATTATGTAGAATGGAGATACAAAGATTTAGAAGGAAGACAATATTTGACAATGGATTCATCGACCCATTAAAAGTCAACCAGAAGATGCTCATGGACTCGCCAACAATCACAGAGAACACGGTTTACGATGCTTTCATGGGTCAAAATTTTCATTCACATATATATCTACCATGGAACTATGAGTATGTGATTTCGCACTGACTTGTTGTAATCCTTTTTCATAACACGATGTTACAACTAATTAATTACATACTCCCTCCGTATCATGGTTCAGAAGTCAAAAGTGACAAACATTTTGATACGGAGGGAGTACATTTATATATATTTTTATGTATAGTTATCACCGGATCCTTGTGATTATCGAGCTAGATCGTAGCCAGATCACAATTTTTGACTCGTTAAGGCATCCAGTTAGCCGGTACCAAAGCATGATCGACTTGCTGAACCGGTATTCCTGTTATTTTCAATACTGCATCAATTCTATTTCCTTTCAATTTAAATAAATTCTAATCCATAAAAGTTCGTAATCATGTGTGTAGTGCATTCAAAAGGTTTCGTGCGACGATTGAGGGGGGATTTAGACAACAATTTGGTGTTGTACGAGCCTCTAAGGTAATTAATGTTAGCTTTTTATTTAGGTAGCTTATAAGGTTTCATGCACCCATTCCACCCTGTTATATTTTTTGTCCACATATCTTGCGTCAGCCGCCCGGCACAAATTTATGTGGGTACTATGTATGTGAGTTCTTGCACACTCAAACAGGAGCCATTAGTAGCCATATGGATGAACGAGATTTAGAACTCTCGCTGGAGCGGGTCAGAGCAGTGCAAGAACAACTCGTCGGCTTTATTCTCGATGAGATCGTAAATCCCCGTGGCGAGTTTCATGACCCCGTTAATAGGGTTGGCCTTCCTATACGGGCTAGTCAAGTGTCGGGGTCGACATCTACTGCAACCAAGAGCGATGCATGTAAAAAATCCTGATAAACAGATCAAACATGTGTATTTACTTATTATTTGAATTGTTCACATATGTGTACTTATATATTTGTTGCCTAGCTAGCTAGCTAGCAATTGTGACATATATTAGTTGTAATTAAATTTGTTCATTAATTTCATTGATTTATTTGCGGTTAATTGTGTGTGATTGATTACATATAAAAATAACATATACTGGAAAACACACGTATAATAACAATAATATATATTAATATTACGTATACTGGAAAGCACACGTGGTGCCCCTCCCCACACCAGCATCGGTTGGAGACACCTACTGGTACTAGTTGGGGAGCGGGGGAGACGCCATGTGTGGGTTTAGCATGCAGTACCGGTTGGAGACACCAACTGGTACTGGTTGGGGGCGGGACAACGCGCCACGTGTGCGCTGCGGAGCAACAGGACGTGCCTTCAGTATCGTTTTTGGAACCGGTATTGATGCCTAAGGGGCATCGGTCCCCATTTAGGGGGTACTAGTTCAAAAACCGGTATTGATGCCCCTTACGAACCGGTACTAAATGCCCGTTCTGTAGCAGTGGCTCAAGCCATTATTTGTTATACGATCTTGGAAGATGGGATGCACATGAATTTGTAACCTGTCACACATGCAACTCCGTCTACGAGCAAGTTCTGCACAATTCAGGTAGATTGTAGCGCTTCATTGTTGTGCATTGTTCATACACGGAACAACGCTGCGTCTTGTTTGAAGGCAAGGAGCATTCAGAGTGACCGAACTAAAATTAGTTATATGGAGCACTAAATTAATAAATTGATTGAATAAATAAATAAGCTCAAACCACTGTATATGTCGCAGAGTAGTCAATTTCAGATGCAGGTGCAGCCATTAAATCCATGCTGTCTCAAACTTCGTCATCATATTGCTCTGCAGGCCAGCAGCTAGGTAATTACCAAAAGACCTTACCATACCATGCAGGTCCGAGCTGGCATTAGCAAAGCTACTGGCCATGGCCCATGCTATAGGCAGGGCCAACAGTAGGGATGTGATCGGATCGATAAGGTCGTATATCGTTTTATCCATATCCGTATCCGTATTTTTTATCGGATACAAATTCGAATGCGAATGTGTCGAATATGGATAATAATATTGATAACATCGGTTACGAATACGAAGCGAATACAGATCGGATAACACAAGAATACGGATATTGTTAGTCGAATAGTTAGTAACATTAGTAAAAAACAAAACATTAGAAAGTCTATACATGAATATTATTAATTTAGTTTAGATTTAAAAATTCAAAAAATAAATTGAAAAGTTGGGAAACTATCAATAAAAAATATAGAAATACATTTAAAAATTCCAGAAATACATTCGGATATTATCCGAACAAAAACTCGGATATTCCTTATCCACTGAATAATTAGTGCTCCGTATTCGTATCCATATCCACGTCAAATTATCCATATCCATATCCTTATCCGTAAAAATAGTCGAATATCCATAAAACTATCCAAATCACTATCTGATCAATTCAGTCGATCGGATAATATCCGTGCCATTTCCACCCCTAGCCAACAGGACCACAGTACCATAGCACATGGTCTCAACTGTGGTCAGAAAATCATTACTCCCTCCGTACACAAATGATATACGTTTAAGAGAAATCACAAAGACCAATAAAACAATTAACGGATCAACTACCCATTTAATTTTAAAAATATTACTACGAAAGTAGTGCCATCATTTACTTGATGTAACCTCTCACACGAAAAGTTGTGTTTTCACACCAATTAAAGAACTGCATGCTTGTAACAGACAATTAATTACAATCTCATGCAATAAAAATCAGGCTAAAAAATAGATCTTTTTTGGACAAACCAAAAAAGATTATATATAGATCATTTGTGTACAGAGAGAGTAGTTTCTATCTACCGGATATTAGATATCATTAGTTAGAAATTAGTATTTATGGTCAATTTAAAAATTACTTTTTTAACATGAAAAATAAATCAAATCCAAGCTTTTTTTAGCGTCTAAGTTAGTTCTCGCTAAAAGAGGTTCGTTATCAATCATCCAAACAATGAATTAATCAATCTCATAAATAGTAAGCTCTGATTAACATCCTAGAGTTATTTCCAACTTGAACTCTAAGAAGCTAATCCCTAACTAATAACAACTAATCTAACTAATCTCTATCTCTATCTCTACTATCTTAAAGCACCTTGTGGTCGTGTGGAAATGTGGAAATGCATAGGATTTTGCTAGCCCTGGATTTATGTCATTGCCTAGAACTAGATTCATCCTAATTTGTGCTAGCTGTTTTTTCTGATGAACAAATTTGTCTAGGACGCAATGATGAACACATGTCTTCTTTATTCACATATGAAAAATTTCAAATTTTTGTTGGCTGGTGTTGCTTGTGCATCGAGGAAAAGATTTTGATTCATTTCCAGTGTATCAAAATGTGTAAGACCTAGCCCTGGATTTTTTATTGCCTATAACTAGACTCATCCTAATTTGTGGTAGCTATTTTTTTGGTCGATGGCTACTGGAGCCACTATAATTTTATCAATTGTCTTGACTAGCCGATGACCAATGTTCTTGCATTCGAAAATAGAACCTGTTCTGTATTTAACTATCAGCTTTGGTGGCAAATTTTAGTGTTGGAGTTCAGGGTGCCAAGGCTTCTGGGGCTAAGGTAGTTGCTGTTCCATCACTCCAAAGTCAAAGGCAACGTTACTCGTGCTGATGTTGTCCTCTATTCGCTGCTGGACTTCCATCATGAGCTGTGGGGTCTTCCTCCATTTGAAGATCGTAAGTCTTTCTCCATTAACCACTGATTTCATTTCAGCTTATTTAATTTTCATTGTTTTAGAGCATGTTCGGAGTGGATGAGCTGAATAAATAAACTATCTGAGCTGAAGTTAAGTCCGATGAGTGAAAAACTAACAATTATATTACAGGCATTCAAGGTGTTTTAACTATCGAACCATTATTCTCAAATGCTTAGATAGGCTATGCAATTCCAGATACTGTTATTACCATAATAGCAGGTCAGACACCTTCCTATATCACTTTTAATTTGACATTAATGACACTTCTCAGCACATAGTGATTTGTGAAATACTGTAGCTACACTTTCTTAACTTACTTTAGTTGTTCCTAAACAGGTGAATGTACTTACGATTCTATTCCAGACCAAATATCAGGAATTTTCTTTGGTTGGGCAAAGTTAGAAGCACATGGAATCTCTAAGGCGGTGATCGGCATTGGGTGGGACTTTTCACAACAAACTGTTGAAAGAGTGATGGTTAGTATATTAATTTTTCTTTTATTTGGGTGGCTGGTAATCAGAAGGTTCCTCTACATGTGCATTGATTCAAGAGTATTGTAGATTATGAATATACTGGTTTTTACTACTATATTGTTGTACAATAAAATCTCTACAATTGACCAATTGCAATGCCATTCCCACCAAAAAAAGGGAAAAAGCTAAATAAATTTGCCTTCACATTTGGTTTTCCTGTTTCAGCGCATATATTTTCTTGATTCCTGCTGCAAAGCCAAAATAGAGTAGCCACTGTAGCTTTTTTTTTTTTTGTTGATGAAAACATCTATCAATGGCATAATTATGAACACATGTCTTCTTTGTTTGGATATGAAAATTTCCCCTTTCTTATTAGCTGGTGCTGCTATATTTTTACAATACTTCTGCCAACCAGTTATTGCTAAACTTGGGGATGACAATGAGCCTTTTATTTGTACCATGGAATGCCTTGGTGCAAAGTACATATCAATTTCATCTGTATTTTTGGAACCGAAACCGAAGTAACCGAACCGAACGGAACCGATATTAATTTCGGTTCCCGTTTTTAGATAACCGAAATAACCGAGAAAATTTCGGTTCCGGCTCTCAACTAACCGAACTAACCGAAATAACCGAAATATTGCAAAGACCCAATATAACCAACTAGAACCCTAAATATATAGATATAAGTTATCAATAATCATGTCGGCACTTTAAGATTGCAATTTTTATCATGCTACTAGTTACATTGTTACTATTATGTTGTGGTTTATTTGTACAAATAAAAAATAAATTGCTGAAATTTTCTACAAATTGTGATGTTTCGTTGTTGTTGCAATATATTTCGGTTAGTTCGGTTCTAACCGGAACCGAACCGAAATAACCGAGAACCGAACTATTCGGTTCCAGATTTTTAGAAGCCTAATTCGGTTCCCATTTTCTAGGAACCGAAATTTGCAAAAAACCGAGGAACCGAACCGAACCGAACCGAAGAACCGAATGCCCAGGCCTAGTGCCAGACACAACTGAGAGAAGAACTTAGGATCTCAATATCAAAGAAGTTGCTTCCAGCGTACCTGTCCTTCCTTGGTTGGTTCATGCATCGTATAGAGAATGGGATGCACCCAGAGTTGTACATCAAATACTTTAGTTGAGGACCTTGAGATAGCCGTGACAAATTTCTTCGAGGGGATCCATCTTTGCCACACAGCAGGGGGGAGATCCCATGGATGAAAAAAGATCGCATGTCATTTAATACACATGGATTTGTCATTTTCAACAATAAATTATGGAGCTGCAATGTTTAGTGCAAATTAAAATAAGGCATTTTGAGTTGTACTTGCATAGTGAAATCTTGCGTAACGGATATAAAGCTGGTGAGTGGTGAGCTTATCAAGGTTTGAAGGACATATATAGAGGCATAGAGCACATGCTTATCAAATATTTTTGGTTACGGTGCTGTGATGATACATATAGTTAGTATACCACCTATTGAAAGCTGAAAATTTTATGTTGCAACATTAATCCTGGAATTGCATCAGTTTGGCACTTTGGCAACTTTTGACTGATTTGTTGGTTCGGTGATTCACAAAAAAAAACATTCATGTACCATTGTTAGGCTGGTAGCCTGATATGGTTCCTACGGCTAAACCCTCCCAAAGTCATTAAAAAAATACTTTGCAGAACTATAATTTTATAAATTTATTTGGATTTTTTTCTGGTCCAGTACTTATTATGGTGTTTTATTATCTAGACCTTTTCACTTCTAGGGAGAGTACATGGAACTAAGAAGTTAGCTGAATACCGATCAAATATGTAAATAACTTATGCTTTTTTCACACAAATAGTATGGTATCCTCCCTTCCAAGGAGAAAGATTTGGCAATCATCTGGCCAATTGGGTTATGCTAGGCAGAAGTAATTAGCATTATTATAATTTCCATAATGTAATTAGCCTTTTGTACTAATATATTGACCTACGACCTACGCCTTTATATTATTAGACCATGCCTTTTTATTTTGTTTGATTGAATTGTGGAGAAGGTTTATCTAACACTTGTTCTACATAAAAATTACAGATTTGGGCCATACTTCTGCCAACCAGTTATTGCTAAACTTGGGGATGACAATGAGCCTTTTATTTGTACCATAGAATGCCTTGGTGCAAAGTAGATATCAATTTCATATGTATTTTTTTCTTATAAATATCTTTCTTTTAATTGATTATCTTCTCATGTGCTGCCATCTGATTCACTGAGCGCTATGCATGTTTTAGTTTTTTGTTATCCATCTTGACAGATACCTAACTCAGAGTGTACTGTTTCCATAAAATTAACTGAATTGTCCTGTATTTTCCCCCCAAAACATCATTAAGAAATACAAAATTCCCCATGTGAATGATTCATTTTCTTGGTTCCCATTGTTGTTGACTTGATTGGCCACCCCATCTTACTCTAAGTCAGCACACAATCTCTTGACCCGAAAAATTGTGTGCATGCTGGGTTTTGGTAACTTGTATATCGGATTAGACATGCGCTTTATTTGTAAGTTTTGCTCCTTTCCCTATTTAGAGATGAACATGCTCTGTGGACCACACTATTCATCAAGCTTGAAGCCACTGAAGTAGCCATCTTGTTATGTATTTTTAGTGCTTTAGTTCATGTAGGTTTACACTTGAAATGTTAGTATTTTTTATGCTGTTGTTCGCTTGACTTGTCAAAAATTAAAAATGTGCATATAACGATGTGCTCTCTTAGCTATGGATCTTCCCTGGGGGACAACGGACAACGGCCACCATGGCGAGCGTTGACCATTGTTCCAAATCCAGCACTCGATCCTTTCCAAGCCTCATTTTTTTTATATCTCAAATCAATTTTTTGTTATCGTAAATCTTGCTTGAGGCAAGCCAACCAATTTTGCTTGCTGGTTTCCATATTTAAAATGATTCAGCATGCAGACTCATAATTATAGTGCCATTTTGTACATGTGTAGTCGTGACTGGCTAACAAACAATGTAAAAATAATAAAATATCGATCAGCTGCTCAGATGCAGTTTGATTCTAAGTGTGATGTTGACAATGCACAACATTTTCCCTGTTAATTGGGTTAGTTTGGCTATTTCCCTGTTAATTGGGTTAATTTGGCTGTTTCACACCAATAGTGCCATTATTGTTCAATTGAGTGGGTAATGAAGTGTTTTTTTATATAAAAATCATGCCACTGAATTTTAATGTTCGGTCTGTATTACACTCAACTCTGCATTGTGAGGGTTCCATTGCTATCAGGAATGCAACATTTATGTATCAAAATTGTACTTGAAGTAATAATGTTATATGAATTATGACACAGTCGTGTATTTCGAGCAATCTCATTATCTGAATTGTGTATCAAACTTGTGCACTTCGAGCAATGCCATTATCTTGCATGTATCAAAATTATGTATTTCAATTTTCATGCAAATTATGTATAAGTATTATGTACTTCAATTAATTTTTTGTGTGCAAGCAATGTTCCCAGAACAACATCGAGCTAAAAACTTATATTATCGGTTGTCATGGTTCATATGCATGCCTAGAGATAGCAAGACATGCAATGTTTTTTGTGATGGAACTCTACGTGTAGATGTGAACTTTTAAGATGAAATGTTGCCAAAATTTGTAAGATCACATGACGGCAAAGTTGGCATGTCTCACCTCATAAATTACTCTTTTTAATTCCATATGTTGTTTAAAATTATGTTTCTTTTCATCCCTTTATAGTCCGTAGCAAAGCACTGGTATTGTATTAGTAACAACTAATCTCCGGTATGCAAACTTTCTAACGGCAGCCCAGACACGCGTGCTTTGCCTCAGCCCATGACCAATATTTTTTGTACGAGGGGTTAACACTGCATTTCATAGCAAACGCCAGTGAGCATCAACTGATGGGAATGCGGATGAACGGTGCAATACTTAGCAGTCTAACAGCAAGGCCATTAACATCAATAGTCTGAAACTTGGATTCGGTGTCTCAGATCAAGTAGCTGAGTGGCATCACTGGCAGATCAGGGTATGATCTGTGGCCAATTTATCGCCTTTGACTTTTGGTGAAAACATGGAAAAAAATATAAATCATATCTAAATTATCTTTAGTAAAAAAACAAATCGCTACAAAATAAATGATGTTTTCATATATTTTTAATAAGACGAATGGTCAAAGGTGCGTGTCAAAAGTCAAAAGCGTTAAACAAAAAAACGGAGGGAGTATATTGTTAATCAATAATATATGGGATGGATAAAAAAATAACACATTAGTAATGGCAGGTAGGAAATTGCACCAGACTAGGCTGTAGCTTCTGTCAAGTGTAAAAGCATAGGTGGAAAATTATGAAAATATAAATGGAAGACAACAACTCATACCAACTTCCAGGAACAAGATGCAAGTTATCAAATTTGCTGGCAAGGTGCAAACTTTTCCAGTCGGAAATGAATTAGCTGATCATCACCTTCCAACATGGACAGAGATGTGCATGTAGGAATATTTTTGTGCAACAACCAAAGTTGGAAACATATGCATGCAGCATGCACATACAGTATACACTTTCCTGGGCTGCAGCAACAATTCACCAAACAATAATGTCAATTTTTCTGTGACATAATAAAATGATGATAGCTTTATGAAAGTCTTGGTTAATCTCACACAACTGCAGGGTGCTTTTTTCATAGAAGTTATCATTATCCAAGTCTAGATGAGTGTTGAAGGAGCTTCAAACAAATGTTTGACATGGTATATCCATCATGAGAAAGAGAAATCTAAACCTTATATAAATCTCTCTCCCAGCACAAAGTGACTAATGTATGCGACAAAAACCATCAAAGGCATTGCGAAGTGACAGAATAACCCACAAGAGAAGTGAAAGTTGCAGGGGAACATACATTGAATACAATAGTAGAAAATAGTATTTGCATCATGGTGAGTACAGAACACCAAATATCATGTCATTTTCCCCTTGCCAAGAAAATTCATGTTACACAAGACTTGAAGGTCAGGTTTACAAGGATACAAGGTCAAGCAAAGTAGGGGAGAACGATAATATAACAAATGTGTCAGTGCCATGGACAATAAAATTTTTTTTGATGACTGATGGCTTCGGTTTATAATTGCTAAAAAAAACTTCAATTTATAACTACAAAAATAGGGTTTACATACACGACCTTTCTATTATGCAACAGCAACACCAGTCTAACTGCCAGCTTCATAGGGCAATGAACCAAGAGTTACTTCTTACCAGTAGTCCCAAGAGGCCAGGACAGATTTGTTTAATTCAACTACAAACTTAAACAGTTCAGATTTGACCTGAGAACTTCCCGTTTGAAGCAACACCACCCTGGCAAAATCTTTCATTCTTTCTCACTATGCCCAAGTCACCTAACAAGGAAGCATTTCAGAACTACCTGACTACAGGTTTCAATGATCAATAGACAGATTTACCCTGTTATATTATAGAACATGGGCAGTTTATATAAAGTAGCCTCTATCACATCTCCACTTTTGTAGCAGAATTAAGGAACGAGTGTAAACTGTGGAACAAAATTTGTCCTAAATAGTAATCCATCCAGCAGAGGTGTCTACATTTCACCCCAAACCCTTCCAACTTTTTTTCTGTAGCTAATTGTCCAGATTAGCCATGCAATTCAATGTCTCACAACACATAGCTGATGGCACTTGAAATTTAAACACTGCGTAGTATACATACAATACAACACATAGTGCATGATGGATTTTCTAGTCTAGACTTAAACGCAAGGCATTTTTTAACTGTCTAATCAAAAGCTTGAACAAAAAATGTGTCTTGAAATAAGCCAGACAACTTTGACTACGCTTCAATTGTAGAAAAATTCCAATCAAGAAGAAACATAAAACATTTAATGAAGTATGCACAGCCATATGCATATCTACCTCGAAGATTTGAATTTTCCTAATCTATAGTCAATACAAAGGTATTGCTAGCCTTGCCTTAATCCCGACCAGTGCCCAGACTATTAACCACACCCAAAAAATGTTTAGGAAATTAAACCACTTAATAACACATAACAAAAGGAAATTTAATGCTACAGTAAAATTTCTTTTTAATAAGGGTCACATTCAGTCCTCCCCAACTAGCGGTTGAACATAACAGCATAAAGTTATTTGAGCCCTAAAACCTTTTAATGAAACACAGCAAAAAAGAAATGCTTGTGGGCAAAAGTCCGATGAAGCTTGGATCAAGTTAACACAACACTGTTATACTCATTACTCAAGAGAGGAATTGCATATTTTATACCATGTGAATTAGTTTATCTACAATTACTTTTCTCAATTGATCAAACATTGTATGCATGTTTCCCCTTTAGTTCAGCTATTATAATATGTGTGGAAAGGTACCCGTTTAGTAATGTCCAGGCTACAGCTTAAATCTCCAATGGTCATAATGGTCTTCAGCCTCAACTGTCATGTTACTCATGCGTACTGTTCAACAGGCAAACAATTTCAGTAGTTCGTAGTTTCACATTGTTCACTCATCTAAACATAAAATGAGAACAAAACAACACACTACCCTTTTAACTTTTAAATGTATAAACAAGTGTTGAAACACCCTTTCAGACATTAAAACTACTATGAAAGCAAAGATATATCACATATCTACCTTGATGTGGTAGTGTTCCCCCATATTATTTAGGGCTCAATGCAACCATTTCCCATAGGCTGCTGTTGGCCACACTTTTCACTACCAACTCAGGCAACAAACTCCATGACCTAGCCAAACTCCATAGCCAAGGGCAGCCCAAGTTCTAGTAGTAACGACAGCAAGCAGCATTTCTCCTCTCTGTTCCTCCCATGAGTGCCGCCCCTATCCCCTCCCTCATTCCCAACACAGTAACAGCTCAGAGCAGAGGAGAATAACTGAAGTTTGAAGCTTCCGAGGTGCTCCAAGCGATATCACAGAGAAGGGAAAGCCGGGAAGGATCCTGGAGCCAAGATGCTCCAAGCGGTGGCGCAGCATGGGCTCCTCCCTTTGAGTAGAGAAGAGAAGGAGGTGCTGATGGTGCCGACAGACGAGCGTGGTGGCAGTATTGGCAGACAAGCATGGTGGGGCGGTAAGGTTAGCACCGCCTAACCTGTTGTCTCGCTGTCTCATGTGGTAGGGTTAGCACCACCAAATCTGATGCCTCGCTGTCCCACCTTCCCAAGCCCCGATTTCCAACAGGTTGCCTCACTGCCCCGCCCTCCCTAGTCCTGATCTGTTTACAAAGGGCCTATGATTCAAGTAACCCATGGCAGGGGAATGGAGTTGTTCCTAGAGCAGATGCTTCATCTCAGAACATCGATTTGGACGCTAAAACATTGTTGATCGTCTTACCGACTCTCTCCTTGTAACAAGAACGTTCTAGGCATGCTTGCCAAACCGCTCAGATGCTTCACTCTTCCAGACCATTTTGGCATTTAAAATGATGTTTACAAGATGTGTAAACGACGTTTTAATGAGCATGGTCGCAGGCTCACGGAAGCAAGTTGCAATCCACAACAATTAGTAAAATAACACAATCCATAGCTATTGTAAATACTGTGACCTCATAGCAGTATCAAATTACAAGATTCGCTAATCTATATTACAGTTTACCTTCAAGTGTGTTATGTGTACAATCAGATTTCAGCAAAGCAAATATTAACATGACTAAAGAACTGGATGGGAAAAAAAAATGCTCTCCTACCCCCTAATGTGAAAAAAATATACTGTGAGCAACCACTTTCATCTCATGGGTGCAAAATGGTTATGAATAATAGAAAGTAAAAAAATGATGTATTATATCTCAATCATACAGTAAATGAGTGAAAGAATTAACATTAAAATATCCACACATATGGAACAAGCACTCTAGCATCAGCAAAATTAAGGTATATAGAAAAAAGAATGGCTGTAATAGGCATAACAACCAAAATACATGCTAAATTACATGAAAACACAGGAGGTGAAAAGCCAGGTGCATGTATTATCTTACTGGATACTAGCAGCTCTAGCTGGCTTCTCTAAGCCTCTTGATCAGGGTATCCAGAGATCTCTTCTTTGGATTCTGCCTAGCACCCCTAGTTCCAAATGTTGAAAAATAGCTCTCAGACGTATCCCTAAACTTCTCAGAGATGGCTGCTAACTTTTTATAATCAAGCTTGTTGTAGCTCTTCTCACGGATCACCGGGTTGAGGAAGTTCTCTGGGCTGTTGCTCATAAGAAGATTCACCAGCTGCCTCGATTCAACCAATGCAGCCTTCATGTCATTTGCTGCTGACTCTTGATCAGAGTCCACAAAGAGGCTGGACATGCTCTCAGCAAATGCCTCGAACATTTTGAGATCAGTATCGATGCCAGTAACTGCATTAGCACTGAAGCGCTTGACTGAATCATTCAAGAAGAGCCCAACAATCCTATCTGAGATATGTGCAAGGACTGCCACAAGGACACGACGGAGCACCGGGAGAGGGAGGATCTGCTGCGCAGTTGAAGTGAGTGTCTCAAGGTAGATGATTACCTCATTTGCATACTCATTACCACCAGGTGGAGGGTCATCAGCCATCCAATTGACACCATCAGATTGCCGCATAAACTCGTCAACCTTGGAACGCAGCAACCGTAGCAGAAGTGCCTCCGCGGCATCACGAGATCTACGAAGTGGGAAGTCACGCCGTCCACGCTCCACTGCACGCAGTGGAACACCACAGCGTTGCGCTGCATGGCGTGTGAAAAACTCACATGCACGCTCCATGACTGACATATTTGCTGCAACCTGCATCGCCTGGGACACACTCAAACCACCACCTGAATCCACAAGCTTTTGTATTGAAACATCCACAACCTCTGAGAGAATCCGACCAAGGTACTTCTTCACTGCTGCATAAGTGTCCCCGCCACCCCCATGTGCCATGAAGCTTACAGAATCCTCGATAAACGACCGAACGATGCGGCAAATGTCTGGCACAGTGCATGAGAACGGTGCAACATATGGGAACGCTGGGGTGATATCTGAGCTCTGAATCCCAAAGGCAAGCACATTCATTGAGTATTCATACTCCTTCCTCATCAGCATTTGATCAAACTTATCTGCAGCCAGTGCCTCTGCCACCTGCCTACGGCAATCCGCAAGCAGCAAGTCATGATACTTATCCCGGTGCTTAGCCAACACATCAAGCAGCATCCCTACAGGATAACCATAACGCCTCATAGTGGCAGCAAGCAAAGCAGCATAATCGGTGATGAGAAGCAAGTGATTTGCTGTCTGCATTCGAGAGAAGTTATCCTCCATCACAGAGACCATCTTTCCTACTGCTGCGTCCCATAGTGCATCTACATCTGCCCGGGAAGTGAGCCCACCCCCTGTTCGAAACACACGGTCCTCAACAATAAAGAACCCAGCAATCTGCGAGAAGAACACTTGATGAGACTCAAGAAATGGAGTCGCTGCAATCACATCAAAGTCGGATGTCAGCTGCAGCTTCCTATTCTCCAAGTAGTACTTCTTAAACCGCTCCCCAAGCGCCAGCGTCTGGTGTATATGCATTGCACGGTAGAGTGGCGTTAGGTCGAATGAGGCTGCAGCAGCGCCATCTGCTACATCTGCAGTTGCAGCAGCTGCCGCAAAGTCATCTAGGTCGCCAACACCATCATCATCCAGGGTGATGCACTCCTCCAGCGGGCGGTGCTTGGAGCGGAGCTCTTCCTGGTGCTGCCTGGCGGCAGCAGACCGGCCAATTGATACCTGACCAAGGTGCCGCGACGCAGCGCGGATACTGACCATCCAATTAGAGAACTCCTTGGAGATCTCGCGCTCTGCGTGGGCGCGCACCGCGGGGACGAGGCTGAGCAGCATGCGGCGGAGGGTGGGAAGGGGCAGCGGCTCGGGGCCAGAGGCGAGGTCGCGGTCAATAGCATCGACGGCGCGAAGGGCTAGGTAGAGGCTGTGGTTTCCGGCATGGAGGTGCGCGTTAGCCCGGGCGGCGAGCGCGAGCAGGCGTACGCAGCGGCGGGAGGAGGCGAGCGCGGAGGAGAGGTTTCCGGCAAGCGCGCGCGCGGCGAGGAAGGACTCGAGCGACGCGAGCAGCGGCGCGGCCGAGGACAGGAGCGCGGAGTGGGAGGCGGAGAGGGACCCCTTGAGCGCGTCGGCGTCGGCGAGGAGGGAGCGGAGGTCGTCCACGGCGCGGATGAAGTCGTGGAAGTGCGCGCGGCAGAGCTCCTCGATCTCGGCCTCGCGGTCCCGCGCGGCGGCGCGGAGCGAGGCCAGCAGCGGCTCGGGCCTCCCGCACGCGAACGCGCGCCGCACGAACGGGCCGAGGTCCTCCCCGGCGGCGATGGAGGAGGAGAGGTGCGCGAGGTCGGCGTCGGACGGGGACGAGCCGGCCCCCGCCACCGCCGACGCCGGCGCGTCGCCGGGGAGCTTGCGCCGCATCGAGATCTGAGGTGGGGGGGTGGGGGGAAGCAGAGCGGTTGCCTAGTTGAGCTGAGCAGAGAAAAGAAAATGTCGGGATACTAGAAGAATCAGAGGAGGACTGACCGGTCGGGGAGGCTGCGTTGGGTGGCTGGAAGTGGGGTCCAGATGTGAATTGCTTGTGGGTCCCACATATCGGTGGGTGTTAGGAAGGTGCGGTAAGAGTTGGCGTGGGGGGAGCGGGGGAAGACCGCGCGGCGGAAGCGGAGGTGACGGCGTTTGAAGACGTGCACGGTCGCACGGTGTTGGAGGAATTGGTGGGAAGCGGTAAGAGGAGAGGAGGGAGTGGGTTTGGGTGTCTGCAGGTGGGACCATTAGCGGGGGGTCATGTTGGGGCCTTGGCCCTTGGGGGCTGCTCGTTGACATGTCGGTCCACAGTTCAAAGTGGGGATTGTTTTCTCTTTTAGAAAAAAAAAAATTGCTCTTTTTGAGAATGTGATATATCCTAATTTTCATTTTATTTTTGAAACGCCATGTTACATGTTTTATTTAGAATAATATAATTCAATTAGATTATGGCCAAAAAAGGTTATAAACATAGAAAAAAGACTTTTTGCATCAGTGCCATTATTAAGTTGTGTTTTTGCATAATTATGATTACAAAACGTGAAATGACTATCACCATTATTTCTACCGATTCATTGCGCCATTTGCATTCTTGCCATTACGAAGCATTTTCAACGTATACCAGCCCAAGATTAAAATTTTGATATTTATGATCATATGAAAGTGATCAAGATTCCAAAAGGGTGCTCTCGGTATTCTTGGAACACTGTCGATGGTGACGACATTAAGGAAAATATGGACTCTTTGAAGCCGAAGTAGTGACCTGGAATCAAGAAGGCTCATGTGGTTAGGGTTAGGGGGTGATATATATATATATATATTTTTTGTTATTTGCTAAGAGGGGTTCAAAGTGTAGGTGATTCAGTCGGATCTTGAACTTTTGTGGTGCACACTAGTCTCTCTTCTCATCTTTGAGCTTTCGCTGTAGGTTAGAGAGCTAACGGGCTAGTGTCGAGGTGCCTAGGGGCTTGGGTTGCCCTAGAGCACACTTTTGGACTCCACAGTGGAGGCATCTGTGTGGGCAAGTTTGTGTGTTCGGTTTTGTATGCTGCCAGACTATGCCTAGTGGGTGCGGCATATGCGGGCTCGGTTCTATGTCCCATCGGACTGTGTTCGGTGGTGACTGGATCATGTCTGATCATATGTTGTGGTGAGTGTCTAGGGCTAGCCGACAGGGTCCGCTGGGCACCAGACGTTAGGTGTTTTCTCCTGTCAAGGACTCCACGACTAGTTTTCTATGGGATTTAAAATCCCAACAGCTATTTTTAGAGTGTGGGCTATTTTAAGAAGGTAGTTCGTCTAGTTTGATGAGGTTTCGAGCTTTCCAAGAGCCATAGCTAGCCATTTCATAGCCGAGAGGACTAGTGCTTAGTGATTCATCTTTTAGGTGTATCTCCCCAAATTCGGTGTACATCATGCTTCTCTGTTGATCTGGCATGGTCAAGACATTTGGGCTTGTTACTCTTGCTTCGGAGGCGTGGACTTGAGGAGCTAGCCTTAGTGCATGTGGTAGCACTTAAGTAGATGTATAAGATCCTGAAGTCTACCTCGCTGGAGCGGTGAAGGACTACCCTAAGTGAAGATGAGGTGATTGGCTCGAGCAAGCATGTTCTTGTGTGCATGGACTTTCTCAATGTGGAATACGAGTGTGGCTCCAAACCATAGGAAAAACGCTCTTGTCTCTTTTATTTTGTGCATTTGTTTTTGTTGATCCACAGATGTGGTCAACGGAGGCAAATAAAAAACAGTGAAGCTGGACTGGGGTGTTGGTGCAAAACTTTTGGCAAGGAAAAAGGATTCCTTTTGGAATGTGTATAAAATTCCTACGATGGTATTATTAGTGCAAGCACCGTGCTATGTGAAACAATTATACGTGGTCTAGACGAAGGGTGAATAGTCAATTTCATTTTTTTGTGTAAGTGGATCTTTATGATAATTTCAAAGGCATCATAAATGGATCATAAATGGACGAAGGGTGAATGGTGCAACAATAGTAAAATGCGGAAGTAAAAAAGCAGATAGGAATGCAAGAATTATCCGACATCATCATGGAGAAGAACTCTTTACAGCAACCAGGTCACAAATAGAGGGAGATAATTTCCAATATTTCACAAATAGATTGAGGACCACGAGCATCAACCCTACTAAAGACATCGTCATGGTGGTCGTTGAAGACGACCATTATCTCAAAGAACCTTTGAAGGGAACTTATTACAAAACCAAGCTTTAAATGATATTAAGCTTCAAATAAATCATCCATAAATTTTAGCACTTGAAAAAATTTTGGCCCGGCAAATTTACAAAAAAAATAACCACGGATTTATTTACGAAACTCACCTAGTTTTAATTTTTTTGCAAATAAAAACTTTTCCAAATAAAAGAATCTTTTAACTTAAGGAAGAAAGGAAAAAAGGGTTTACAAAAAAAAGGCAAAGGAAACCTATTTTCTACTGGGCCAGCCTCTAACACACTCTCCTTTCTTCCCCTCTCGGCCCAACTCTCCCCGTCTCCTTCATCGCACGATGCTAAGCCCTCACTGATGAAGTGGCCCCGCACGCCAGCCTCTCCATCTCCCTCACTCATTGATTGGCCGGGCCCGCTAGTCAGGCCCGTCTCATTCCTTTGTCCCATATCTCCATCTTTTCCCTCTCTCCCTCACCGCTCGCTCTCTCTCCCTCCTCCCGGCGTCGCCGCGCCGCCGTGGGCCCTCGTCAAGCTGTGTCGCTGTGCCTAACCCTAACCCTAGCTCATGCGCACGCCGCACCGCTGCCATCGGGTCTCGCATGTTCCCACGCCGTCGCCGCCGATTTGGACACGACATTGCTGCCGTCGTGCTGTGCCGTCAAGCTTCGCCGCCTCCCCACCCTAAGCAACCACCAACAGCTCCCTGCTCATTAAAATGCCTCAGCTCTCCGCCGCCTATAAAAGCTCGGCTCTCCACGTTGCCATCACCCAAACCCCACCGGAGCTGAAAACGATGAGCACCATCGCGCTGCGCCACCGTGCCCCTCTACCCCTCGACCCCCTGACCTTCCAATAGAGCCACCGTGCTCCCCTATTTGGTTCACCTCACCCAATCGAACCCTTTGCCTCCAGGAACCACCTCGCCGCCGGCACCACCTTGACAACCGCCGCCAACCTCGCTGACCGGACGACCGAACCCTGGGTAAACCTTGCCCCAATCTTTTTCCTCGGTTCCCCTTCGCATGGGCTTGCTCCCGGACCACTCACCCCCGCCGGACTAGCCGCCGTTCGCTGGAGCAACCATCACGCCTCTGTGAAAATTTTTACTGTTTGACCATAAAAAATCACGCAAACGAAAAAATACCCAAGGTTTACGGGCAATTGCAAAAATGCCCCTAGGCGCTCTCGGCCAGGGCGGCTTTAGAGGTCTCGACGCCCTGACGGACAGCGCCAAAGGGTAGGCGCCCCTGCCCAGGGCGCCAAGGGGCACGTCGCCCACGCCTAGGGCGCCAAGGGTGAATAATTTTTTATTTTTAACCCTTTTGAAATAGATATTTTATTTTTAACCCCGGGTCAAAAGTTTTTTCAAATCTAACCCTTTTGGCCGTGGCACCCTCCCAGCGCGGCAAATTCATGCTGCCGCGCCAAGCGGAATGGCGCGACAAGACCGCCCCACTTGTCATTCTATCGGTAGCTCGTCGGGGCCGCCAGCGTGGCAGAGGCCCCGCCTAGCGCGGCAGCATGAATTTGCCGCGCCAGACGGGGTGGCGCGGCCAAAAGGGTTAGATTTGCAAATTCTTCAGCCCGGGGATTAAAATTAAAATAATTTTTTAAAAAAGGTTAAAAAATAAATTTTTTTCGCCAAGGGTCAGGGTGCCCCCACCGAGAGCGCCAAGGGCAGGGCGCCCCCGGCGAGAGCGCCAAGCCGCTAAGCCAGGATACTTAGCCAACCGTACTTAGCCCGAACCGTACTTAGCCAACCGTAGTAGCCAACTTGTTCATTTGTTTTTTTTTCTCACTAATTTTTATATCAATCTCATATAGCGTCCAAATTATATGAAACAAACTTTACAATTCATGTAAAATCCAAACCAATCCATTTTTATGATCTACATATATATTTGATTTTTATATTCACCTGATTTTTTTGTAATTTATAATCCAATTTTTTGTCCATCTAATGCTACTATAGAACATAATTATTTACTACCGTGTAAAATATCCGATTGTTTATCTGATCTCAACCCATGACCGATCTGTATTCGCCTTGTATCTGTATCCGGGATCCATATCCGGCATATTCACATATGAATTCGTATCTAGGAAAAATACGTGTTATTAGGATACGAGATGGGCACTATCCGCGGTTCATGTTACTGTCGATTCGTATAACATCACCTTTCAGCAACATCACTTTTCGACCCTTTTTGCGAAGCAACATCACAAGTTTTTGAAAAAGAGTATCCCTTTGTTAGACTTTTTTTAATTGATTGAAGATGACCATTGGGTCTACGCATGTACTAGCAGCCCAACCACTTTCGCCCTCGGACAGTGCCATCCACTGCGGGCGGTCGCTGGTGACATGACTGGATGGAACTGCTCCGCGCTGGCGCACTTCACATCGATCACATGGCTGCCCATCCCATGCATCAATCCATCATATACGGCGCCACACGTTGTTCACGCTCCCTACAGATCTGGGACAAGCAGTGAGCACTGAGACCGTGGAATCACGGGCATCTTTTAGGCTTTAGCTTAGCCCGGTTGTTGTATAAGTAAGGGAGGAGTGTATAAGGTTGATGAAGCCTATAAACAAAGCAAGAAGAACATAAACAACACACAAACCACGGCAGTGAGAGGGAGAGAGAGAGAACATATCTGATTGTTTATCTGATCTCAATCCATGACCGATCTGTATTCGCCTTGTATCTGTATCCGAGATCCATATCCGGCATATTCACATATGAATTCGTATCTAGGAAAAATATGTGTTATTAGGATACGAGATGGGCACTATCTGCTGTATCCAATCCGTTTGCACCCTAGCCATGACCAAACACACCCTGCCCATCTCTTTCACATTAATAAAACATTAAATGAACAAAAATCTGGATTATAAAATACAAAAAAGGTCAGGTAAATATAAAAAATCAAATATATATATATATATATGGGAAAGACTACAAATCGGACGTCCTACCAAAATCAGACGCTGTCGGCCCAGTAAACCCGAGCAAGCAGCCCAGCTAGTGCGCGGAACAAAAACAAACCCGCGTTGTTCCGGCACCCCCCGCGTATTGTTCCGGCCCAGTAAATCCCCGCGTGAGCAGCCCAGTCAGTGCGCGGAACAAAAAACATCCCGCGTTGTTCCGGCGCCCCGCGTATTGTTTCGGCCCAATAAAACTCGAGAAAGCAGTCCAGCCCAGTGCGCGGAACAAAAGACATCCCGCTTTGTTCCGCGCCCCGCGTATTGTTCCGGCCCAGTAAACCCCCACGCGAGCAGCCCAGATAGTGTGCGGAACAAAAATAAAACATCGCGCGTTGTTCCGGGGCACGCGTATTGTTCCACCCCAGCGCCCAGCCCAGTGCGCGGAACAAAAACATCCTCGTTGTTCCGCGTGCCCCCGCGTATTGTTCCGGCCCAGTAATCCCGCGCGAGCAGCCCGCAGGTGCGCGGATGGGCGCGTTTTTTGGGCCACGAGCGTCCGCTCGTTCGGACGTTTGATTGTAAACATTTTCCTATATATATATATTATAAAAATGGATTAGTTAGGATTTTATATGAATTATAAAATTTGTTTCATGTAATTTAGACGCTATGTGAGATTGATATAAAAATTAGTGAGAAAAATATCAAATGAATATAGATAGATTATAAAAATGGATTGGTTAGGATTTTATATAAATTATAAAATTTGTTTTATGTAATTTGGACGCTATATGAGATTGATATAAAAATTATAAGTACTACTGCTGGCTTACGTACATACTAGTGCTGGCTATGTAAGTACAGGCGCTGGCCTGATTGCTACGGGCGTACAAATCAAATTAACTGTACATTGGATATATTATAAATTCAAGTCTCTTAATCGCATTAAATGAAAGTAACTGTACATGACTAGTTGACTACGAATTAAGTGGGAACTGATCCACGCACACATGAATTAACTGGCCGAGGGCATGGTACGTAGCTAGCATGCACGGATGGTACGTAGTTAGCATACACGCTCGGAAGCTAGCTTCGCCGTGGCTGCCGGTACCTAGGCGCTCCCGGCGAGGGCGCCTGCTACCTTGGCACCCCCCTCCAGCGCCTAGCCCCGGAGCGCCATGCCCTCTGAAGCCGCCCTGGCCGAGAGCGCCTAGGGGCATTTTTGCAATTGTCTGTAAACCTTGGGTATTTTTTCGTTTGCGTGATTTTTTATGGGTAAACAGTAAAGATTTTCCGCCTCTGTAGAGCTGCGTTGTGCAGCGAACAGGCGAGACTCGCCGGTTGGCTTGTCTAGATCGTGCTAGATGGGCCGAATTTGACGTGTGGATGCGTTGAGGGCAATTTATCCCCTTTTACAAAATTTATACTCTAAAATTCATATCTAATTCATAGCAATTCATAAATATACCAAATAATTTTTGATTAAATTCATAAAAATCCCACCTTTCCAAATAAACTTTTTTTACTCTTGGAAATATTCCTTTGTTTCAAAATTATTTTAGAAAATTACCCTCGATTTATAGACATCGATGTCCCTGGACTGGACTGTGATCTCGGTGTACTCTCCAATCCAGCATTTGAAGGCAAGTCCCCTTGACGCATATTCTATCCTTTATGTTTGTTTGCAAAATGTTTGTGAATGTTTGGAAATGAAGATGCATGATTACTTTGGTTAAATGATAGTTTGGGAAATATAGTTATCACCCAAAAAATAAAAATTATTTCACCCAGGTCTTATATATTATTGTTAAACCCTAGTGATAGGAATGATATATAGGTACAATCTAGATCAAATCATGTTTACGGTGAAATGATGAATCTGGATAATAGCAATAGACTGAGTACATGACCACCTTGCTAAGTAGCATTATTTTATGCGGAATATTGATGGAACCCTAGGTTGGGTTTTGATACCATTAAAGATGGTAAAATGAGAAATGAGGACTTCGTGTTGGAACAAAGAATTTGGTATCGATGGACTATAAATACATTTTTGACTAAGAAGAAAGAACAACTGTCATTAGGGTACGGGGTTATCCTAGAAAAACGGAGTCATATCCCTTAATCAATTTAAGTATTGTTTTCTATGAATCTATGAATTGGGCTCATATAGTACGACCTCGAAACTTGTCTATCAGGACAAGCTTAGCTAAGTAGCCTAGGAAGCTACAGAAAACTATTCCAATTTGAATTCGAGGATGCCAACTAATGGAAACTTGGGCCGATCCTTGTAGCCCCATATCCAGTCATTCGGGTGGTCACCTTGCCGTGATAAATTTTGGACAGCAGGATGTGCAGGGTTGGTTACACGTGCTCCATATTTAATGATAAATAGTTTCCAGTAGATTTCTCGGAATAACTGGCTTTGTGTTGTGTGTCTCTGGATCTGTATTCCCGGTAACTTGACAAGCACGTGCCAGCGGTCGAGGGTAAAGTGTACGCACTCTGCAGAGTATTACATAAACTATCATGATAACGCGCTTTCAGTTATGAGTACGCTTAGTGACTGTTTATGTGATAGCTATATCTATACTTCTCATCCTTTCAAAATGCAAAAAGATGAGGTACTGATCACTGAGTAGACGAAAGGTGACTAATTGGAAAGAAAGGAGTTTCTTCCCTTACCTTTGCTCTGATGTTTTTTTAAAGGGATCTTGATATAATTTTAGAAAAGGTTTATGAAAATGGTTTTGAGATAAACCTGAAATAACTATCTTTTGTACTGAGCTACATGCTGCATTATTTCCTTAGACTTGTGGAGTACATTTGTACTCACGTGTCTTGCTTTTATTTTCTTTTCAAAAAACTTTAGTTGGAGAATCATCTTAGAGGAGCGAGGATCTCTATGAAGGTGAAGATTACAAGGAGTACTTTGAAGCTTAGGACACATTCTACTACCTATCGTGTTGGCCTGAAGACTGCAAGTTGAATAAATCCTATGATAGGATATCTTACCTTAGCGAGTACGAATATTTATATTTCCTCATGTTTGTATACGCGTCGGCATGCATGCCAGCTTGGATGTATTAATTCGAGCTTCAGCCCCTATGTATCTGAATGTTAAATAATGGTAATGTATCATTATGTTTTCAATACTGTGTGCACTAGCATTGCGCGTTATTCTTTCTGTCCAATCAACAACTGTTCATTGCCTGCAAAATGGAAAGACACAAAATGGTAAGTTTATGAAATAGGACATTAAAACCCGCAAATTTCAATTTTCATTACTATTTCTTATTCACCATGGGGAATGATCACCTTCCTTGCCCGAGGGTCGCTAATTAATGAGCTCATTAGGTTAGTGGACCCATACCTAAAATGAAAAGACATAAAATGATAATTATATGAAAAGACATAATAAGATAATGGAAAATGACTATAGCTCACAACAATTACCTGACGATAGGTGCAACGCCATCAGCATCGTACCCTCTTTCACTTCACCATCCTCTCCTTCTTCACCACCTTCACCATACCTTCCCTCTTCACCATATATACTCGCCTGCCTCTTCGTCAACTTCTCTCTCAAAGAACATTCTCTTCTCGTCCCCACCGGCCTCATTAACACCCTTTGGTGGAGACATCTCCAACTAAGTTTGTTGGAGGCATCTCTCCAACTCTCTTCATCAGCTTTGACCTGAATTGTTGTTCCTGAAAGGATAAGTTACTAGAGATGTTGCACCTAAACCTGAGTCCTTCGAAGATAAAGAGCCATCCTTCTTTCATTATCCTTTCTTGCGATGTGAAAACATCGTCTTGTTTAAAATGAAATAAATGGCAAAGTTAGTACAAGGACAAAATGAAATGCAAAATTGAACATACGAAACATTACAAAATTTTATTACACTTCAGAAGTAATCAGGGTCTTAAGGTTTAGTGGTGGCAATTTGTAATAAATGACGTTGTCTCGTGTTATGAACCCGTACTTGTGAGACTTTGGGGGCACGACGTTTTCGCTTGTTTTTCTGCTTCTTGGACCTCACATCCTCATCAATAATATCAGCCGGGTCACCAACTATTTGATCATGTGCTAATGTAGTATTTACCTCGAATGTGCGTAGCAAACCACCTTGTTGGTATTCTTCTTGGATTGTATAGTCAATCTCACTTTCTATGTACTCATTGTCTCCAGTAATGGCTAAGCGACCCAGGGGGTTTACCTTTTAAATAACCCACCATGACTTCAAGTACTCAACTTTGGTACATGGATAAGGCATGTAATACACCTGAATGGATGGTACATTGGTGTGCGAGAAAAAATGGGTGGTACCCTGAAAGACATGATAATAGACTTCGACTAAGGCGATGTTGTTGTTAAATTTTGTGCCTCTTTTAGGATCAAACCAATCTCAGTGTAAGAAAACTAATTTCAACTATTTCGACAAACTAAACTTAAACTCAATGATGTTATAAATGATGACATAGTACTTGGTCTTTCGATCATCCGCCCCATACGTAGTAGTGGTAATTCCACTATTTGTTGTGCATATCGTTGTGGATGCTTTTCTTCAAATGTTGCGAAACAAAAGCAAAACCCATTGATGTCATAACAGCCATAGCCCTTTCTCGTTATGCTTCCTTGGGATAATTGCCTTAGGTCCTCATGGACATGAGTATCACCCATACAACATATGCAACAAGGCAAGAATCTAGTCTTCTGTTGATAACTCATTATTCGAACTAGCACCTACGGCTTTGCCATTGCGCTGGAATATTTTGAGATCAGTAACAGGAGTTTTATCACTTGTTTTATACAGTGGCACATGAGTGTTGGTGTTATGTTCATCCGCAAAATATGTGTTCACGCAATAGGGTATCTCCATAAGATAAAATGATTCAGCAATGCATACTTTCACTTTGCTTTGTTACACAAAGTAGCCCTTAGCTTTTTTAGATTCCTTTTAGTAAGATACATCTATCGATATTGTACGGGCCCACCAACCTCCTCTTCATAATGCAAATGCACCAAAAGATGTTGCATAGTGTTCATGAAACATGGTGTGAATCCTTCTTTATCTCATATACAAGAACTAGTGAGTATTTATTCAATTTTCTAATCATGCTTCTGCTTATTTTCTTAGCACACAACTGTTTGTAAAAAAAAATTGAGCTCTATCAACATTGCCCAAACTTCTTCTTTGAAGTAATCATGGAACATTACGGAAAGTAATCGTTCCATAATAATGTGATAATCATGGCTCTAGAGCCTCGTTATCTTTCCAGTTGCGACATTCACCACACGTCTTAGGTTTGCTATGTGACCATCAATGAATTTAACCTTCTTAAGCAACTGGAGAACCTCCTTTTCAGTTGGTTCAATACAATATGCATCACGTGGCTTTCCCATTCATCTTGTTTTATTTGGTCGCACCTCAAGGGTGGGTGGGTCACATTTGTTTGCCAAATCTTGTCGGGCCTTCGTGTTATCTTTTGTTTTGACTTTGACATCAAAAACAAATGTTAACAATAAATTCAGCAACATTTTGTTCCTTATGCATAACATTCACATTATGCCAGTGAATTAGATGGATAGCATAAGGGAGGATCTAGATGGGAGGTTTTTTAGTCCAATTATGTGTCCTTAAAATTTTTGTATCCTTCCTCTATGCTGACTAAACTCTTTTACCAATTAACAATCTCACGAGCCGTCAAATGCTTAGGTGGACCTTTAGTAATCATTATGTCTTTACGAAATGCATTTCTCTGCATTCTGAAAGGATGATTTGTAGAAGTGGAACACCGATGACAATCAAAAAGCAAAATTTCCCATAATTCTTTAGGCATCACCTGTGCAAATCGGGCAACATAATCAATCATGAGTGCCTCATCCCAAAAATATCCCACATGCTGGAAAATCATGGATAGACCACAGATACATTGCATGCATGTTGAAGTACTCATTTTGTGGTTGTCCCACGTTCCCATCCCATTCTAGAATTTTTTTAACTCTTCCATCAACGGTTTGCAAGAATATATCTAAATGATTTCCAAGATGTTCCGGGTCTTAATATGACAAGTGTTAGAAACATGTTCTCATCTTTCATACATAACCCAAGAGGAAATTTGTATAGGATTGCAAAAATAGGCCATCAAGAGTGTGATGACGCAGATGTGTTGAAAGGTGAGAAGCCATCGGTTGCCAACCCAATGCGTACATTCCTAGGGTCTTCGGTGAAATCTAGGTCACATTGATCCAATGCCTTCTAGGCATCACCATCAGAACGATGGACCATCATATCCTTCTTAAGTTTGACATCTTTTTTGTGCCACCTCATATGCTTCACAGTCGACCTAGATAGATACAATTGTTCTAATCTTTCTGTGAGAGGTAAGTACCGTAGCACATTCATTCTCTGGTTTGTTCTTTGTACACCCCCATCTTATTTTATAAACTCCAAGTACTTAGACGTACCACGGATTAAACAATGATCATCCTTCTCATTTTCTTTCTAGAACAACATGCAGTTTTGGACGCAGACATCGATCTTCTCGTAGTGCATCCCTAGACTGCTGAAGAGCTTTCTAGATTGATAGAAGTTCTTAGGCATCTTATGGGGTTTCGGGAGAATGGCGGATATCAATTCGACAACATCACTAAAACAAGGTATAGAGAAGTTATACTTTGATCTTGTTGCCATTATTCTTGTGACGGGCGTGAGTAGGGTCATATGTGTAGATTCATGCAACAAATCTTGCGAGCAAGGGTGGACCCAACGCTAGGGCACCTTGGGCGCAGGCCCGAGGTAAATTTTGTTGGCCCAATTACCATCAGTTATGAGTATAGATAAAATCTAGAATACATTAGAGGTACCTGGAGTCCAACTTAAGTGTGCACCACCACCCACCAGGCCACCACGCTGACGCAGCCTAGCCAGCCCACCCCACCGCCCCACACCACGTTCTCCTCCCGGCCTCCCCTCTCTGACTCTCGCCCGACTCCCTCCCTCCCCAATCCGCTCTCCTCTCTTGATCTCGCCCTCTCTCTCAGGTCCCGAAGCATGTCGACAGCCACGGCATCAACGCCGACAAGTCGGAAGCCTCCCTCTGCAAGACAGCAATCGTCTCCTCCACATCCCGCCGCGCCGCCGCCGTCTCCCTCTACTAGGGCTCCCCTCCCAGGTCCCGTCTGGCCATCTCCCTCTACTAGGGCTAGGGCTGGGCCGGCTGGCCGCGGCTAGGGCCGGTCGCAGCTAGAGAGCCACCACCAATTCACCACCGTCCACCAATAGCCTACCACCGGAGGTCAAGTGATTTTAGTCTTTTAGAGATTTAGTCATTTAGTATTTAGAGATTTAGACATTTAGTGATTTATAGATTTAATGACCTATACATTTAGTGATTTATAGATTTAGTGTATTTTACTATTTTACACATTTATTGATTTAGTCATTTAGAGATTCAGACATTAGTGATTTATACTTTTATAGATTTATAGATTTAGTGATTTATAATTTTATAGGTTTAGTGCCAATATGGTACTATTGCTTTCTTAGTTTTTACTATTTGCTTTTTTGCATTATTATTCAAACTTAATATGTGTTTCGATGTTCTTTTGTGCACATATAGTATGCTATACTAGAGTACTTGACCATTTGTGAAATTATTATATTTTACGCTTGCCCTACCTAAATTCTCATCCTGGGTCTGCCACTGCTTGTGAGGCCGACAAAATGCAAAATAATTTATCAACCTCTAGCAGCGAAACATCCTAAAACTACTCCTGAAATCATCCATCATTTCCACCGTGGTATTTTCTTCCTCATCTAAAAGATCAATCAAAATCGACGTATTTTCTTGCCTTGACTCTCCATGCTCGTACCATAGAAGATAATTCGGTATGAACATGTATTTACACGGGTGAACCTACATGTTCATATTAACCTGCCACAAGAAGTTACAACACATTGAGCAAGGACACTTGACCAAGCCATCACGAGGGGTTGAGGCTTAAACAAGGTTCATGTAGTTCCAACTCTTCTCGATCAATTCTCTCGTTAGCGGCTCATTGCTTCTCCAACCCTCGCACATTCATCTTCGATCATCTCCCAATTTTGATGCTACTAAAGACATTAATTATTGTGAATGCTGGTTTCAAGTCCTATCAAGGGTTCTAGGTAAAGATAGGTTTTAAACCCACTTAGAAATGAACGGTCTTATCACTGTTTGTATGGTGTGTCGTAGGATCCTAATTATAAAATTTTGGCAGCATAACCCCATTGTTCTCTAAGTGAATCTTTGGTTGTTGTGCATCGGAGAACAACAAGGTTACGCCGACGAAATTCTGTTCGGACACTGCAAACGACACTATGGTCATCCATTTCTAGGCTGTCCAAAAACATGGACATTTCCGGACCGATATGCATCACAATTTAATGTGACCCATATTGCTTCCGAGCGAGTGACGTATAAGATATATGACCTGTGACTAACAATCTATAATTTCTATACATAGCATTGTATGAGTCAACGTATATCATTTTCAAAATCTTACACATTACAATTAAATAGCACATCTGTAAGTCATACACATAGGCCAAATTCACATCTTGCACTTATCAATTGAAAATCATTCTTGGATTCAAAACATGCAAGTTATATAAAATTGAAGAGCATTCTCTACGTGTCATACACATAGTTGATAAATTTAAGTACTAACAATACATAAACATGCAAGTATACAATTTGTAATTTACAATGAATCGCTACCTATCATATTTAGAAATTAAAATTCTCCCTAAACCACATGCTAGGGGAGGGAAGGAGATACTCACAAAGCGGTAGGAACACACATGTCGTGGAGCTAGGCAGGGAGGAGACAAGGCGGGGAGGTAGCAAGAAGTTGTAGCGAGATGTGCAAGTTGGAGTCCAATTGGCAGATAGCGGAGGTGAGGGGAGGGTGGGGGCAAGAATATGGCGGGGAGATGGATGGGGCATTGACACACCGGGGAGGTGGGGAGGGGGGTTTAGGCTATATATGAAGGTGGGAGGTGGAGGTTGGCGTGGCGGCCAAGTCAGGGCAGTGGAGCGACAACAGTGTTGGGGCACCGAGGAGTGGGCTAATGCAGCGAGGCAATGTTGGAGCACCGGGGAGCGGGCCGATGCAGCGAGGCGGCGATGCCCCAGGATGGTGGCCGCATCGGGGTAGCGGGAAGTGGGCCGGCACAACGAGGCAGCGACATGCCGAGCAGGGGCCGCGTCAGCGAGTCGGAGTGGTGGGCCAACGATGACACCGTGGTATGGAGGTGACGTTGAAATTAGCGTATCAGGTCAGGCTACACGGGCACATGGGGGAAATGTGGCAGTGCAATTTCGTTGGCCTAGACCAAGAAAATTGCACCAGCTGGCAACGGTACTTGCCAAGTGGCACAATTTTGTCGGTCTAGACCGACAAAATTACGCCACCTCACACTTGAAATACAACTAAAAACATTTTAAAAAAATTGTTTCCTCGGTAGGAACCGACAAAAATACTTTTAAAAAATAAATCTATACACTTTCGTCGACCTATTTCAAATTGACGCGGCGGGGATGGTGGGCTTAATTTCATCGGTTAGCTTATGGGCTGATGAAATTATTGTAATGTTTTCGTCACTCGATCTAGCCCAACGAAATTGTTCAAATTTCATCGTTTATTTGGGGCCGATGAAATTGTTCTCGGCCGACAAAATTAGGTCGTATTCTTGTACGAAAAATGTGGGGACTGTGTAGAGAGAAGTAGGGCAAAGGATGAATATAGTAGGTGACTAGTACTGGAATATGGTTGGAACAAGATTAGCATCGGACATGTCCAAGTTGATTACCTGCCAGCACTTAGCCCATCAGACTTGGCCGATCAGGAGTCGCCTATCTGGACTAGTTTGCCTGCCTGTAGCGTCGAGTATTCACCGCCACATCCTCGTCGAGTTCTTCCCGAACTCCGTGTTGAAACTTGAACAATTACTTGAAGTTCCGATCCCGGTTTAGCTGGACTCGTATCTGTCTGATGGGAGGTGGCTAAGGTGGTTTTCTCATGGAAGTCTACTGTTTCTACGTAACCGGTCAGCTCGCCCGGGGCCCATCAACTAAAGAGCAATTTTACTAAAATGTGTTTCCCAGGAGCTCTTTGATTTTTTGGTACTTCCTGGTAAAGCGAAATGATTACCCGCTCTCTAAATCTTAGTTGCTATCTTTGATGAAGTACCGTAGAAGCGGATTCTATCTTCCTTTATGGATCTGCAAGTAAGCGGCATGAGCCTTGTTGATCAGCGAAGGATATAGCTTCATAAAGACCTGCCATCTGTTCTGCTCTCCATACCGGTTTGGTTTTATTCTTTTTATTGACGCGATTTTCAATGATTTTACTGTTTACACATTTATTGATTTAGTCATTTAGAGATTCAGACATTTAGTGATTTTATTTTTATAGATTTATAGATTTAGTGATTTATACTTTTATAGATTTAGTGCCAATATGGTACCATCAACTAAAGAGCAATTTTATTTTACTAAAATGACTTTCCCAAGAGCTCTTTGATTTTTTGATACTTCTTGGTAAAGCGAAATGATTACCCGCTCTCTAAAATATTCGCTGCAAAATACTTTGCAATGCACAAGTGCAAAAACTCATCATGATCCTTTAGATCCAATCTGAACGGTCTAGATGCATTGAGGTAAAACTCCCCTCTTCTACTTATGCACTTGTGAACAAAACCATGATGATTGTTTCCATGTTCCTATGTTTTAGCTCCACCGAGATAATATACAATGGCTAAGAACTGATGTTTGCACTTGTGCATTGAAAAGTTTTGTGCAATGAATATTTTCCCGCTATCTTTGATGAAGTACCGTAGAAGCGGACTCTATCTTCCTTTATGGATCTGCAAGCGGCATTAACCTCGTTGATCAACGAATGATATAGCTTCATAAACACCTGCCATCTGTTCTGCTCTCTATACCGGTTTGGTTTTATTAGTTGTGCCGAGCCACTAAGTTAAGCTCTGGGTAGGCATAAATCACGGTTGGCCATCCAGCAGCACCAAATATTTCAAGTTCATGAGCTACATCGTTACATTTTATAGAACGATGCTTACTACAAGTGTGCATGCAGCAATTATATGGATTTTTGTGATTAGTTCATACGTGTGATTTCTACGTACGAGTCGATCGAGTTTAGTTAGCAGAACGTTTGGTTGAACTTTGACTTCAAGTCTTCAATAGTTTCTGTTAACAGTTTCGAGTTTATTTTTGAGAAATTACTTCGAGATTGTGAAGCGTTTAACTTCGATTACTGATTGTCTTAACAAAGGTAATAACTAGCGATATAAATGGCCACGAGCCCACGATACCCCTTGAACTGTTGAACCCATTAAATTTAGTCCGAATAAATTGAATTATGGCAAGCGCCAGGCGTCGGACGTCCGACACCTAGCGCTCAGTCCGGACCTGCCAGGGTCATTGGATCGATCCATACCGCGCAGATCCGACGCTCCTCGCAGCGACTAGCGAAGCGCGCATGCAGCGACTAGCAACCTATGCGTTTGATCAATTTTCCAATTAAATTTCTGATTTTTGTATAAAATTCAAACAGTGTTCAAAATGCGTGAAATAAATTTCATAATTCTTCTAAAATCGAGAGCAACCCATTTTAAATACTTTTTGAATTTTTGATTTTTTTCACTTTTTATTTTTTTTATATGAATTGGGAGAAGGCACTTATGAAACTTACATCTATACTAGCGAAACTTAGCCATGTACTAATGAAACTTGGCCATGTGCTGATGAAACCTGATGGAACTTCGATGTAACCTGATGAAACTTGGATGAAACCTGTTGAAACTTGAATTGACCTGATGAAACTTGAAGAAACTTGTATGAGACCTGTTGAAACTTGATGAAACTTGCATTAAACCTGATGAAACTTGACAGTTCGGCAAGTTTGACGAATATGAAAGCCAAGTTTCAGTAGGCGAAACCCAAGTTTCAATAGGTGAAACCCAAGTTTCACCAAGTAAGTTTGAAGAGTTATATGGCAACATGTAGCTTGTTTTGTTCGAAAAAATAAGAGGAACACGTTGGCGCAAACGGTTTGTGGATTGGAGCACCCAGTCAAAAATTATGGTCGCCGAAAGAAAAAAATGCCCGTGGGCCCCACCCTGCATGCGGACAGTGCCCCTCCCCCCGCGTTACGCGCGCGCGCTGCGCGACAGTCCTGAGGCGCCGGACTCCCGGACTGTAGCCTTTCCCTTGAATTATGGTCTTTCGTTTTCAGCTCAATGAAATAGGTGGCCATGCCCATGGTCGCCATTAAAGCCCATTTAAGCTATGGTTGCCTTGTCCGTGTTATCGAATCACACCCGAGCCGTGCCGGCCTTGGGCCTGGCGTGGCTAAGGGGTGGGGCCCACTTGGATGAACCGGCCGAAACCCTAGCACCCAAGCATAAATAGGAGAGGTTCTCATCTATTATGTATCCATGAGAAAGCAATAAATAATACTTCCTCTCCTACATCTCTGTGTTCATCTGTGATTGTTCTTCGTCATCTACTACGCAATTCTAGGCAACCTCGGACTACACCCAGTAGCGTGGTTGTCTAACACGTTATTAGCACGAAGCTCTGACGAACGACGCCGGAGATCGGTCACCAATGAACTGCATCGAATCTTCATCCCCTCCGCCGGCCTAGTTGGGACCCGTCGATCTGTCCTACGCGGCAGTTCACGCATCCCGTTTTTGCCGCAAGAATCAAAGGTATAGATCGGTTTCTACAGCGGGTTTCCATTTGAATCTGTTATTGGATCTAGTAGATTCATTGAATTAGAAAATTACCGATTTCGGATCGGTGACGAATCAATGAATTTTGGATCTAGTAGATCCCGAAGTACACAGCATGAACGCGCCGGCCGCGCACTGAAAGGCGCCACGCGCGCCGCGCCGCTGTTGGCAGAGCACTGGAAGGCACCGCACCGCCACCGGTCGCGCCCATCGGCAACCATCTGAAGGTCTTTGCTCTCGCGATGGGAAATAGCGGTGCAGAGCAAGTGATAGTGCAAGCAGCACAAGTGCACGAAGCACCCCATGAAGAAATGACCATTAATTTTGTGCACTCTTGGGAAATAATGGATAGAACCACAGCCAATGTCGACATATACTTTGCAAAGAAAATTGCCAAAACAATTGAACCCGATCCTGAGCCTGCATCTCTCTCCGAGTGTAAGTCACGGCCGGGCTGGGAAGAATGGAAGAAAGCAGTAACCGCGGAACTCCTCTCACTGAACAAAAGAGAAGTGTTTGGCCCTGTGTGCCACACACTCCCCACGTTCGTCCCGTGGGTTATAAGTGGGTATTTGTTCGGAAGAGAAATGAGAATAATGAAGTGGTACGGTACAAAGCAAGGCTGGTAGCACAAGGTTTTACTTAGCGCTCAGGCGTTGATTATGATGAAACATAGTCCCCGGTCATGGGAGGAATTATCTTTAGATACTTTATCTCAATGGCAGTAAACATGAATCTGAAAATGAAATTGATGACTGTTGTAACAGCTTACCTATATGATAACCTGGACTCAAAATTATATATGAAGGTACCTGACGGTGTACATATCCCGAAAGAGCAAGATAAGAATCTGTATTGCATGAAATTGCAGAAGTCCTTGTATGCACTCAAGCAGTCAGGGCGAATGTGGTATAATCGGTTAAGTGAATTTCTAAGCAAGAAAGGCTACACTAATAATGAAGATTGTCCATGCGTTTTTATACAACGATCCAGCGATGGATTTTGTATAATTTCTGTGTGCGTGGATGACTTGAATATCATCGAAACTGATGATAAAATCAAAGAAGCAAGCTCCTATTTGAAATCTGAATTCAAAATGAAAGATTTGGGTAAAACAAAATTCTGCTTGGGCCTTCAGCTTGAGCATATGCCAGATGGAATACTCGTACACCAGGCTGCCTATACCCAAAAGGTGCTTGAAAGGTTTGGCCACGAGAAGACGTACGCTTCTAGAACCCCAATGGTCAGGATGTCATTGCAAGCCGACCTAGACCCATATCGACCTAGAGAAGAGGGGGAGGAAGTCCTGGGGTCTGAATTCCCATATTTAAGTGCAATTGGTGCGCTCATGTACTTAGCCAATAGCACACGGCCAGACATTGTGTTTGCCATGAACCTCCTAGCAAGGTACAGTGCTGAGCCCACTAAAAGTCATTGGAAAGGAGTGAAGGACATCATCTGTTACCTTAGGGGAACTGTTGATCTTGACCTATTTTAAAGGAAGAATCAAGATATGACATTGGTCGGATACACAGATACAGGGTACCTTTCGGACCCTCACTCCGGTAAATCCCAAACAGGCTATGTTTTCCTGTGGAGGAACCGCAGTGTCCTAGAAGTTGGCAAAGCAGACACTGGTGTCAACGTCGACGAATCATTCTGAAATTATAGCACTATATGAGACCGCACGAGAATGTGCCTGGCTTCAAAGAATGACATTCCACATCCTTCAGTCGTGTAGATTGCATATTGAACAAACCCTACTATTATTTATGAAGATAATGCAGCATGTGTCGCACAAGTGCAGACTGGATTTGTGAAGACCAATCTTACGAAGCACATAAACCCCAAGTATTTTTATGCTCATGAAATGAATAAGATGAATGAAATTAATATTCAGCACACTAAGTCATGCGAGAATGTAGCAAACTTATTTACTAAGTCACTTCCGACATCATCTTTTGAAAGATGCGCGAAAGGAATTGGAATTAGAAGACTTAGAGAAGTGCAGATTTCAGGGGAGAAACTTCACATATTATGAAGTGAAATCTTGAACATGAAGTTCGAGTACCCAACTTGAATGAATGGATTTATAAATTTTATGAAATGTTGGGTGGATCTGTACTCCTTTTTTCTTAAGTGAGTTTTCAATGAAGTTTCTCACGTGAGGTTTTGAACAAGACAAATCTGTGCGCACAACAAACGTATGCTATGTACTCTTTCTCTAACATTTTGCCCACTAGGTTTTTGTAGAGTTTTTGGGGCATATGCATCTCGCGGCAAGGTCCAAGGGGAAGCGTTAAGGAACCACACCCGAGCCGTGCCGGCCTTAGGCCTGGCGCCGCTAAGGGGTGGGGCCCACTTGGATGGACCAGGCAAAACCCTAGCACCCAAGCATAAATAGGAGAGGTTCCCATCTATCATGTATACATGATAAAGTAATAAAGAATATGTCGGGGATAAAATCACGGCCCATTGCCATGGCCCACTCCCTGACGGCTCAGTTGAACAGCCGACCAGGGCCCAGCTCCCTGGAAGGTTCTATCTGGCCCGTATGCATCCTGCTGAACAGCCTCCTGGCAGGGCTGATGCGTAACGGCCAAGCAATCGTGTTTAAGTCCGTCTCGAACAGGAGTTCTGCACGCTACGTGAAGACCCGGACGTTGGTTTCCCGGATTGGAATAGAAGTCGTGAGCTAACTACGAGATCGTAACGAACTCATACATGCCAAATATATCCCGAGGCAGATAAGGCATACTCCTAGTCTTGGGGAACACGACTCCTAATCCAATCCGGGAAACCAACGTCCGGGTCTTCACGTAGCCGTGCAGAACTCTCGTTCAAGTAAGACTCAAACAGGAATCCTAGGCCGTTACGCATCGTACCAGCCAAGAAGGCTGTTCGGCAGGATGCATATGGGCCAGATAGAACCTTCCAGGGAGTTGGGCCCTGGTAGGCTGTTCGATTGGGCCGTCAGGGAGTGGGCCATGCCAATGGGCCGTAATTCAATCCCCGACAGAACCACACCCGAGCCATGTCGGCCTTGGGCCTGGCGCGGCTAAGGGGTGGGGCCTACTTGGATGGACCAGCTGAAACCGTAGCACCCAAGCATAAATAGGAGAGGTTCCCATCTATTATGTATCCATGAGAAAGCAATAAAGAATACTTTCTCTCCTACAACTCTGTGTTCATCTGTGATTGTTCTTCGTCTACGATCTACGCACTGCTAGGCAATCTCGGATTACACCCGGTAGCATGGTTGTCTAATAGTCTGACCTCCTTCCTAGCCCTGGCACACCGTCACGGCGTCACCGCCATCGCCTTCTTTCTAGCCCCCTCAACCATCGCGACCACCCACCGCCTCCTACCTGGCCTCCTCAACCGTGCAACTATCGCCTTGTTCACGCACGCCCCCTCAACCACCACATTGTTCCCATCCTTCGTATTGGGAAACTTTGGCCCTCTTTGATTCGCAGTTGGATTAGATTTTGTTTGGTTGAGTTAAAAATTAAAATCTTTTAAAAAGAGGTACGAGAAGGTTAAAAATATTTTTGAGATTGTTAAGTAATACCTTACAAATCCTAAAAAAAAAATATTATTATAGAATGTTGCACCGAATAATCTATACAAAAAATAACAAATTTTAGCCCAACCGAACAAAAACCAACCCAACCGTGAACCAAACAGGGTCCATTAAATGAATTCACAAGCGAATTGGTACCCGCAACTACATATTAAACAAAGAATTAGGGACAATTAGGCAATGATTTTCACCGGAAGCAGATGAAGAGCAAGAACAGATGACGAAAAAACAAAAATTTAAAAGAAAAAAAGATTGCTGCCAAATAGAAGTGGTGACTTGGACGCAAATCTGCTAATTGTGTTTACCGTCAAAGGCCTATGAACAATCGGTGGTGGAGGCTGTGTCGGATTTACCCCGGGGGAGGTGTTCACTCGAGCAATTAGGGATATAATAATGGGTTAAGGTTTCCAATAAGTGCATCTTCTATGATGAAAGCCTTGGTTCTAATGATGATGGTGCAGTTCGTTGGTTCCTAGCTCGACATAAGGTTAAGTTTGTGGTACTTTTGGCATTGTTGACATGTGTATCTAGTGTCTAAGAGATGGTCCTAAAGGCAACGACGGTGACATCAACATCGAATTTCCCGAGGCTATTTGGCATACTAAAGATCGAAATTCTTTGAATTTTGAATTTAGAAATTTTATTCTTTAAATTTGATTTTCAGTCTTTGAATTTGAATTTTCAATCGAACAATTCAAAATTTGAATTCATCGATCTCCAATACAAAGATTGGGATTCTTCAATTATTGAATTTAACAATTTTGGTTTTGAAATTTAGGCGTTGTTTGTTTCAACCAAAAGTTGTTGAAAAATTTCATCTGGAAAAAGTTGTAAACCCTCGAAATATGTCTTAAAAATACAAAAAATTATGAAAAAACTATTTTAATAACTTTACAAAGAACTATTTAAAACCCCACAAAAATGATTACAAAGTATTACATCATTTGACTTATACAAAAATAACAAAATTTGATTTAATTTGATTTATTTAATTTAAGCTGAAACAAACAAGGCCTTAATTTCCAATTCTTAAATTCGAATTTTATACCAAATTGTTTAAAATTTGATTTTAAAATTTTAGATTTCTAATCAGATTTCATAATTTTAAATGGAATCTCAAATCTCTGATATGGGAGATCGATAAATTCCCTATCCTTTTTGCATGTCTCTTTGATGGAGATCAACGATTCAATTTGCCAAATGGTCTATCCCCTGTCCCTTTGGGGTGTTCACCGCCTGCGTGGTAAAGTTTCCCAAATTGTAGTACCGACCAACCTATTTCATTGTGTATAAATACCTAAATAGGAACCATATGAAATTCATATGCTTTCAAGAACCGATCAGCCATGGACAATTAGCACACACATGTGCATGGATCATTCTATTGTTGAACCAAGAAATAGGTTCCAGCCATCAACCCAAATATTTCCAACATGCTAATATCATATCAATCATCAATAGAAGTACAAAGCCGAGTTGCGCCGGTTTTGCTCTCCCGAGCGGGCCACGTGGCACATGTCCTCCTCCGCGCTAGCCACGCCGTCCTGATTTTGCACGGCCATCCGATCGTGCTCCAGTGGTCCTGATTAAGCGGCGACGGATCGCCTCGCCCACTCACACTGCCCCTCTGCTCGGCCCTTCCTCCGCCTCTCTCACCGACGCCTTCCCCTGTCCGCCGCAGCCTCGGGCCCCCGGCCACCGCTGCGCCGCTGCCGCTCGCTCTCCCGACGCCGTGCCCCAGTAACGGCCATCGGCCGCCGCACCGGCCCCTCTGGCTGCTGGATCCGGTTGCAGCGGCTCTAGGGCGGTCAGATCCGCCCACCGTGGGCCATGGAATTGCCGGCTCCGGCTACGGCGCCCACTCGAGCGGCTAGACCCACCCCGCGTCTGCTGCTCCTCCTCAACCCTCGTAGACGCCAGTCAGTAACCCTAATCCCCACTGACACTGAGGCTGCCACCGCCTCTTTCCCCATGGTCGTCTTTATCGCTGTCCAGCCCCTACAGCGCCTTCTCTTGCGGGCCGCCTGATGCGTCGCCGCCGCTGCCGTTTTGCTCATCACCTTCTCTCTGTGGCAGCCTGATGTGCTGCCACCTCCGCAGTTTTTGGGCGTCATGCCACCCCTGCTCATATGGTTGCTCCCATGGCGGCCCCTTTGCCGAAAAACGGAATTTGGCCATGCCATGTAACCATGGTCGTCGGCTCTGCCTTGGCCCAGCCATTAGCTCAACGTGTGTCCGCATGGCTTCCACCCACATTGCCTCAACTTGCCTGGCAAGGACTGTGAAATGTACGAAAGCTGCTCAGTCAAAGACTTCCCCGTCTTTCAATCTTCAATGGGTATTTGATTTTGTATGCAGTTCAGGGTTATGAGGTCACCTACAAAGGTTTTGTCGGTGTAATAAATACCAGGGTACAAAGAGTCCTGAGAAGATCAAGCGGGCCCCACGCGTCAGGCGGGCGAGTAAGGCCCCAGCGCGTGGGCGAGCCCCTTAGGGCCCTGGGCGAGGGCCCCACACGTCAGGCGGGCGTTCAGACCCCAGCGTGTGGGCGAGCCCCACGGCGTATCAAGCAGGTCCCACGCATCAGGCGGGCGAGCAAGGCCCCAGCGCGTGGGCGAGCCCCTCAGGGCGCCGGGCGAGGGTCCCACACGTCAGGCGGGCGTTCAGACCCCAGCGTGTGGGTGAGCCCCACAGCATATCGAGCAGGCGAGGGCCCCATGCGTCAGGTGGGGCCCGCGTGGCAGGGAACATCCCGAAAGGAGTCTTCTGGTCGAAGGCTCTCCCTGCTGCGAAGGACGAGCGCATTTAATGCGACATCACGCGCGGACAGACAGCCGAAGACATGATTACCGCTACAGTGACCCCTGCCAGTCTGAGCGGCTGTCACTGTGGCGCAGAAGAATTGACCGGCAGAGAGAAGGTTTGCTTGAGATGGCCGCCCGCGTCAGGAGGAGCAGACTGGGCCCCACCCGCAGCCTCACTGGTGTGACTGTGCGGGTCAGTGGCCACTTGCGAAGCACGCGAGGGCGGCGCCGCGCGACGCGGTGGCAGCACGTTTTCGTCTCTCCTGTCGTGTCTTGTTATTGTACCAAGGGTACTGTACTGCCTACCCCCTCGGCTCTCTCCGCCGGTTCAAAGTTTGTATAAAAGGGGTGGAGAGAGAGAGAGAAGGGGGGGGGAGGGGCGTTGCACTAGCATACGTGCGTTCGAAACACTCTGTAAGCACATTCCATTCAACCACAACCAAAGAGCTAAGGCTCAGCAGGAGTAGGACTATTACCCGTGAGGGGGTCCGAACCTGGGTAATCCCCGTGTGTCGCTCCTTGCTGCGTCCAGCGCTCAATCGAATCGAGCTCGGCCGATAGGCTAGCCAGACGAGAAATATGACCAGGGGTGTGATCCGCAGTGGTTGAGCGGTGAGCACGCCGTCAGGTTTAATGGACTGCGGAGAATATTAGCAGCTATGAAAGATAAGTTCTCTTCTTGAATTTTGTTATATTTGCCGATAGAGATCTGCATATATTGATGTTTCCAACTCCAGGGAACTGACCATTGCTAGCAATTTAAGTATTCAATTACAACCAATTTCCCTTGCTTTTTTCGGCATCAACACCATATGAGAATCAGGGATAAGTGATTTTGGGTAATTGTTAGTTTTGGTGAACAATGCTTCTGGTGGTTAGTTCAATTCCACTGCCCATGAGCCTGCTAGGATCTCACATACATTGTTTCTACCTTTCTGGTTGTGCGTTTAATCTATAGGTTAATACTCATGCTGCCTCTGTGAGATACCCAGTAAAATATACGAGTTCGTTCTATTGTTTTCCTTTTATGGCTGCTTTCGATTTCAGATCTAATGAAGAGATATTGATTGAAGATATAAAAGGGTTTCATAATTTAATGATTAAGCAAAATGAGTTTTATTATTTAGGATTTACAATCAACCTACTTTAATTTCCATAATTGATTTGGTGGTACCAAGTACTGACTGTAGCCTTTGCTAAATTATCTTCACTGCAGATTTCATTTACCCATTTGCAGGAAGCAACTTATTGTTGAGCTGGATTACACGACATGTGATTTTTATTCATTTTTGTCAGAACCATACTCTCTATATATTAAACTGAGTATTGACCTCGATGAGTTTCCATGCCTTACCAATTACCATCAGGTTAGCTAACTATTGGTGATTGATAAGCGGCCCACCTTGAGATGGGCCTTGGGCTGATTCCGTACCGGCCCACCGCACATACAGAAGGTCCAAAAGGCCACCCTGGCCGTACTAAAGGAAGCGTCTGGCCCACCAAGGGGTTTCCCCGGGCTTGACCAGGTCAACCACGTCTCCCTGGGTCCCTGTTAGGGGCGTGGCGCACCTCCCGGGCTATCCTTAGCCCGTGAGAAGGCCCCGCGGACAGTCCGTCTGTCCGTAGGCAGGTGGCGACAACTGTCATGTCCCACCGCACTTTCCCCGGCCTTGACCCGGATGAACTGTGCCTCCCCGGGAACCCGCAGCCCGGGAAGAAGCATGCGGGCAGCTCAGTTTGTCGTTTGCCCCCTTTGGCAGGTGGCGAATGGTTGTTACGCTACGCGACGCCCCCAACGGGTGGCGCGAGGCTGGCTCGGTCCAGTCAATGCTATATTAGGGATAAAGGAAAAGTGCTTTCTCCCTGAAGAAGGTTTCCCCCCGTATCGGCATTCCAAGACAAACACGTGTCCAGTACTAAACTAACCAGCTTCTCTCTGCAGGCTCGAGACCGGACAGAGCCCCGGAATGAGACAAGAACACCGCCACTAAAGTAAAGACGCAGTACGGGGCCCGCTGGATCAGCTCCGGGCGACCCGCCGCGCCTATAAAAGGAGGATCCCTGGACATTCGAGGGAACCGAATCCGATCCCATCGAGCAATCACCCAAGCAACACATGCGTCCGAAACTTCCTTAGCAGTAGCCGTAGTCCTTAGTCACCACCCTTGTAAGCTCGGGATCGGTGCCTTCAAGCCCGGTCTCGGCACCTCCTGTACTGTTTTCCACTATATAATCAACGAGGCTGGAGTAGAGCTATTACCCGGTAGTGGGGGCTCGAACCAGGGTAAATCGCTTGTGTCTTCACGGTTTGTGTTGTTTCCTTCCTTCTTCTCCCCCTTTCTTCTCTTCTCTCACCGTACGAAGGACCTGTACCCGGATCGCCAAATCGCACCAGCCTTAGTCCGGGAAGACTGCGCGGCCTAAGCCCCTGCCGGCTCGGTCGCCACCTGGGCTGCTGAGAAGGGTTGTCGTTGGGCCTCACACCAACTACAAATTCGTCTGCCGGTCCGTGGACCCGCTGCTCTTCAGGAGCGCGATTCCCAGACACCGACACTAACATGTCCCGATTTTTTTTTAGGATTTGATTATGCTATCATGCCAGTAAAATTAGATGTACTTCTGTTGCAGTTGAATTACCTTAGTTTTACTACAAGAACTTAGTTCTCTTCCCAGGTGAGGGCAATTAGTGGAACATTTATTAAAATGGACAACTGTATATGAGTGTAAGAAAGCTCATTCTCATTCTAGCTGAACATGCTTTGTCATAATCTACATTGCCACCTATGTTTCTTTGATGTCCTCATTACTCCTTTCCTCCCTTTGCCATTACAATTTTGTTTTTTTAAAAAAGTTTGTTGTTTCTTTTTTTACAATTTCTTAGTTAAAAAAGTCACCTAATCAAGTAGTGTGACATAGCATTCATTTCTTAGTTTAAAAACAGTTAAGTATTATTTTTAAAATTGGGTACCAACTGGGGTTTAGGGCCATTTAACTGTATATTTTCCCCCTATTGTAAGTTTGTACCATCCCTATATTTCTATTACTGACTGAGAAAATCAATCACCTTCGAATTTGCATATGCTTACTAACTTATTATTCCCTCCGTTCTCGAAAGGTAGATTTGCTAGACATTGAGTGCTCGAGTTCCATTTGAATGCCGGCGCAACCTAGGCACAATACTAGCAGAGGATAGTATTTGCTACGTCTATCATTTCTAGGTAGCCGACGCAAAGGCGACATACAAGCCAGTTACTTCGCCGCTTATGGCCAGATTCACTAGGTTCACGACGGTCACACTCATCGTACCGTCACCCCAAGATTTCCCACTTTATGCGTGAACGCTCCATCCCTTTGAGCAGCTCTCATCGAACAAGGATAATTTCACCTTCTTATCAGGTTTGTTTCTTCCGTATATCGTTACTCTATACATTCTGCAAATTATCCATTGCAAACTTAAATATTGGACCATTATCAAGGAAAAGAGTTTAACCTATTTATATGCACGTCTAGATGTTTTAGGAATAGTAAACTATGTCCGACCGGCCAGGATTACAGAAGCAAGGGGCACTGATACCGATGTTCGCGACATAGAAATCACAGACGGCAGGTTTGTCATAATATAACTCCCTAGATTAATTTTTCGGGATAGACTAGTTTGCAGACGCCTGCAATTTGGTTAAACGTGCAGGCGCCGAAACTTCCACCGAAATATAACGTTTCTTCCAGTAACTGAAAAGGTGGAAAAACAGTACAAATTTACTGAAACTTTTAGCGCCGACACGATTTCGCAGTTTCGCTATAACAAAAATAAATACATAATAAACAAAAACAAAATAAATCTATAATAAACAAAAACAAAATAAATATATAATAAAAAACAATATAAATATATAATAAACAGAAAACAAAATAAATCTATAATAAACAAAAAAACAAAAATAAACCTATAATAAACAAATAATAATAATAAACAAAAAACTAAAAGTTCCACTATATTTATATTGTTGTTCCACATTTTTATTCACCGGAAGAAATGTTTTAGAAGACTGGAACTTTTAGCACTGGTGTCCGGCGTCTGCAAAAAACTGATGCTGCTGTTGTAATGGCAGGCGCCTGCACAAAAGCTCAAAATGCAGGCGCCTGCCAAATAGCCGTGGCGTAATTTTTTGTTATATGTCTCATGTGCTGACGCTATGTCTTTCATTTTTTTTTTCATGGGCGCAATAATAGGGAAACTTTTCAATTCACCTTATGGGGAGCTGCTGCTAACGAATTCAGCAACATTATTCTTCCCGTGCTTGAAAACATTATGCTAACGAAGAAAATTGCAGCGCACCCATTGCCGCAGTTGGCATAGTGGTGAAAACCCATACTACTACAGGCCGCAGACGTGAGTTCCCTCTTCTTCTTATAACACCTAAATACTGGGTGTGTTTATTATAAAGCTAATCGATTTACTGGCTATTGCAAAACATAATCTGATTTCTGTGCCGGATCTCTTCAGCTTCCTCTGGTGTAGTTCGCACCGACGTCTATCTGCAGAGTACAAGCTTCACAAAGCTATACATCGATCCAGATATTCCACAAAAAGCAACTCTTTTAGAAAGGTTTAGTTCTGATTCATGATTGCCCAATGCATTATTCCACAGTTTTGTTTAGACTCTTTCCTGCTCCTGTTATGCTCCAGATGTGCTTCCATTCCGCAACAAGTGATGCATTCCGACCAACCCCACGTCGAGCAGGAATTTATGTTGCGCACTATGGCTGAGTTGGCTGCTGTCGATCCTCACGGCAACATGGTCAGTGTTGTCTCTCTCCTTGCGCATTCCTTGATATTGCTATATCATTTCGTCACGTTTAGGCGCTATATTTGGATATGCAGGGAAAACGATTCGAGGTGCTAACTATAATAAGTGAGGTTGTTCGTGGAGAATCATGGTGGTACATGTTGTGCAACAAATGCCGGAAAGCAGTCCACAAAGAAGGGTCTTCATACAACTGCTTCGACTGTACAAAAATTGTTCCTATACCAAGGTTAGTATTCTTTTACATCGTCTTGGCCTGGACTGCTTACTGTGTGCATCTTGCTCCACTTATTTACTCCTACCTTTGCTGCATATTTCAGATACAAGATTACCTTTGTTGGCACAGCTGACCCAAAATCCGTTGATGCCGATCTGCCTACGGCGGAGTTCACTTTTTTCGCTGAAATAACAGAGCGTCTTATAGGTTGTCCCGTCGACGCGGTGATAGCGGCAGGCGAGCATGATCAATACAAGCCGCTAGCCCAAATTATCGCGGTATATGGTAGAAAGCTTAGGCTGAAAGTTGTAGTTACACCATATGCTTTCAATCGTCCCATGATGGCATTCCAAGTGCTCCGTGCGCATATTGTCAGTGACGATAGCGACACAGAACGTTTGGAGGTACCTCCTTCACCATCTCACCAATCCACTGCCGGGAATTTGTCCCAAACGCGAAGAGAACCAGTTCCGAATTCCGAGTAGCCATTTCTCTGCATGCAGTGTGTACCCATCCGCAGATACCACTGCCAGCAAGGTAATACGCTTGCTTTTACGTCGATAAGATCTAATATATCATACATACTACTTTTCTGTAACATACTTGATTGCTGTTCGCACTCAGGTAACCGGCTCGCCCGGCTCAGCATGCAGAAATGTTGGTGATGTTACTACTGTCACCGATAAAGGGCAGATGTTAACAGCAGGAGCTATTCCATCTTGCCAGATCGAACCCATCCTACCCATTTCACAGTCCAACATCGCGACAGTTCCTCCCGTTGCTATCAACAGCCATGGCTCCGCAGTCTGTGCTACTCCGCCCGACCAGGTAATCTACCTGATTGTTTCCGAAAGTTAATTTTATTTCATATTGCATCACTATGCGCTGCTTGCTATAAAATCATCTTGAGCAGACCGTCGCCCAAATAGATCGCTCCTACGATCCGATGCCTTCCAAAGATAATGTTCCTCCTACAACGTAAGTGATAAAGCATGCTTTCTTGCTTCAAAGTCATCTCTCTTTACTGCAACCATACTCACAGATACTTGCATGCATTTAGTAGGTCTGAAGGCTCTACGAGCAATGCTGTGTCACTACCGGTGAAAAGAAAACTATATTAGCAGCGGCCCCTCTTTCGATATTGCAGCTTGCTATGTGCTTCCCGTCATGACAAGCCTCTTTTGTCGGTTCAATATTACTCAGCCACCTAGCACAACTTTTGTTCTGCTTTTATCCTAGCCATGCCTACCTATTAGATGGTCTCTGTACATTACCGCAAGCCGCTATGTTAGCCATGAAGGCAGTTGTTCAAGGAGCACTTCTCCTCACTTTATCATAACCAAGCTACCCCCTCAATATATTTAGCAGCATGTCAGTACGTTAATGTTTGCCTACTTATATTAGCAGCTGCAATGTTACGACCCGAACAACACTTCCTGGCACTGCGTTCAGGCAGTATAGTTTGTTACCACAAAGATGACCCCGTTTTGCTTTATACTATCTCCCACAATCACATTGAATGCTTCGACTCACTATCATGATCACCCACACGACCAACGCCACACTCGATAGAATTTCTTCGTAAAATGACCACTATCACCCGTTAAACTTCCACGTTTGCGGTCATCATTTCCCTCGGCGCGCGACGGGCTCGCAGGCTCACCTAGTACATTATACATATCAGATCTGAGCGCATTCAGCGTGTCAAGAAAGGAAAAAAAATTTACATGGTGAATGGACTGTGACGGATCATATATACGGCAAAATCGGCCACCATTAAGAGTCTGGAAGCCTGGAGCCACATTAAAATGCGAGAAAAAGGCTTACACATTTGCTCTCACAAAAAAGGAAAAATACCCTATATGCCACTAAAAAATATATATCTTCTATGCCACTGAGCTCACATGTCATAGACTCAGACAGTCCCACATGTCATACACACTGGATGACATATAAGGGATTGGAATTTTTTTTTTTTTTGGCACACAGGGAATGAGTTAAAACCTTTGGTGCTATTGTGCTACGGAGAGGTGGTCACTAGACACAAGTTAGGATCATAGCATTTGCCTTCGGCTCCTCTGGAGATTGTCTACCGTCTCTTGAAATGGAAGGAAACATGGAGGACATACCGCATCCTTATCTGATCTACATTGTAAACTATGTATTCATTGTACAGCAAGCTACCCTGCAAACAGACAGCAATATTACATAGCTACATTCTCTTTTGATTACCCTTATTGGGTTGTATTACAATAAACTGGTAAGACACACATACCCTTTTCGAAGGTTCATCTTTGGGTTTCCCAAGTGGAACAACCACACCATCCTTAGTGATCTTAGACTCTGCTATGTTTGGTGCAGTCTGACCAACTCCTTTCGTGCTGCAAGAGGATAATTGCAATAAGATGTTTTTCATATCAAGCAGCAGCAATAATACTTTCAATTGGTAAAATAGCAGAGTATAAAAATGAATCATGTTGATGTCATGTTTCATTCATTATGCCGTATTATAAGGAAACAAATTAGAGAGCTCTGGGCATTTCAATCAGTAATGCACTTTAAACGAAGTACTGAATTCCCCTTCCTGATCTTGTGTCATTTTATGCACAATTTAACATCATGAATGCATGAAAAAGATTTAGGTTCTGTTCTTTTGGGCTAATGTGAACGGCTGAACAGCTAAACAGCTGAAATGACTGAATTTCAGGTCCATTTCGTTTGACTTGTTTTTTAAAGCATTAGGATCCACCTTGAAGACAGCGAATAAAAGACAATCTCAAATCATACGTTTTTTCAAAATGTAGATAAGTTGTTAAGCCGCTAAACCATTAAGCCCAGAAGAACAGAGCATAATAATTAAAATGATGTCTTATTTGAATCAGGAATCGATCAAAGGACTTGCATCAATAACTGACCTTAGTTTTCCCTTTGGCAGGTTGTTCGCATCATAATCTGCATTTAATAGCTCATTCATATCGCCCAGTGCAACCTGAGAAATGTAGTTAAACCATCATAGCAACAATAGACAAGCTTGGAATTAATACTGAAGTATAGATACAGAAATATGACGAGGCGAATGCTAATACAATAAATGAAAAATGAAAAAAAGGCATGAGTAATGCATTGGATAAAAAAGTATGTGCTACACTTTTAATAGCTTGGAGGTGACTTCGTTAAACAGACCTCACAAAGAAGCAGCACTCCAGATCTTGATGCTTCTGAAGCATAACAGTAATTTGCACTCTTGGAAAACATATCAGCAAAGTAAACCCCTTTTCCAAACATGTAACCAGTAACAGGTGCTTCAGGAGGAGCAATACGTAGACCTGGAATAGTTACGTAAAAATATCATCCATCTAACTAATCCAACATTTCAGGGACAACATAGGATGAAGACCAGAGTTCAGGGATCAAAAGAGGATTTTTTTCCTCCCCTTATCAGTTCAACATAAGAAAAGGTTCTGGTTACAGACATGCCCGGGAGCTCTGGAAAAAATGCTTTCAAATGAAAATGAATTATAAATTCAAGGTGATGATGATAGCATTAATATTTCTGTGTGGTGTAAAAATAACTGAAATACTGATCCTGATAAGTGCAAACTCCAGAAAGAGAAAAAAAAAGTAAGCTCGTGTAAGTCATAACCGAGAAAGCGATAGCAACATGTGTTAGCATGAATTACCCTGGGAAAGAATGCCAGTCCAGTTGGACAACCGAGAACCATGCCATAAAAGCATCTTATTTCCTGTACTAGCAAACTGCAAGAATATTTGAAAATTAGTCAGTGATAATTACAGTGTAGCAGTTTTTCTCCTGGTGCTTAGAGCATCCCCAACCAAGTGTCTCAACCAACAGTATTTTAGAGGAGGATATAGAGGGGCTACTGGGGATGCTCTAACTACACGTGTTTCTAGTTAAAAGGCTTTACATCAGGATGGGACATCTATTATATTTATATTTATCAATACTATATGGTGCAGTAAGTTGACCCAGAAAATTAAGTGGATTCACTCACCTTCTGAAACCGCTCTGTTTCACCATGCCTTGACACCTTAAATATTTGCACTATGTCAACAGTATAACCCGAGTGTGTTTTTCCATGTGTATTTGTCAAATATGTTTTTATCTGGAAAGCAGAAATTTCCTCATGCCGTTAAACATTATCACCTCTCAGAGAACTTGAAAAACATGAACATTTACATAAAAGAATGGATAAAAAGAATAGAACAAATCTAGCATGCTAAGTCAACTGCTGTTCATAAGAACTCTAAGAAGTATCTTTAACCAAAAAAGAAATGTGAAGGATGTTCACATGTTAGAATTTTTAAAAAATGTTGCAATCTTTGTGCACCTAGCTACAAACATGCTGTCCACATCACCCTGCATACAGATTCTTGGTACATGGTAGAAGTGCTGTATTACCATAGAATATTCTTCTGAATCAAATTCGAGAGGTGTAAAGTCACAATGAAGTTGTTTGTACCGAGCATACAATGGATCATCCTACATTTCAAAACATGTTGCAGATATGGTTAAGGACAGGCTGAAAGCATGTTGATAATCACACAAACCACAAACTCGAAAATTCTAAGAAAAACAAAAATTTTCACAAATGAGAGGAACTAAAAAATTCACGAGTTCCACATTCATATTATTTGCAAAAATGGCATACCTGATCACTTGGATCACCCTCCAGAAGCTTGGTCGCAATCTCAATCTCACCAAGGGCTTCAACCTTTAAAAAGAAAGGAAGATAATAACATGAGTAGATTACCACTAATATGGGTGGTAATAGAGACAAAGTTCAAATTTGCGGAGGTTGCATTAATTACTCACTGCCCTGAATTATGGTGTGAAATTACAATGCATTTCAGTAATTCTGTTAAATTTTGGAGATGGCAGGTAATAATTTTCATCATTAGACATTATTTTACAAGATAGAGACCAGATTAGGACATAAGGCTAAACAGTAGCTTATTACCATTTCCAGCTTAGCTTTTAGTTTCTGAGGAGTATTGATAATAAATTCACCTGTAAGAAGAATTTATTAGAGGATGATATTTAACCACAAGGTCCAAAAAATAGGTGCATATGGAAATGCAATGTCAACTAGCTAGTATGTTTGGAACTCACGCATCTTTTTAAAACCAAAATCATGAGGAATCACGGTGTAGAATTCCCTGCAGAGAGAGGAAACATTAGAGCTCCCAATGTATACAAAAATATCTCCAGCCTTTATGGTGGACGATATCATGCATTGCACAATTGCCATTGATTCTGGTCAACAAATAAATGTTTTCAGAAAAGCCTTTGCTCTCTTGAACATAGGCAGACAATCATCACTAGTCATCACAATCTTAATGATAAAACAATTTTATTAAAATTGAAGTATGTTGCTTTTTTATAAGGTAGCTGAGGCACTAGTTGTTAGTAGCAGACCCTGCCTAGATCTTAACCTGCTTAAGTGGTAAGGTTGACTAGCAAACAGGGGGAGGCAAAAGAAGGGAGCAGCAACAAGCCAGCAACAATAGATAGAGGTTGATGCTGGTGGCAAGGAGGTGGAATCCAGCAAAGGGATAGAATACGAAACATTGGAGGAAGATGAATTCAACATTGGGGAGCATGATTCAGCAAGCAACAAGTTTGATCTAGTACAGCGACAGCCTCCTCTGTCCTGTTATCCGTCATCGCAATTGAAAACCAAGCAAAACCCCGATGCAAGCATGCTGCAATCTTCATCCATGTCACAGATCAATATCACCACCATTGGTCACCGTTGCATCCATCTTGCTTCCCTTTCAGGCTCTCATGCAGTGTGGCAACTGGGAAATTTGTAAGAACTGAAACCTAACAGCCACATACATAACCCCCATTTAGAGTATCTAACGGGCCAGATGGGCCCAAGAACGGGAAGCCCACTCTCTTTCTACCCCCCAACACGAGATGGACTTTGTGCTTTGTCCTCCCTTTCCATCTAACCACCTTCCTTCCATTTAGCTTGCTACAAGTCACGATCAAGGGGATCGTCCTTCCACAGCCACTCAATCCACTGCAACTAGCTCCGCCCTGCTGCCCATATGCTGATTTTGACAGCCTGTGGTTTCCTAGATGGGCCAGCCGCCAACCTCATTGATTATAAGAAAATTGTGGAGGGAGGATTCCCTCCGAATGCCTCAGCAGCCATTGGGCATACTAGCTTTTATCATTTAAATCCTCAAAGTTACACTAACTTTTATTAAACAATAACTATGAATAAGAGAGTGAAGATAGTATGCAACTATACAACGCGTGAGGTTACAAAATGAAACTTCCAGTATTTAAGGAACAGAAAATAGCTGATGGTAAAAATATAAAGGATGTGAAATAGGATGCCAACCAAGGCAACAATTGTATGTTATCTTCTATGCTTTCGAATAAAAAGAAAAATATGAACTCACCCACTCAATAGTTCAAGCTGTCTCCTGTCTGCTCTTGAAATAACATTAGAAATCCTCTTCAAAACTTCATAACCCTGTGGAAAGCTAGGAAACATCATCATCAAAGCAGACAAAGGCCGGAAAGATGGAATATGGAACCAAGATCATAAAATTCAAACATTTACTGCATACAACACTGAAATGTACATGTCAAAGAACTTTCAGATTGCATCTGTGCATGGCTTATTTAAGTTTCATTTCTTATAAGCTTGATGCATCCTTATGTTAAGTGCAACTGCATGGTGCTCATATGCATTGTTCTTCAAATTGTAATCTTATATCTACAGATTCCACACTGAATAAGTAATTTCTGACCAAGAAGCATCAAATAACATACCTTAAGTATTGTAGATTTGCTTAGCTTTCCAAGAGGAAGTTTATCAGCATTATAACCTAATTGGTTGGGCAAGATGATAATTAGTAAAAGCAAATGTTAAATGAATGAGTAATAGGAATGTATATTTCAAAATATGGGAATACAAACCTGTGGGACAACATGAAATAATGTCAACATACAAAGCACACTTTTTAACCGAGATAATTGAATTACAGTAGATAAGCACTTGCAGATAATCTTAAGTATTTGGCAGACTATGTGTAGCCCCTGTTTTGGTGGCTGTTCTTTTTGTCTATTTTGATTTGCTGATTGTCAGATTTGTTGGAAAGGACTTCGAGAGCTTCCCAAGGTGGCTTGGGAAGTCCAGCACGTTTGTTTTAATTGTTTTTGAAATATCTGACGTGTGGTTTCAAGATAAAAAAAACGGACAGAAAAAAACGTGTCTGACTTTTTTATTTGGCAATAATTAGATAAGAAGAAGAGATAAAGAACAGCCCCAGTCTCATATTTTCTTTTAAAAGGTAAGTCTCCCAGTTATGAATCCCACATTATAGAATCTATTGCATATTAATTATTATTCCATGAAACTTCAGGCTATTTAGGTGGAGGCAAATGGTTACAGATTTTTTTTGTGTGTGTATATCTCTGATGTAGCATGTAAACACTCATCCGATTTCCAAGTCAGTTGAAAGAGCAACAATAACAGAGCTCACCTATTTCCACCATTTGCTGCTTCATCATGCTTATATTGCAGATAACAGAAATGAATTGAGCAATTCGAGTTTCAAGCTTCGTCTCTTTTATCGGATCAGTAATGGAGCCGTTCATCTGAGTCTTTTCCTGGAATAAATTAGAAGCCACAAGGATTAAAAACGACAAATTAGAAGATATAGGTGAAAACATGAGGCAAATCTTACGGTTTCCTTATCAGCTTCGCCATAGTCCATTTCAAGCCAAGTGTATTTCTTTGCATAACATTTGAAATTCTTGCGATTGGACCAAAGGTTATTGGTTTTGTTCTGAAACTTCCCTTCAAATTCATAAACTGCTTGATCTCGTGTTGGAAAGGGACCATGCAACTTATCTTGACCTTGCACCCCTACCCTCCCCCATCTATTGTAAACCATGAAGCTTCCACCAGCATCAGATTCTACAATTAACAAGTACCAGTTCAAACTCTTCTCATCATTCATAAATTAGACACATGCTTGTATGGAAACAAGTACATTCTATTCATGCATTATGTTGCATAGAAGTACTGCTAGTCTGCTACACATGGAAACATAAAGGGAAGTGTCCAACATTGCGACAATCAGTGGGTAGAAAGTATGACATTCTCATAGATCAAATACATATCACTCAAATGTTGGAAGGGTGGGAAAGTTTACACTTTTCAATGAGATTGAAGGCATTTGCCAAAAGAATATGATGGCTACGCCACTGGATAGGAAGTATGGCATTTTCAATTTCCATAGATCAGATTCATACAACTCAAAAATATTGGAAGAGCAGGAAAATTTCCAACAAGATTGAAGTATTTGCCACAGGAATAGGCCGCCTACACGACTGGCTAGAAAATATGGCATTCTCATGGATCAAATTCATATCACTCAAAGGTTTGAGGGGCAGGAAAAATTTTGACATGATTTAAGACATTTGCAAAGGAAACACGTGAGCGAGCAAGTAAGCAATAGTGACTTGTGGAATAAACCTAAAGCTTGGATGATATAAAACTTGTTGTTGTTGTCTGAAACGTCAGTCTGGTTCAGGGTAGCACCATAGATCTCATCACCCTGCAATAAAACATGCCTACCAAAAATATGAGAAGAAATAGTGAAATAAAAGAGAGAACCATTCGGTCCAATGCAAATAATCTTAACGGTAGTTATGGTGGAATTCTATTATGAAGAGATGACCCTGAGGAAGCTTTCTAGCTACCATCAATACTGAATACAAAGGGATTCCATCACAAGTTTTCATCGTACTAATTTAAATTCATGACTGAATTAGGACACAAAAGACTGCCATTTTTCATGCATGTTTACAGCCAAACAGAACACGATGTAATGCATCAGGCACTAAATAACAGATGACAATATTGGGCATGAATAATAGGAATAATCTAAACGATGTTCATCTTGGAGGAATCATGTTCTGCTTTAAACTCAACTATCGAATATCCCTTAGGAAATAGGAATTAAATGAATCGTGGGTATAATTTGAGTGCACACATCCTAAGTGTACAGCGCATAGAAGAAAATAAGGAGAAAAAAATGAACTAATGTACCACTTGCAAGACATGATATGTCATTTTTATGTGATCAGGGATGTGCTGGTCCAGCACTGCAGCACCCTTCTTTGTGGCTGTGATCATCTTCTCCATTCTCACCTCCTCAACCCTCCCATCACCACCTACATCGGTCAAATGCAGCCAACCATCCGTTAATCAGATAAAGTTAAGATCTTCCTTTCCATAAGCTTATATGAAGAAACTAATATGCCAACCAACCTTTGGCAGCTTTCTTATTGTCCTCAACAACACCATCCGCAGCTGTCGCGGCATTAACAGGGGCAGTGAGCAACCTCTCGATAATCTCCTTCTTGCCCCCATTCGCCGCAAGTCCCCGTGCCTTGGCCAATGCCTGCAGCTCACGGTAGCCCATGCCATCTAGCTTTACGGCATCCGACAACGCATTGCTGCTCTCCTCATCCTCCCTATCACTACGGCTTCTCTTCCGTTTGCTGTCTCCCTTCCCCTTCCCATTGACGACGACGCCGTCTACGAGACCCTCATCAGCTGCAGGCACCGCAGACTTCTCCTCCTTACGGATGGCAGCGTCCAGCCTCCGCACCTGGTGGACAGCGCATTCCAGCAAAAGGATTCACAACGACGATCCCCCTCACTTGCTAATCAGCGCGCGCGCAACTGCACAGGCTGCTGGCAAGCGCATGGTGTGCCGCATTCCGGCAGCTACGCTGTGGCAAGCAACCACCGCCAATTTTGGACGCTGAATTGCAGGAATGCGACGGAAGCAGACCATGGCGGCGCTAGTAAAGGGGGAAGGGGAATGAGGACGCGATGCGACTCACGAGCGCCGGCTTGGTGCCGGAGGTGTCGAGGCCGCGGCGCTGCAGCTCGGCACGGAGCTCCTCCACCCGCATCCTCGCCGACATGCCCGCGCCGCCTCCGGTTCCTGGAAGGGTGGGAGGGTCGAGGAGGCGGGGGTTGGGGCCTTGGGGCCTTGGGGGCTGGGGTTTTTGGTGCGGGTTTCTTCCCGGAGAAGGAGAAATGGTGGGTCAGATCAACGCGGCAAATTCGTCAACGGTAGAAAGCGGGATGGATGGATGGCTGACAGCCTGAAACGTGCTTCGCACAACACTCGGCGACGTTCTTTTCAGCTAAATTATTAAAAGAAAATTGTGTTATTGCCTTCTCAACTTGTAAGAGCATCCCCATCACACCCCCTAAAATGGTCTCTACTTCAAAAATTTTCAAATGCATTAGGAGGGAATTTGGTCCATGTGAGTAGCAGTTTACACTGTAGCAGTTACTGTAGTGATTACCGTAGCGATGCAGGAAAATTTAAAGGCCCTGCTAGGGATGCTCTAACGAATTTTGTGAATGACCAATCTGTATTGCTCAGTGGTGGTGACAAATGAGAGAACGAGACTTGTAAAGCGCTGCTTTATTGTCTTTTTAAAAGTACAAATGAACAATTTGTATAACGGAAATTCTTCACGACGATATCCCATCGCACGCTCACGCCGACGGGATACCTTGTGGCCAGGGGGAGCGCTGATCGGGATGAGGAAGAAGGGAGGAGGAAGAAGGAAGGAGGAGGAGGAGGAGGAGGAGGAAGGCGGAGCTGACCTCGCCGTCGAGCTCGCCACCGCCGTTTCGGGTTAGGGTTCGGGGGGTTTGGGTTCCTCGGGGTTTACAGGAAGGTCGGGGAGGCGGCGGACCGTCGGTGGGTGGGGTTCGTCGAGGGCGGCGGCGGAGGCGGCGGTGGCGCCGCCGGAGCAGGGGAGGGGGTGAAGGCGGTCGGCCGACGGTGGAGGAGGGACCGCCCCTCACCTCCTTGGGTTAGGGTGGGCGGCGACGGCGCGGCGGCGGGGGCAGGAGGGCGGAGCGGCCGGCCGGCCGGCCGGGGCGGAGGAAGGAGGCGGTGGTGGCGGTGGCGGCGGGGTGTGCGGAGCAAGAGGGCGCCGCCGGCCGGGGCGGCGGAGCGAGGGGGAGGCGGAGGAGGGAGCTCTATCCCCACTACAGGAATCGCGCAAAATCTCGACGGCTGTTAACGTTCTCAACGGCCACATACAAGCCCGTAATAACTTCGTATAGCATACATTATACGAAGTTATACGATTCCTCAGTTTTTGGTTAGATCTGTATTCATCGGCATGATATTTCACTCTCTACGTTGAACTCCAGACATGGCTTAATTTATCATTTTAATTATTCATTCCAAATTGAGGTGTTGATGCAGTGTCAGTGTGTGCATGGCCCTTGGCCACACTTTCGCTACGGCAGAATGTCTTTAATTCTGTGCTTTAATTTCGCCTGCGCGATCGATCTCTCCATTCCTCATGCATGCAAACTTAATTAAGAAACCATATCGCATGCAATGCAGTTCATTAGGGAAGGATTGATGCCGACCCCTTTTTTTAGGACCTGCCGATCCCTCGCTAATTCAAATTAAGAAGAAATAATTGACGATTTGCCACTCTCAACATTGCCACTCGCTAAGTATGCCACCCTGTGTATTACACGTGAGACCATCGGTGTGTATTACACGGGTCAGAATGACATTTTAGCGAGACCCAATGTTGGGAGTGGCAAATAGTCAAATCCCCCAACTAAAAATTAGCCCGTCTTCTTCTGTCTATGTCCAAACCGTTTTTTTGCCATCCAAAAAAATTCGATCGAAACAAACAGATCAGACTTTGTAGATCCAAAGCACTCAAAGTTTAATTTTTTAGCAAACAATTTATTCAACCCATCATTACCGGGGGCCAATTCCGAATGCACTGCAATTTGAAAACCACATGCAATATATGCACCAGACCGTGCCTTTCGTCCAAAGTCCAAACCCACGAGGACCATTTTTTACTAAATAAAAATAATTTTCATAAAATTTATTTGAGTTCAAATTAAATTGGTATTTTTTGTTTTAAAATATTGGTACCTGCCATGCCGAGCATCTCCCTTAATTTAACAAATAAGGTAAAAAAAGTCCAAAATCCTTATCTTGAGTACGAAAAAAAAAATCGGAGCTGCTAATGGACAAACGGCAAAGGTACTTCACATGAAACACCGTGCGAATTGTGAAACGCTTTGCGAACTAAAAGAGACTCTTTTTTGTTCCGCGCTATGCCGCTATACATATTCTCAAGTTATGAGAAAGAATGGATTCGAATGCAATTTTTCTTTTTTAAAAACAAACGAAAGATTTTGACCTCTTAGCACTGTACATATTCTCAAGTTACGATAAAGAATGGATTTGAATGCAATTTTTAATTTAAAAAATTAATGAATGGTGAATATTTTTGACCTCTTATATGATAAGCAATCAAAGCATATTGTGGAGCCGACACTGATCAACGTATTGCTGATAACAATACATGGATCCGCTGTCATATGTATGTGCTATTTTTATTAGAGTTTTAGAAAAAAACACTTCTTTATCGCCTCCCGCCTTCTCATGCACACACGAACCAGCAGCCAGCTACGTACGTCGACGACGCCATTCTCTCCTACTTCTCCATCCGGCGCTCGCTATAAATAAATTCAATCCACGCAGACGCTTCTTGCAAGCTGCAAGCT